>CM024267.1:20832250-21371256 GCA_013621005.1 Aeschynomene evenia
AATGAAATGAATGCATGGAAATGAAATGAATTGATTCTAAATCATTTCATTTCTCTACAAATCTTTTCCAAACCACAACATTTTAAAATATGAAGGGAAAGAATTCTATGGAATTAAAAGTCATTTCATTTCTATTTTCTAATTGATTCAAACATAAGATTTCATTCTCAAATCATTTCATTTCTTATTTTTGTAACTTCCAAACACACTCAATATGAAGTGATCACATACATACTCCGTATCAAACTCATTCATACATGAATCTGAATACATTCATAGACTACTATTGAACATTCACATATATCTTGTGTTGTACACCTAACAAGACTCACATATATACATCGTATATTACGCATACATATTTTTCATGTAATTACGCGCTTCTATGTGGCTTCCTTCTTCCATCTGGGTTCTTCTCTTGACATTTCTTTTCATTCATTCATCTGGGTCTTTCTTTTTGTTTTTTTTTTTGTTCTTCTTTTCATTCATTCTCACTAGTTCTTCTCTTCATTTTTTTTCACTTTCACTCAACATAATGCACTTTATTTACATCAAACTCTATTTCTTCTTCTTAATTATTAAAAAATCAATAACATTGTCTCTTTTAGCATCAACCCAATCTTTTTTAATCTATAATGAAAGAAAATTTATATTTTCTGTACTTCTTATTGTTTTCTATTTTTTTTCACAAATTTATTATATTTATGAGTTTATAAACAAACAGTAATATTTATACGTGAAAATAATTGTTTCTAAAATGAACATATATTTGTTAATCAAATTAACACATTTTATAATGTTAAATGAATGCATACATACACAAGTTTGTTTACTTTTGGTCAAATTCAGATATTAAGTGAACACATATATTATAATGTAACTAAACACATAATACAATGCAAAGTGAACACATACATATGCATTAACTGAATACATATCATACAAACTAAAATGAACACATGCTCATATTGTAACTGAACACATAATACAATATAAAATGAACACATGCATATACTCTAATTAAATACATAATACAATGCAAAATAATAAAATTAATGAGTTTGAGATATTTTAATAAATAAATGTATTCACTTTCCATACTTAGATGTGTTCATTATAATGAATAAATGTGTTCATATCTGATAATCAAATATGTTCATTTGCTATTGAAAATATGTGTTCATTTTATGTGTTAAAATGTGTTCGCTTACGCGCTACTACTCACACAGTTTTTTGGGTAGAAAAATGTTTTTTTTTTGTTATTTTGTACGTATTTTATTGAAAATATTTCAGATATAAAAATATTCAAAGAAATTTTATCTTAGTCTATCAGTATATACATTTAAACTCACTATTTGTTTTATCATTAATTTTTTTTTTAATCTATATTGTATTTAAAAAATTAAAATCATCAAAAGAAATAAACTCCAAACACATTCTTAGTAATGAAATTTTATTCCTATGATCAGAAATAAAATCCCTAAACCCTAACTGTCATGACAATAAGGCACATCATGTTTGAAAAAAGAAAAAATCCTATACACTTCTAGCATCGCATTTTCCACTTGTCAGAAGAAAAAAAGAAATAAGTATCAAAAGTTACTGTCCAGTTGATTGAACAACATTTGAGAGTCATCATTCATGGTCTCACTATCATTGTCATCCTTAGTTCTATCTGCTTTATCGATCTTACTGGACAATTCACCTTCGCCAATGGTACCTTCAGATAAGCCGATGAGTGATGCATAAGCTTCATCTTTTAGAAATCCAGCCTCCCTCAACAATCCGATTAAAACCTCGGCGCTCGCCGTATCATCTTGGTCCCGACAAACTTTGAAGAATGCAGACAAGTTTGCTTTCTTTGGTCTCCAGCTTCCCGAAACGTCAGCTATGAAAGCTTCTTTCAAGAAGGATAGGGCCTCAGGAATCCTCTTATCTGCAATATGCCCAGAAGAAAGAACCTCCCATGTACTTGAATTCGGTATTCCACCACCTTCAGTCATCTGCTTAAAGAACTCTAGAGCTTTATCTGTATTGCCTTTCTTAATATACCAGCCCATGAGAAGGTTACCTATTCTAGGGTCGTAAGTCGACCTCGCCGAAAGCCATTCCTCATAAAGCTGTTCTGCACCCTCAATATCATCCATTCTAACCAGAGAAGAAATAATAGCATGGTATCCCAAGTTTGGTACAGTGGGAAAAATTGATTTATAAGTGTTCCACACACGATAAACATCGTCTTTCTTTCCAACACTTCCATATAAACTCAGGAGATAATGAAATGGTATTCTGTCCCGGCCTTTAATCCTACTCTCAACCTTACTTAAGCACTCTTCTACTTTTTCAAACATATTCATTTTTAAGTACATTGTGGCCATTGTGCTGAATGTAGTCCAGTTAGGGACAATGGTAGGGTCATTTGCCATCTGTTCAAACACTTGTTCCATCTTTTCTGCTGATCCTTGAGACCCACAAGAAGATAGCCAGATATTATATGAATAGATATCTAGCCGTATGTTCTTTTCTATCATTTCTGAAGCCAACATATCAACTTTATCATAATCCTTAAGGTTCATGTACAGAGTCATCATTACATTAAATGGTAGTGAATGTATTGCATACCCTTTACTCCTCATTTTGTCAAGTAAAGATTCTGCCTTTTCCTTCAATCTGGAACGCACGTATACATTCAAAAGGGCTCCGTAGGCCCTCCTATCTTTTAACTTAGCAGTCAGCCTCATGAAAAACTCTTCTGCGCTAGAAACTCCATGGACTTTGGAAATTAGATCTAACTGAATTGCTGCATCACTCGATGATATACTAAATCTCTCTGGTCTATTGTTCATCCAATCATATACCTGCAACATTTTACAATTTGAATCCGTAAAACTGTTCACTGTTGATGTTACAACATTATGAGGTAAAGAAACACAAGTAATTACAAACAGAAAGTGGTGCATACTTTCATACTGTTAGAATCTGTAAATATATGTAACAAGGTAAATCAGTTGTAATTACAAAAATCATTTTTTACTTATTAGATCATATTCTTCCTCTCTTTCTGCCTCCCATCCCATGTTCCAGCCATCTAGCAACAAATAGGCAAATGCAGAAACACTCTGTTACCAGTTCCTGCCTATGCAAGACTTACATACAACACAAAATGACATGGAAATCTGGGGCTTGCCAAATTATGAAAATTAGTACATGGCACATATCATAGTGGTCTCTATATGCTTTATAAGACGTTGCGAGTTGATTTCAGGGCCAGGAATCCAATGATCCTCCCCATGTTATGGAACATTGATTGTTCACCCATTTTTGGGTTGAAATGGCTTTAGTGAGTGATATGTTATAGGCATGTGGCCTAGTTTACCAAGTTTTAATGTTTTGCAAAGATACCCTGCACTGTCCAATTTAAAAAACAGAGGCTTACTTCTAAAACTGTTGGTGACAAAGGGTTTAAAATATCGAGATGTGTGTCATTGGGGTTGCCTATTTCACCTGAGGCAATGCCCCCTCCTCGGCCACCGGCAACACAAAAATGGGTGAGCCATCAATAGTTGCTAACATAGGGTGGACAATTGGATCCACGCCCTTGATTTCACTAGTCCATAGATAGTGAAAAAGACCTTCCTTCTAAAATCCCAAAATCTAGTGCTAAAATTACACCAAGTATCTTCTCCAGTCAATTGAATGGTTGCAACTAAAATAAAATCAAATGGCAATGCTATATACTTAACTCCACTACCAAGAACATCTACAATATTTCTATTCAGAGGCTATTTGAGCTGGTATACACTACTACTAAAGGGCAGCCCAGTGCACGAGGCTCCCACCAGGTGGGGTCTGGGGAGGGTAGATTTACACAGCCTTACCCCCGCTTTGTGAAGAGGGTGTTACCAGGATTCGAACCCGTGACCTCCAGGTCAAAGGCAGCAGCCTTACTGTTACTAAACATGAAAAATGCTGTATGCCGTATGCCTGTACATAAATCTGCAGAATCATATTGTGCACAATGAATAAGTGCAAAAGGACGCAATTATGTGTGCGATTTGACCTCGTATGATTTAACCTCAACGATCACGATGTTGTTCATCAAAATACACCATCTAAATTAGCCTATTCCCAAGAAAGCAAGCTAAGCAACAAACAAAAACAAATAACAAAAACTTCCCGAATATCTACTTTGCACATAACAAATTAAACAAAACCAAATAGCTAACACCTAAAGGCAACCATTCAAGTTGATCAAAACACCTACATCATAATTCAATTGATTAAAACAGCAAACAAACACATACTTCAGGATAACCCAAAAACTTAAAAAAGCCAGAATGAAAAAGCATATCCATATCCATTCAGTGAAAGTAAAAAAAAAAGACAAAAACAAAAACAAAAAACAAAAAAGCAATTTTTGAACATTGTTTTACCTCAAGGGCTCTTTTGTGTCTTTTATACTTCCTCAACTCTTTGATAACTCTACAAAGCTCCCATTTTGTAAGGTTCTTCCCTTCACTCTCCCACTGATTCAACACAGTGGCAGAACCCAGTTCTGGGTTCTGCATCAGCGATATTCTCCTGTATATATCGTTCCACCTGATAATGGGTCTGCGCTCGTAGTCCACGGTTCCATAACTGTGGATCTTTGAGATGGAGCACGTTACAAAGAGCCTCTGAAAGCGCGCGCGTGGAAGGGTGAGAGTGGGAAGTTTGAAGGGAAGTGACGCATAATAAGAGAAGGAAGATGAGAGAGAAAGGGAGAGATTTTGATTGTGCAAAGAGGACTGAAGGAGCATTTTCAAGGCAGTGAATGTTGGAGTGCACCAACTGCTTCAGAAATAGGTTCAGACTTCGACAGGTTTCACGATGACGATACCGGAAAGCAGAAGCCGGCTATGAAGCAGATGGTTTGTAGCAGAAGAAGCAGCCGCAGCACTTGGAGACCGCAGCCACAGCTGATAGCAGCTGTGTGTCCGTGTGATTGGGGTTCAGGGTAAGGTAAGTTCTAAGTCGTGCTCGGAGTGTGATTGTGTGTGACCTTAAGCCCACACAAATTCCTTCAACAGTAAATATAGTCCTTCAAGATTAATAGTTTAAAAGGCAACTCCTTTGGTCCAAGTGACTAAGAGTTTTACTGGTCAAGGTGACTAAGAGTTTTGCTGGTCAAGAGTCACGGGTTCTATCCCCATGTGTATTTTCTTTAATGGGCTGAGTGATTTAGGCTCAATTTCCTATTGTTAGTTGTTTTGGCTGGTTTTTTTGTTGCGTCTCTAGATGAAAAAAATATGTGTCCATAGACAGAAAATACATAAAATTTGTGTTCACCCAAAAAGTGAAGGATTGAGATTTTATGACCTGTATACCCTACATTACTTAACATAATTTTCATTATGTATATCCAAGGTAATTTCAACTTTTTTTCAATTTCATTTGATACTGAATATGAAATTGTGTTAACAAATGAATATGTTTGTCTTAGAAAATTAAAATTGTGTTAAGTATGTAAAATTCACAAATTTATATATATAATTGTATTAAATTTTAAATATTTAATGAATAAAAATAATTTTAAATATGTTCAAATTAAATTAGATTAAATGAAATAAATATAATTTAAATATTTAGTGAATATTCCCTCCGTCCATAAATAATTGTCTTTTTAGAAAATTTTCTTGTCCAGTATTATTTGTCATTTTAGAATTTTAAGAAAGTATTTATTATTCTTTTTCCAATTTTATCCTTACATGCATTCTCTCACATATCTCTTATAATAATTATTACACAAAAAACTAAAACGACAATTTAGTCATTATCTATCATTTTTACATATAAAGTTCTGTGCTTTAATTACATTCTTAATATCCATGTAAAGTCTAAAACGTCATTTATTGTTGGACGGAGGGAATATACTTAATTTTATGAATTATTAATAAAATGATTATTTTTTTAATATAAATGGGTAATTATGGTCATTTTTACATGTCTCTATATCTTGTATATTATTATCAAACACAATACAAAAATATTTTTTATATCTTCTCCACTGTTACCAAACACCATAGAGAGACACAGTCCCTTTGTGTCTCTGTCTATTTGTGTCTCTGTCTTCACTGTCTTAGGACAGCTACCAAACGCTACCTTAAGATTTAACATGATGGAGAAAATAGTCTCTAATTAAGATATGAAAGTAACAATATAATCATTCAAGATTGAAATTTTTGAATAATGTAGTTACTCAAAATTGAAAGTAAAGGATAAATTGAGGGATCATGTTGTCCTAATATTTCAATCTTGAACGATTATATTGTCACTTTCATATCTTAAGGGGCTCTTTTATCCACCATGTCAAATCTTGAGAGACTATATTGTCATTTTCATATCTTGAGGGACTATTTTAGTACTCATACAAAAGTCAATATTTGTCCGCCATAGTATGTCTTTAGAAACGCTCCATCCAACCCTATCAAAGGTCTACATCCAACCTTAAACCCTCTGTTGCACTAAACTCTTTGAGATACATGTAACTCAACAACTCTTGGTTTGTAATTGAAAATTGAGTCTGGAATTTGAATCTGGAAATTGTGCAATTGGAGCATGTCTTTATTATAAGCTCCAGAACCCTTAGAGAAATTACAATTTAAAAATTTCTCTTACAGAACCCAAATGTTTTAATGATAACAATCTAAAGTCAATAGTAAAGATTTTGGTTGATAAAAACTAATGTGTGTGCCAAGTGGTTCTCATAAAGCTTAAACAGTTTAGAAGAACAATCCAATCGGTTAAGCCTTATAACTTGCTAAGTAACCTCAAATCGGAAGATCAATCTGAAGCTTAGAAGAACCCAAAAAGGGTAACTCAGAAGCTACAAGGTGAAAATTGCATGCATGCATGAGTGAAGAACAAAATTCAGAATCCAAAAAGGCCTCTCAGAAGGCAATGATGAATTTTGGTCTCAGAAGGACTTCAACTCAGAAGGACCTCCACTCAGAAGGCTCGTCACTCAGAAGGTCGACCTCTCTCAGAAGGCACTATCTGGATGTGATCAAGACTCATCACTCAAACCGTAAGGAAAGTTCTCAACAAGCTCAGAACATTCTCAAGCAACCATTGGAAGTTGTGCACTGTGCAAACTCAGAAAAGTTTCAGGATTTGCGCTGACAGTGCAGGGAGCCGTTCTGAACCTAGGACTGAAGCCACTTCAGCACCAAAAACATTTTAAACATCAGCAGATTCATTCCCTATAAATACAAGACACATGCTCTAATCAACAAGAGAGAAGTTGATTGAATCAAAGTGCTGAAACACTGCCAATTTTCAAATTCGTTTGAAACTTAAGAAAAATTTCTCTCAAAAGTACTTAGTCTTCTGAAAAGAAAACTTTGTAAAAATCTTCTAGTTCTTAACTATTTCATTCTTACACTTGTGTAAGTTATATCTAGAAGTCTATCAAGAGTTTAACTTAGTTGCGTCTAAGTAACTTGATAGTGTTTTTAAATTAAAAACTCCATTTGTGAAAAACTCTAAGTCCTCGATTGTGAGGCATTCTAAGTCCTCGAGTGTTAGAGGCAATCTAAATCCTCGGTTGTTTGAGGCAGTAAATGTCCTCTAGTGTGAGGCAAAGGAAGTCACTACTACAAACTCTCGGATTATCGACGGATACCCTTAATATCCGTCGATGAATCACTGTATCGACGGATGTATCGACGGATAGTCCCCCACGATTACTTGCTAGTCGGAATTCAAGTATCGACGGATTTAACCAAAACATCTGTTGATATTTTATCGATGGATATCACTACTAGAAACTCTCGGATTATCGACCGACATTATCGACGGATTATCGACGGATGATTTTGTCAAGGTTATCGGCGGATTTATCGACGGATATAGCATTGGCGAGATTGTTTAATCAACGAATATAATTATCGAGGGATATTTTCTAAAATATCCCTCGATAATATGTTCCCGCGCAAAACAAAAAATTATTTTTGGGCATGTTGATGTTATCGACGGATGGAGATTAAAATATCCGCCGATTAAAACCCCTAAACCTAAACCCTAACCCTAGAAGACAACTATTGACGGATAAGAATGGTTTCATCCCTCGATAACTCAAACGCACCGTTTCATTAAATCGGGTACCTTTTATCGAGGGATGATATCGACGGATGGTTAAAACCATCCGTCGATAATCCGCGAATATGAGGAGACAACGTCTCCTTCTTCCTCATTTCGCGACAGTTCCTCTCTCTCTCTCTCTCCGCCGCGAAAAAATGGCCGTTTCCGCCACCGGTCCGCCGCCCGTTCGCCCTCCGGGAAGTGCCAACAGGTTAGTCTCTCTGTCCTCTACATTTTAATCGGTTTAGATTTTTGTTTGAGGTCTCTAATGAGAACTCATTGTAGCATCCTCCGTCTTCTCCGCTGCCACCGCCGTCGCCGCCGTCCGCCGCCACCGCCGCCAGGGAAGCATCTCTTGCTCTTCCATTAGGTATTTTTGTTAAATTTTAATTTTTCATTGTTTTGGTATTTTATATATTGTATTTATTAATTTTTTTTTATTTTTTCTATTTAAAAAAATTAATATGTTAAACTTTGTTTTTAAAAAAATAAATATGTTAATTTTTTTAAAAGGAAAACTGTTTTAAACAATAATAGAAAACGTTATTCCAAAAAAGATAGATTTAATAAACTTATATGTTATTTAAAGTAAGTAATTTTTCAATAACGTAACAAATATATTATTTAAATGATATATATGAGAACAATTGTTGATATATTCTGGCGATTGGAGCTTACGTTTATATTAGGTATGTTATTTATTAATTTTAATTTAATAATATGATTATGTTGTTATTGTTGCAAAACCTTAGGGTAGATGACTTAGTCTGAGACCGGTCCTTAAACTCCGGCAATACTGGTTGATTGATTTGTAAAATTAAATGAGAAAGTTTGTTTAAAATTTAGGGGAGACTCTGTCAAAATTATGTGAAGTAAAAATTTTGAGAAATTAAATAACTGTTGTTAAGTTATGTAAAACTAAGAGAAACTCTGTCGAAATTATGTTTGAGTAAAAATTTAACAAATTTGTAAAACTCATTAGTGTCGTATTAATGGTGAATTTAGATTAACTAAAAAACTGTTATTAATAAGCCTTAGTTAAACTTCACATTTTTTGTAAAATTAAATGAGAAAGTTTGTTTAAAATTTAGGGGAGACTCTGTCAAAATGTTGTGAAGTAAAAATTTTTGAGAAATTAAATAACTGTTGTTAAGTTATCTAAAACTAAAGGAAACTCTGTCGAAATTATATTTGAGTAAAAATTTAACAAATTTGTAAAAATCAATTGTGTCGTATTAATGGTGAATTTAGTTTAACTAAAAAACTGTTATTAATAAGCCTTAGTTAAACTTCTCATTTTAGGATTCTCAAATATTCAAGGGCAATGTCATCAACAAATAGATCATGGATGTATGATAAGTTACACCCGAATAGGGGGGGAATTAAGCCAGAATTCTATGCTGGAGTTGAAGAGTTTGTGGGGTTTGCTTCTATGTCTGAACAATTTAGGATGGAGGGAAAAGTCAAGTGTCCATGTGCCAAGTGTGTTTGTAGGTTTTTCTATGATGTCGACACGATTAAGGTTCACCTGTACAAAATGGGATTTATGGATAATTATTATGTATGGACAGTCTACGGGGAAGTCGAGTCAGTATCAGTACAGCATGATCAGTTTGTCGGAGGTAGTTCAAGTGAGTTTGATGGTGACCAATATGGGGATCGTAATTTAAATTGGGGCGGTGATAATCGTGGGTGTTATGAGGAAATGATCCATGATGCCTTTGGGGGGCAACATGATGAAGATTATAATGAACCCAGAGAGAAGGAACCAAATCCTGAAGCGTAGAGGTTTTTTTCTTTGTTAGAATCTGCAAAGACACCCATTTGGGAGGGTTCAGCCCTTTCTGAGTTGTCAGTGCAGTTAGGATGTTGTCTATCAAGTCAGAGGCAAACGAGAGTCAAAGTGCTTTTGATCGATGGGCTACTTTAATGAGTGATGCTAATCCACGACCAGAGGCAATTCCTAGGACTATTATAAGGCAAAGAAGTTAGTTTCAAAACTTGAGTTGAAATCAGAGAAATTGATTGTTGCATGAACGGTTGCATGTTGTACTATAAGGAGGATATTGAATTAGTTAATGTAAATTCTGCCAGGCCCCCAGGTTCAAACCTAGAAGAGCGGGTAATGGGAGGTATAAGCATATTCCCAACAAAAGGATGCACTATCTTCCCCTAATCCCTAGGTTAAAACGCTTGTATGCCTCTATGAACTCTGCACCTCACATGAGGTGGCATTATGAGAATAGGAGAAGTGACGGGATAATGACGCACCTACATGTTCTCATCAACTGTGATGAGGTGGACACTTATAGAACGTAAGTGACATATCTAATTCATCATTTCAATAATGTTTTTGTGTATAGTAGTGAATGTTGTCATTAAAAATCTTTAATTTCTACTTACTGTCAACAGATATTTTGAACAAACCGTTCAGAATCATACGCTTGACCAATTCCTTCAATGGTTCAACTCGTTCGTAAGTTTGTAATCTTCGTACTATTAGTCTTTGATTTATATCTTAAATAAAATTCAAAATTTTCTCCTTCTATTCTCTTTGTTCTCTACGTATGTAGGTGCTCAATCATGACAATAATGTCACAAATCCTCATATAAAAAGCTTAGCTTGGGGTCCCACCAATGTAACAATTTCGTGGCCAATTTTCCATGTGAATGGTTATAAATTTCACACCCTAGACTGGGGTCGTGAGAAGACCACGTACAATAGTGGAGTATGCGTTCGAGGGGATGCTGGAACAGGGGAGAATAATTGGTACGGGGTACTTAGACAAGTCTTAGAGTTGGAATATGTTGGTGAGGACCCAACACCAAAGAAGATTGTCTTGTTTAGCTGTGAGTGGTATGATCCTAGACATCCTGATGGAACACGTAAGCACGCTGATTACGACATAATTGAGGTTAACCATACACGACGATTTGGTGCATATGATCCTTTCATCATTGCACAGAATGCTCGGCAAGTGTATTACACAAGGTATCCAGGGAAGTGCAAGAATAAGTGGTTGGTTGTTTTCACAACCAAACCTAGGGGCAGAGTTGAAAGTGATGATGTGGATGAAATAGCTTACCAAGTCGAAGTTGCACGTGCTCCAAGGGTGGTTGTAGATACAGGAGTCCCTGCTGCTTTACACGATGATACTGGTGAAGATGACATTATTAACATGTCTCGCCAAAACATAACAACTCAGGGTGATGACTCCACTGAAGGTAGTGACGAAGAAGAAGATGAACTTGACAGTGACGATACAGAAGACGAGAGTGAAGACAGTCCACAACTTTCTGAATAAATGGTTTTTAACAATTCAATTTGTTTTCAAATAACATTACCTCATTTTAAGATACTTTGTCAAACACTTTAATTAATGAAAAGTAACTTCTATTGTTGTGAATAGATATGGCAGATGATGATAGGGGTAGGGGTAGGGGCAGAGGCCGAGGAGATCGAGGGCGGAGGAAGACCGCCGCCCAGCCTCGTGGTTATCTTTCCAGGGGTGTTCAGTTGTATGACATCCCTGGTCGTGAGGCGAGGCCAGAGACGGAGGAGTACCCCGACTACGAGCCAGTACCATCACCATCACCATCACCATCTGCTGCTGGGGGATCATCATCATCACCCATTACTGCCTCCCCGCATGACATTGGGGGCAGTAATGAGGTGCCGGTCGAGATTGCATCTGCAGCTTCAGATTCACGTCATCTCCCCTCCATCAGACCGGATCCATCCGGTCTAAGGTATATGATTTAAGTTGTTATAAATGTCAATCTTTTATAAATAAAATATGTAAAAGGGATTATTATATAAAATGGAAACTAATTCTTTATAACAATGTATAGTTTTGTGCCTGCCACCCTCGGCACTCATCAGATCACGGCCACGATACAGAAGATGTATCATAGGCCGATTGAGTATTTCTCGAAGTTGACCGAGGAGGAGAGGCGACGATGGTATCAGGAGTGGAAGGTAATATGAACTCTTCAATTTTAGTAATTACTAATTAATTATGTTGTGGTAACTAACAATAAATTAAATTTGTCTATATATTGTAGTCTCACTTCACCATTAGTCCTGCCGATGATCCAGTACTGTACCGTGTCTTCTGCCATCGGGCAGCTAAGAGGCTCGGTGACATGTACTTATGGATCTGTAATGGCAAGGACAGGGATCACAGGTGGCTCTCAGATGCCCACCACCGTGTGCTGCAGGAGTATTGATCTTCTCCGAGGTTTAAGGCCAAGTCGGAGAAGGCCAAGGCTAGCAGGGCATCATTGAGGGGTGGCTCCCTTCACTGTGGTGGATCCGCTACTGTGGACTCCACTAAGAGACGGCTGATACGTAATATTCCGAACGCAATACATTTAATTTTATGTTTCTTATATATGAATTGATTAATTAATGCTTTGTTCAATTGTTTTAAACTTACAGGAGCAGAGGCTGAAGAGACCACCCACGCAGGAGGAGTTGTTCAGGGAGACCCACACTAGGAAGGGCGACAAGATGACGTCGGTAGACGAGCGGTCGCAGCGCACTCATGTAAGTGATTTCATCATAGTTGTATAAATGTATTCAATTAATATGATTATGTATTCCACTTAAAATGATTATGTATTTTTCTAATTGTAGGCTGATTATACGCGCCGCTTGGATGAGGTCCGCACCGAGCTGGCAGAGGCATCACAGCCCGGTGAGTCCGTCCCACCCGTCGATGAGGAGGCGGTGTGGACCGAGGTTGTGGGCGGCCCTTACAAGGGCCGCATATACGGGCGGGGCGCGACCGCGAACCCCATTGCTCGTTCCTCCCACGCATCTGCTGCGACAGGAGCAGCAGCCTCAGCGGAGAGCAGCGACGCTGAGGTCCGTGACCGGGTTCACAATCTGAACCTGGAGCTACAGACCCGGGTCGAGGTGCTGCAGGCCCAGCTTGAGGAGGAGCGGACCGCCCGACAGCAGGTCAGGATCGCCCAGCACCAGGAGATTGCCGCGGAGGTTAGCCGCCAGATTCGAGAGCAGATGTCCTAGTATTACGGGATGTTTGCTGCTGAAGGGTCATCATCTGCACCACCACCACCTTCTCAGCCATCACCCTTCCCTCTCACTCCCCCACAATATCCTTATCCCCCTGCATTCTGGCCTCCTCCTCCACCTGCATATCATCCAGGATATCCACATCCCGCATATTATACACCACCTCCACTTCCTGCTGCTACTGCTGCTGCCGCTGCCCAGACGACACCGCCTGCTCCTCAGCCTGATGCTGCCGCCGCTGCCCACACACCGACTCCTCGACCTCCTCCTGCCCAGACTCCTCCTACTCAGCCGGATGCATCCAGAGATGATGCTGGTGATGGTGATGATGATTGTGACGTTGATATGATGGATTTTGTATGACTTTTTTTTATTGTTTATGTTTTGGATGTTCAGACCTTACCTTTTGGATTTTTTATGACTTGACTTATATAGTGTTTGGATTTGATCTATTTTGTAAATATTGATTAATATATATATTATGATATTTCATTATAGTTTTATTTATGGAGATTATTACTGTTTTGTTATAAATTTTGATTTAGTTTAAATATTATTAATTCCGAAATTAAAAAAAAAATATTTTCGGCTACTGTTATCGACGGATGCATCCGCCGATAACTAAATTATTTTTTTTTATTTTTTTGTTGGAAAAATAACGTATCGACGGATAAGTATCCGCCGATAAAAATATTTAATAATTTCTTATTATTTTTTAAATTATTTTATCGAGGGATATATCCCCCGATACATCTGTCAATACTATCGACGGATGTCGACAGATATATCCCTCGATAAACATATCGACGGATGTTTTGGGTTCATCCGTCGACAAGCGAATTGCGACTAGCAAGTAATCGTGGGGGACTATCCGTCGATACATCCGTCGATACATTGATTTATCGACGGATATTAAGTGTATCCCTCGATAAAATTCGTCGATAATCCGAGAGTTTCTAGTAGTGTATATCCGTCGACATCCGTCGATATTATTGATGGATGTATCGGCGGATACTTATCCGTCGATAATTAATTTTTCCAACAAAAAAAATTAAAAAAACAATTTCGTTATCGGTGGATACGTCCGTCGATAACAGTAGCCGAAAATATATATATATTTTTAAATATCTGAATTAATAATATTTAAACTAAATCAAAATTTATAACAAAACGATCGATAATCTCCATAAATAAAACTATAATGAAATATCAATATTTACAAAATAGATAAAATCCAAACACTATATAAGTCAAGTCATAAAAAATCCAAAACGTAATGTCTGAACATCCAAAACATAAACGATAAAAAAAAGTCATACAAAATCCATCGTATCAATGTCACAATCATCATCACCATCACCAGCATCATCTCTGGATGCATCCTGTAACACCCTACTAGATAGCCCTTAACGCTTAAGTCATTTTAGGCTATTTCATATGGGTTACCTTCTGTTATCATGTTATATCTTTCTTTATATTTAAAATATAATACGCAGAAAATAAGCGGGAGTAGGTTTTTCGTAAACATTCGCGGAATAAAAAATAAGGGCTTTGCGCATATGATAAGCGATAATATAAACGATACAGTCATTTACTGAAAATACCTCATTATATAAATAACTCCCATCAAGTAACAAACATGAAATAAATACTAGGCCTCACCCCATAAGCCAAAAACTGTGACCTATGAGACTCCACCATAAATTCGAGTAAATAAGTAGCTGCCGGTAAACAAAGGTCCGGACTCAGAAAACATAATAAATGAATAAACCTAGCGGAAGCATAGAAATCATAACATCTGAGAAGGAAATAAAACATGTCTCTGATATCTGAGGAACTAAATCATAAACTAAGTCTGTACGATCTTCTCGTGTGCTCCGACATCCTGCTCTGGCTGCTCCTCTAAAAGGTGGGAAAGACATAGGGTGAGCACTGGGAAGTGACTCAGTAGAGGAAGCCGCCCCGGGTTTAATTATAAAATAAGTGAAGTATGAATGAGTTCATTTCAAATATAAGTTTAAACAATCTTTTCCCGGAACGTCTTACCTAAGTGCGTCTTGTTCATTTTATTTAATACATATAATATATCATAATTAAAGGCCTCTGTGTAGTGTGCTAGTGCCTTCAAATCATATACAATAAATACATCATAAAGAAAATACATATTAACATGTTAAGCATCTTTATCTTTCTTCAACTGTGAGACATAACCGCCCTCCTGTCCTATCCTCCACATTACCGGCCCCTAGGCATGAGCTCATCCTAAACTAATGGGGAGAGGGGGTAATTCACCTTCCCTTTTGAAGGCTACTGTGTTTTAACATAGCGTCACCCAGTGGCGTTTAACATAGCGTCACCTCGTGACGTTTTAACATAGCGTCACTGAGCGCGTTTTGGTTATTAAACTTTAACATTACATAATCATATGCATATAGCATTCATCACATATATCTCATCATTAATCATTATATAAATCACATAATCATGTCAACAATTTAACTCATCATAAAAACAACACATATACTCAGTATAACATATATATATTCCATAAATAATTATATATTCAAATACACAAGTCATATAACGCATTAGAGAGCATAAAAGGATAAAAACATGTCAATTTATACTCTTTAACATCATGGAATAAACATAGCACATACACTTACTTACTCTGACATCATGGAGAATAAATAAATTCAACTCCTTATCAAATAAACATGATATACAACTACTTATAAATATTATTCTCAGTGCTTCTATACATTTCATGTCATATGATCTCGTTTATTTTATTATTATTTCTTACTTATACTTTATTCTAGTTTTACTTGTACTTTGTACTCTACCCTTAAGTATCTTGTAAACTCTTATATTTTATTCATCACCAATCTTGTCTTCTATACTATTATTGTTACTATTACTATTATCATTACATATCATATATTATACATGTTGTTGTTCTTACTGTATTATTCTTTTATTATTATTATTATTATTATTATTATTAGGGTTAATATTTTATTATTATCTTCCCTATTAATATTACTATCATTATCATATTATTATTATTATTTCCACCTGTTATCTACCTATTATTAACTAATATACATGCTAATAGGTATAATTTTATGTAATAATAATATGTAATAGTAATATACATATACTAGTAAACTGTCTTTTTTTATTTATTTATATATATATATAATACGCTCGCTCACGCTGCCAATAAAACAAAAACCAAGCATGCTTGGCTGCTCGCTGCCATTCGCATATATATATATATATATATATATCTATATCGATCTACGTAGAACTACGTATAGCAATAATAATAATATTAATAATAATAATAATAATAATAATAAGGCACAAAAATCCCTAATGAGAAAAACGACCATCACATTAATCTCATAAAATCATCATCAATATGCATGAAAATAGAATGCCTAACCCCTACCTCTTGAAGAAAAAATGCTAGAAAGCAAAGAGAAACCTTTTTTTCCCGACGTTGCTCTCGTTGGAAACCTCTCTCTAGCCCCACGAACGGTCCGGTGACGCCGGAGACTCTTAACGGAGAAACAGAATCGGTAGAAAGCTCCGGCTTGATGAGAGGATTAAGAATATGAATTTATTTTCTGGATTGGGTGAGGTTTGATGGGTGTTTCGTGGTTTGGAGTATCAATGGCTTAGGGAGCTCTTAAGAGAAAGATGGCTATGACGGCTCAGAAGAAGAAGGAGAGTGTTTTTCTCAATTGGAGAGGGTTACTAGTGTTTATATAGGGAGTGGCTAGGTCAAGAGTCATTGTGGGGCCCACCGTCACTTAAATTACTAAAACACTCCAAATCCCCCCAAATAATACTATAATGCTCATATAATTTTTCTAATATTAAAATATAAATTAAAATACACACATAGGCACATAAAATAAAATAAAATAAAATAAATAATAATATATAACACTAACATTATCTAATAACATCATGTAACTCATATAAATATTTTATATCATCATTCCTAACCTCATGCATCAGCTAAATACCAATTAAAACTCATATAAATACACATAATTATCATGACATATAATTTATACACGTAATTCACATAGCATAGAATGAACACATATATACACACTTAAATCACGTCACACATAAGGGTTTGACTAGAAGAAACTTATCCACCCAAACCGAATTAAATTCTAACCAAGGTCAATTACTCTTAATCTCACTTAATTAGGACTTAATAAAAGTCAGGGTGTTACACATCCGGCTGAGTAGGAGGAGTCTGGGCAGGAGGAGGTCGAGGAGTCGGTGTGTGGGCAGCGGCGGCAGCAGCAGACTGAGGAGCAGGCGATGTCGTCTGGGCAGCGGCAGCAGCAGCAGGAAGTAGAGGTGGTGTAGAATATGCGGGATGTGGATAGCTTGGATGATATGCAGGTGGAGGAAGAGGCCAGAATGCATTGGGATAAGGCGGAGGGGGATGATGATACTGTGGGGGAGTGAGAGGGAAGGGTGATGGCTGAGAAGGTGGTGGTGGTGCAAAGATGCCAGCAGCAGCCGATGATGACCCTCCAGCAGCAAACATCTTGTAATACTAGGACATCTGCTCTCTAATCTGCCTACTGACCTCCGCAGCAATCTCCTGCTGTCGGGCGATCTGCTCCTGCTCAAGCTGCGCCTGCAGCACCTCGACCCGGGTCTGTAGCTCCAGGTTCAGATTGTGAACCCGGTCACGGACCTCAGCGTCGCTGCTCTCCCCTGAGACTCCTGGTGCTGTAGCAGCAGATGCGTGGGAGGAACGGGCAATGGGGTTCGCGACCGCGCCCCGCCCGTATATGCGGCCCTTGTAAGGGCCACCCACAACCTCGGTCCACACCGCTTCCTCATCGACGGGTGGGACGGACTCACCGGGCTGTGATGCCTCTGCCAGCTGAGTGCGGACCTTATCCAAGCGGCGCGTATAATCAGCCTACAATGAGAAGAATACATAATCATTTTAAATGGAATACATAATCATATTAATTGAATACATTTATACAACTATGATGAAATCACTTACATGAGTGCGCTGCGACCGCTCGTCTACCCACGTCGTCTTGTCGCCCTTTCTGGTGTGCGTCTCCCTGAACAACTCCTCCTGCGTGGGTGGTCTCTTCAGCCTCTGCTTCTGTAAGTTTAAAACAATTGAAGAACAAAGCATTAATTAATCAATTCATATATAAGAAACATAAAATTAAATGTATTGCAAATATTACGTACCAGCCGTCTCTTAGTCCAGTCCACAATAGCGGATCCACCACAATGAAGGGAGCCACCCCTCAATGAGGCCCTTCTAGCCTTGGCCTTCTCCGACTTGGCCTTAAACCTCGGAGAAGACCAATACTCCTGCAGCACACGGTGGTGGGCATCTGACATCCACTTGTGATCCTTGTCCTTGTCATTACGGATCCATAAGTACATGTCATCGAGCCTCTTAGCTGCCCGATGGCAGAAGGCACGGTACAGTACTGGATCATCGGCAGGACTAATGGTGAAGTGAGACTACAATATATAGACAAATTTAATTTGTTAGTTACCACAACATAATTAATTACTAATTACTAAAATTGAAGAGTTCATACTACCTTCCACTCCTGATACCATCGTCGCCTCTCCTCCTCGGTCAACTTCGAGAAATACTCGATCGGCCTATGATACATCTTCTGTATCGTGGCCGTGATCTGATGAGTGCCGAGGGTGGCAGACACAAAACTACATTGTTATAAAGAATTAGTTTCCATTTTATATAATAATCACTTTTACATATTTTATTTATAAAAGATTGACATTTATAACAACTTAAATCATATACCTTAGACCGGATGGATCCGGTCTGATGGAGGGGAGAGGACGTGTATCTAAAGCTGCTGATGCAATCTCGACCGGCACCTCATTACTGCCCCCAATGTCATGTGGTGAGGCAGTAATGGGTGATGATGGTCCCCCAGCAGCAGATGGTGATGGTGATGGTACTGGCTCATAGTTTGGGTCCTCCTCCGTCTCTGGTCTCGGGTCACGACCAGGGATGTCATACAACTGAACACCCCTCGAAAGATAACCACGAGGCTGGGCGGCCGTCTTCCTCCTCCCTCGATCTCCTCGGCCTCTGCCCCTACCCCTACCCCTATCATCATCTGCCATATCTATTCACAACAATACAAGTTACTTTTCATTAATTAAAGTGTTTGACAAAGTATCTTAAAATGAGGTAGTGTTATTTGAAAACAAATTGAATTGTTAAAAACCATTTATTCAGAAAGTTGTGGACTATCTTCACTCTCGTCTTCTGTATCGTCACTGTCAAGTTCATCTTCTTCTTCGTCACTACCTTCAGTGGAGTCATCATCACCCTGACTTGTTATGTTTTGGCGAGACATGTTAATAATGTCATCTTCACCAGTATCATCGTGTAAAGTAGCAGAGACTCCTGTATCTACAACCACCCTTGGAGCACGTGTAACTTCGACTTGGTAAGCTATTTCATCCATATCATCACTTTCAACTCTGCCCCTAGGTTTGGTTGTGAAAACAACCAACCACTTATTCTTGCACTTCCCCGGATACCTTGTGTAATACACTTGCCGAGCATTCTGTGCAATGATGAAAGGATCATATGCACCAAATCGTCGTGTATGGTTAACCTCAATTATGTCGTAATCAGCGTGCTTGCGTGTTCCATCAGGATGTCTAGGATCATACCACTCACAGCTAAACAAGACAACCTTCTTTGGCGTTGGGTCCTCACCAACATATTCCAACTTTAAGACTTGTCTGAGTACCCCGTACCAATTATTCTCCCCTGTTCCAGCATCCCCTCGAACGCATACTCCACTATTGTACGTGGTCTTCTCATGATCCCAGTCTAGGGTGTGAAATTTATAACCATTCACATGGAAAATTGGCCACGAAATTGTTACATTGGTGGGACCCCAAGCTAAGCTTTTTATATGAGGATTTGTGACATTATTGTCATGATTGAGCACCTACATACGTAAAGAACAAAGAGAATAGAAGGGAAAATTTTGAATTTTATGTTAAGATATAAATCAAAGACTAATAGTACGAAGATTATAAACTTACGAACGAGTTGAACCATTGAGGGAATTGGTCAAGCGTATGATTCTGAATGGTTTGTTCAAAATATCTGTTGACATTAAGTAGAAATTAAAGATTTTTAATGACAACATTCACTACTATGTACAAAAACATTATTGAAATGATGAATTAGATATGTCACTTACGTTCTATAAGTGTCCACCTCATCACAGTTGATGAGAACATGTAGGTGCGTTGCATGCTTTTCTCTATCATTCAGGCAATAGTTTGTGGGTTTACCGGCACCACGTCCAGGTTGACTAAACACAGACAAAGTAGGAAGATATGAAGTTTCACCTCCATCATCATTGCGGCCTACTGCTGTTCTTTTCGAATGAACATGTGGCTCAAAATAAAATGAACAGAAGAAAGACGTCTCCTTTGATAAATAAGCTTCACATATTGACCCTTCAACACGAGCTCGATTCTTGACAGTTCTCTTAAAGGTCCCAATATTTCTTTCAAATGGGTACATCCAATATTGAACCGGCCCACATACTTTCGCTTCATAAGCCAAGTGCACAGGTAAATGTTCCATTGAGTCAAAAAAAGAGGGGGGAAATATTCGTTCCAACTTGCACAAAATTACAGAAATATTTTGCTCCATTACTTCCAAATCATGGGACCTCAGTGTGGTAGAACACAAATCACGAAAGAACAAACTAAGCTCGGTCAATGGTTTCCACACATGTAAAGGTAAGTCTCGAAAGGCAACTGGAAGCAAACACTCCATAAACACATGACAATCATGACTTTTCATCCCATGGAACTTTTCATGCGCAACATCCACACACCTACGGAGGTTGGAAGTATATTCATCTGGCATTCTCAACTCTTGCACCCATTTACACACGGATTGCCTCTGCGCAGGATTTAAAACATAGCTTGCCTTCAGCTTAACAACGCGACCATCACGTGTCTCTTGTAAATGTAGCTCTGGTCGTCGACAGTACTCTGTTAAGTCTACTCTTGCCTTGACATTATCCTTAGTCTTGTCACTGTCCATAACAGTATTCATGATGTTATCACAAACATTCTTCTCAACATGCATGACATCTAGACAGTGACGAACAAGATTATCTTTCCAATAGGGTAACTCCCAGAATATGCTCTGCTTAGTCCAGTTATGGTCCACACCATAACCTGGAAACTTGACTACTTTACCCAATTCGGTTATCTTAGGCAGATTTTTAACTCTGTCTCAGACCTGTCTTCCAGTAAGCCTAACAGGTGGTTCTTCATGTTCAACACAATTTCGCTTAAACCCATAGCTGTTATTCCTAAATGCATGATCATTTGGCAAGAATCTCGTATGACAATCAAACCATGAGTTCTTGCCGCCATTCTTAAGTGTGAAAGATTTTGTATCCTCCATGCAAATAGGGCAAGCTAGCTTCCCCTGTGTCATCCACCCAGACAACATACCATAAGCAGGAAAGTCATTAATCGTCCACATCATAGGTGGCCACATCATAGGTCAAGACCCCATTGTGCCACAACTGCTTCAATTCATCTATGAGTGGTTGGAGGAAAACGTCAATTTTAGCTTTTGGATTATCAGGGCCAGGAATTACACATGTTAAAAACATGTACGGATCTTTCATGCACATCTCAGGAGGGAGGTTGTAAGGGGTAACAACAACAGACCAACAAGAATAAGGCTTGTTAAATAAGTTATTTGGCGTGAACCCATCTGAGCAAAGCCCTAATCTAACATTTCGCGGATCATTTGCAAATTGAGGGTGACACCTATCAAAATTCCTCCAAGCTTCACCATGAGAGGGATGCGTCATTATCCAGTCACTTCTCCTATTCTCATAATGCCACCTCATGTGAGGTGCAGAGCTCATAGAGGCATACAAGCGTTTTAACCTAGGGATTAGGGGAATATAGTGCATCCTTTTGTTGGGAATATGCTTATACCTCCCATTACCCGCTCTTCTAGGTTTGAACCTGGGGGCCTGGCAGAATTTACATTCAACTAATTCAATATCCTCCTTATAGTACAACATGCAACCGTTCATGCAACAATCAATTTTCTCTGATTTCAACCCAAGTTTTGAAACTAACTTCTTTGCCCTATAATAGTCCCTAGGAATTGCCTCTGGTCGTGGATTAGCATCACTCATTAAAGTAGCCCATCGATCAAAAGCACTTTGACTCTCGTTTGCCTCTGACTTGATAGACAACATCCTAACTGCCACTGACAACTTAGAAAGGGTTGAACCTTCCCAAATTGGTGTCTTTGCAGATTCTAACAAAGAAAAAAACCTCTGCTCTTCAGGATTTGGTTCCTCCTCTCTGGGTTCATTATAATCTTCATCATGTTGCCCCCCAAAGGCATCATGGATCATTTCCTCATAACACCCACGATTATCACCGCCCCAATTTAAATTACGATCCCCATATTGTTCACCATCAAACCCACTTGAACTACCTCCGACAAACTGATCCTGCTGTACTGACACTGACTCGACTTCCCCATGGACTGTCCATACATAATAATTATCCATAAATCCCTTTTTGTACAGGTGAACCTTAATCGTGTCAACATCATAGAAAAACCTACAAACACACTTGGCACATGGACACTTGACTTTTCCCTCAGACCTAAATTGTTCAGACATAGAAGCAAACCCCACAAACTCTTCAACTCCAGCATAGAATTCCGGCTTTATTCCCCCACTATTTGGGTGTAACCTATCATACATCCATGATCTATTTGTTGATGACATTGCCCTTGAATATTGGAGAATCCTAAAATGAGAAGTTTAACTAGGACTAATTAATAACAGTTTTTTAGTTAATCTAAATTAACCATTAATACGACACTAATGATTTTTACAAATATGTTAAATTTTTACTCAAACATAATTTCGACAGAGTTTCCCTTAGTTTTAGATAACTTAACAACAGTTATTTAATTTCTCAAAATTTTTACTTCACAAAATTTTGACAGAGTCTCCCCTAAATTTTAAACAAACTTTCTCATTTAATTTTACAAATCAATCAACCAGTATTGCCGGAGTTTAAGGACCGGTCTCAGACTAAGTCATCTACCCTAAGGTTTTGCAGCAATAACAACAGAATCATATCATTAAATTAAAATTAATAAATAACATACCTAATATAAACGTAAGCTCCTGAAAACCGTAAGCTCCAATCGCCCGAATATGTCATCTAAATAATATATTTGTTACGTTATTGAAAAATTACTTACTTTAAATAACATATAAGTTTGTTAAATCTATCTTTTTTGGAATAACGTTTTCTATTATTGTTTAAAACAGTTTTCCTTTTAAAAAAATTAATATATTTATTTTTTAAAAAACAGAAAGTTTAACATATTAATTTTTTTAAATAGAAAAAATAAAAAAAAATAATAAATACAATATATAAAAAATACCAAAACAATGAAAAATTAAAATTTAACAAAAATACCTAATGGAAGACCAAGAGATGCTTCCTGGCGGCGATGGCAGCGGAGGGCCGGTGGCAGCGGTGGCAACGGACGGTTGGCGACGGCGGTGGCAGCGGAGAAGGCGGAGAATGCTACAAACAATGAGATCTCATTAGAGACCTCAAACAAAAATTCTAAACCGATTAAAATGTAGAGGACAGAGAGACTAACCTGTTGGCACTTCCCAGAGGGCGAACGGGCGGCGGACGGTGGAAGAAATGGGTGTTTTTCGCGGCGGAGAGAGAGAGAGAGCGGAGAAGAGAGAGAGAGAGAGGAGTTTTCACGAAGTGAGGAAGAAGGAGACGTTGTCTCCTCATATTCGCGTATTATCGACGGATGGTTTAAACCATTCGTCGATATTATCCCTCGATAAAAGGCACCCGAATAAATAATGAAACGGTGCGTTTCAATTATCGAGGGATAAAAGAATTCATATCCGTCAATAATTTCATCCCCTGTTTAGGGTTTAGGTTATTATCGGCGGATATCATCCGCCGATATCATCCACCGATAGTTGTCATCTAGGTTTAGGGTTTAGGGTTTTATCGGCGGATATTTTAATCTTCATCCGTCGATAACATCAACCTGACCAAAAATTTTTTTTTGTTTTGAGCAGGAACAAATTATCGACGAATATTTTCTAAAATATCCCTCGATAAATATATTCGTTGATTAAAAAATCCCGCCAATGCTGTATCCGTCGATAAATCCGCCGATAACCTTGTAAAAAACGTTCGTCGATAATGTCGGTCGATAATCTGATAGTTTCTAGTAGTGAGTCCTTAGGATTAAGACAATTTAAGTTCTCCTGTTTTTGAGGCAAAGAAACCCTCCTCGGTTGTGAGATGGTGAAAATCCTTCACGGACATGAATGTGGTGTTGTCTGAGAAGGCACTTTAAGAAGAATATCTAAGGAACTCTCAACTGAAGGTTGAGAGGAGCAGGCTAAGATTGAGTCGAACCAGTATAAAATTCTTGTGTGTTGTTATCTCTTGCTTTAACTAACTTATACTTAAAAGACACAAGAATTATCTTTGCGAAAACTAAGCCTTCTGCATTACACTTTAACTTGGTCAAACATAAGCTATAACTTTGAGAACTTAAACTGTAAAATCATTTTAACTTCTCATAAGGCAATTTTCTCATAAGGCAAAGCTTCTCAGAAGCATTCTCTTCTCAGAAAGGCTTCCGCTACCACTTAGAAGAGACCTCTTCTAAGAAAAGTTTTCTAAGAACTCATTTTTAGAAAAAGATTTTAAAATTCACAGCACGATTCAACCCCCCCTTCTCGTGCAAACAGACACCTTCAATTGGCATCAGAGCTCGGTCCTTAGGGGTTGAGCACTTAACAGTTTTAAGGTAAAGACCAAAGGGAAGATGGGTTCACAAGGAGTGGTCGTGGCTGATGGCGCATCTATCAACAGGCCTCCCATGTTCCATGGGATGACGTCGATTATTGGCGCGATCGGATGGTGCTCTTCATCAAGTACATAAGTCTGGACTTGTAGAATATCGTGGAGAGTGGAGATTATGAGCCAATAGAAACTATTGTAGATCCAAATTCTCAGACTCCAGTAAGAGTCCCTCCAGGAGTACCTCCACCACCTCAGAGGACGTTCATCAGAAGGATTCCTAAGAACAGATGGACTCAGGAAATCAATGATAGGATTCATATGAACTTCAAGGCAAAGTACATAATCCTATATGCACTGCCAAAGGTGGAATATGACAATATCGTATCATGCGAAACTGTCAAGCAAATTTGGGAAAGATTACACATGTTGCATGAGGGAAATGATCAAGTCAAAGAAACGAAAGTTTCCATGCTAGTGCACAAGTATGAATCATTCAGCATGCTGCCGAATGAATCTATAGATAGCATGTCCATAAGGTTCTTGCATATCGTCAATCAGCTAAAGGTTCTGGGGAGAACCTACTCAAATGCTGAGATGGTAAGAAAGATACTTAGAAGTCTATCTCCTAAATGGTGACCGAAGGTAACAGCCATTCAAGAAGCCAAGGACTTAAGTCAACTCGGTCAAAATGTCTTGTTTGGGTCTCTCAGAACCCACGATATTGAGCTAGAAGGATTATTAGAAACATCTACTTCCAAAATAAACCACAAAATGGTCTCGCTCTGAAGAGTTCTTCCAAGAAGCCATCTAAGGGACTCAAAGCTTCTGAGGTCTCAGACTTAGAAGGTGACACAGAGCAAGACTCAGAAGATGAAGATATCTCCATGCTAGTGAGAAAGATAACTAGAGCATGGAAGAATAGACCGAGAAAAGGAAAAGGTGTCGCAGCCAAAAAGGATAAGAAATGGAAGATGGAGGTCTCAGAAGTCACGTGCTATTTTTATTATTTTTTTTTAATCAAATATTTTTTTTCATTATGACATGAATGACTTTTTTTAACTTTTTAATATTTTATTTCAAACAATTTTTTTATGGGTATTAATTTTTGTTTGTTTATTATTGAAGATAAAAAACTTTCTATTTTTTATTATTTTATTTTTTAAATGAAATAATCTTTTTAGATTCTAACTTGAATACTCTTTTTTTATTTTTAATTATGTTGCAGAGGAAGAGAAAAAAATGTCAACTTTCTTATAGGTATATATTTTTTATTTTTAATTAAAGATAAAAATTTTTTGTTTGCTAATAACTATTACATATATCAATTAGCATTTATATTTTGAGTAAATTTTAATTTTTTATATAGTTTTAAAATAATCCAATTTATTTTTCTAAGCAACCTGTTTATATTGGAAACTATACATATTTTTTCATGAATGATTTTAATTTATTCTATTAATAAAAATGAGATAAGTATCTACCTATTTAAAAGATTAAGATTATCTCTTTAAATTTTATTAAGGAAATTGTCTCATTCTATCCCAAGAATTTTAATGATTTTTTTCACTACCTCTCGATTTTTTTTAATTTGTATTTTTTTCCTATATTTAGGTTGTAGCTTTGTTAGTTTTTATTTTGTAGTATTTATATTAGAATATGATTTCAAATATTTAAATAAATATAATAATTTATATTTTAAAATCTTTTCAAAATAATTATTTTAGAGATACATGCTAGTTTTCTATTTTTTGAAAAGTTAATGTAATTGGAGACACATATCAATTCAAATATTCAAACCTTTAAGCAAACATTTATTTAAGATTGTAGTTTTCAATGAAATTGAATATCATATCAAGATAAAATATTATCCTTAAAAAGATGGTTTTCATAAATTTCTTACTATTATTGTTCGTTTTCTACTTTCGATAATCATATATGTCTAATCTACTTTAAAACTATTCATGAATTTGATGTAATAGCTTGAAATTTTTTTTCTACAAATCAAATTGATGAGTACTTAAAACATTAAAATAGATTTTATTGAGATTATTTGTTAAAAGAATATATTATTTATAATAAATGAAATATTTATAATCAATTAAAATTATTAGCATCATGACTCAAAATTATATTAAATAAATTTATTAGAGAGTATATTATATTTTTCTTCTTCATTATTACAAAATCCATAATTTTCTCTCTTTTTAGCATGAATTCAACTTTTTTTTAGTCTATGATGAAAGAAAAATTATATTTTCAGTACTTCTTGTTGTTATCTATTTTTTTATTCATAAATTCATTATATCTATGAGATTATAAATAAATACGTGAAAATAACGTTTCTAAAATGAACACATTGTACAATATTAAATTAACACATAAACACATAAATTATAGAATGTATTTCTTACACAAGTTGGTTTGATTTTGTTCAGATTCACAGTATGAAATAAACACATATTTATACTGTAACTAAACACATAATAAAATGCAAAGTGAACACATACATATACATTAATTGAACACATATCATACAAATTAAAGTGAACACATGCACATATTGTAACTGAACACATAATACAATATAAAGTGAACACATGCATATACTCTAACTAAATACATAATACAATGTAAAAATAATAAAATTAATGAGTTTGAGATATTTTTATAAATAAATGTGTTTACTTTCCACACTTAAATGAGTTCATTATAATGAATAAATGAGTATAATTCTGATAATCAAATGTGTTCATTTGCTATTGAAATATGTGTTCATTTCATGTGTTGAAATGTGTTCGTTTACGCGCATACTATACACGCGCGCGTCCGTGAGAGTGGGTATATGAAACACACATTTTTCAATCTTGTTGTTTGATTTCTGCATTATACGTTGTTTTATATGTTGTAGGTATTTTGTGTTGTACACCTAGCAAGACTCCTCAAATTCATGGTTGAATCATATATGGACGTAATGAGTCGAAATTAAATTTTTAATAAATCATACCATCTTTTTTAAAAATGAACAATTCAAATTAATTTATAGAATTTCAAGAAAAAACAAGAATAATTCTTATTCAATTAAAAAAGATCATATAATAGTTGTAATAAATGTAATTTATCATCATATATGATTCATAATTTCAATTGAATCATATTATTTTCATGATTCATATGATATTTCTCAATAATATCATTTGTAAGAGTCAATAATCATGAAATTTATTTTAACAGAAAATATTTGTTATATTTTAATTTATGCAAAAAAATCTAATTTTTAACAATAATAGTAATTGATACAATTAACTATGATCGTTTGAAATTGATTTTGTTTTAATCAGTAATTTTTTATAAGTTATTTATTTAACCATAAAAATATTTTACATTCAAAATTTCTATTTAAGAAATATATTAATCATAATAATAAATATAATTTTATTGTAGTTGGTTCATATTTGATTATAAACAATGAATTATATTTTTTCAATTCATATATATTATTTTTCTTTTAAATTAGATGTAGTTTTAAGGAATACAATTTGAACTAGAATTTGAAAAAATATATTTTTATTTAAACAATTAAGATTACATTTTATTTATATTATTTATCATATCATGCTATATGATCAATACAATTTGCATAATTTGTTTATAATTTTATTGTAACTTGATGTATATAATTTTTATCATACTATATAATCATTCTGGCAATATGTTATTTTATTCTTTTTAAATAGTTTAAAATTATATTTTTCTAAATAAATTAAATATTTTTCTTTATTATTAACATGTATCGCACGGGTTATAGACTAGTAATTAACTAAGACAAAGAGAAGGAGAATAAACATAGATAGGAGGAACAGATTCTCTTTACAAGAACAGGAACAAGAACATACAGGAAAAATTAAATAAAAAACTACCGATGAAGGAAAACTTACCAATTTCTCAACATATCCTAGAGATATCTCTAAAAAAATTACGAGATTTGGAACAGAGGCCAAATGCAAACTCTATTCTTTTCTTTCACACAACTTGTTCATTTGGAAATCTATCATTAATGATGTGAGAATTACACTCCAAAGAAATACACCAATCAATAGCATAGACAGCATAATGCTTTCTTTCCTTCTCCCAAAAGCAGCAAAATCACGTTAAAAGAAATCACCCTACAATTACCAAAGACACCAAACAAAGTATTCCACAAAAAATCAGCCAGAGAACAATGCAAGAACAAATGAGAAGCTGATTCAGAATTCACAAACACCACGCATTACAAAAACCTCACTCGAAATAGCCTTTGGAACCTGCAACATGTTATTAATCTTCATAAGCACAAATGTCCAAATAAAAGAATTTGACCTTAGAGGAAGCAGAAGATATCTAAATAAGTTTACCAAGGTGATGATAGGAGGTATGGGCTAGTGTATAGCAGAAGAGGTGCAGTGCAGCTGGAGAAATTGAGTTTTTAAAGCCTCCTAATAGCTAGTATTAAAGGCTGTTAGTTACACTAGGTTAAGGAATCCTCACATGTCTAAATAGATGAAGTTAGTGTAAAAAGGATTATTCATTCATTTTGTAAACACAATTTCAGATAGTCTTTGAGAGAATTTCTCTCTGAGGGATTAGTTCTCCGTGTATCAGTTAGGGTATGGAGTTTTCCCCATATCCATCATTCAATAAAAGAATTACCTTTCTTCCATTGGCTGGTTCTATCAATGGTATCAGTTGCGCCTGGATCCTGGTGCGTATTGATGGTGATTTCAAGAGCTTGGAAATGGAAGCCCTCGAAGGAACTTTGTCGCAGCTACAATCACAGATGCAGTCACGATCAGAGATGGAGTTACGAATCGAGAAAGAGCATGCACAAATTGCATCCATTGATTCTGTGATGCTGTCCTTGCATGAATCGATGTGGCGCATTGAATCATGACTGGACTCCATTGAAACCCAGTCAAAATCGCACGACAGTCATAATCTGAGACGCAATAATGGCAGAAGCGACTCGCCGGGCCACAATTGGCGACTGCCTCAACCAGAACAGTGGCGTAAGGTGGATGTGCCAATGTTTCATGGTGAGGATGTTTACAACTGGCTGGATAGGCTGGAGCAGTACTCTGCAATGCATGCAATGCCAGAGGCTGAGTAGTTGTGGGTGGCGGCTTTCACAGTTGAGGGTTGAGGGCCGCCCTGTCACCTGGTTCTGGTGGTGGGAGACGACTGCACAGTTCCAGCAATGGCCTCACTTTAAGGATACCATTTTGTGTAGGTTCCATCCTGAGTTGTTGCAGAAACCTTACGAAATTGAAGCGGGAAAATTCAAGGAGGGAGTGTAGGGATCAGTTTGAGATGTTCGCGATTCCTCTCCAAATTGCAGATCGACAATTCTTGATGGGAATGTTCCTTAATGGCCTTAAGATGGATGTCTGTGCTGAATATAAATTGCTGTCTTACAATTTGTTAGAGGAGCTTATGGATTTAGCGGAACAGGTGGAAAATAGGAATTGTATGTTGAATAAGGGAGCCTACAATTACAAAGCCTACAATAGAACTGGGAACTTTAACAATTAGAACAGAGGGTCATTCAAAACTGTGAACACGGGTGTTAGCTCAGGTATTAGTCCTGCCCATGCTCCTAATATGGAGGACAGAGTGCCTAAGAGTTCCAGAAGCCGTGGCACTAGGCACATCTCGAATGAGGAATATAATGAGGAGCAGGCGATAGGCCTTTGTTTTTTCTGTGAGGAGTCTTTTGGTCCTAACCATGTTTGGAAAAAAAAAACAGTTCAGGTTGATGATTGTGGAAATACCAGCTGTAGAAGAAGAGAATGAACCACAGACCTCGGATGCTGTTGTAGAGAATAAGGGTTATGATTGATTGTGGCGCATCACACAATTTTGTGGCACCTGAAATTGCTTAGGAGGCTGGATTAGTAATCGATGAATCCCCTTAATTTGTGGTGAAGGTAGCTGATAGGAATAGGGTACCAGGACAGTGCATTATCAGAGATATCTCTCCCTGAAATTTCAAGAATTGACAGTAACAGAAAGCTTCTATGTGTTACCGGTTGATGAGGCTGAATTTGTGTTGGAACTAACTTGGTTGGACAAATTAGGGAATCTTGGTTATAGATTCCAATGGGGAATTTGTGGGTGAAGCTGCAAGGTGCACCTGAGCTAATGTTATGGCAACATGGCATTGAGGTCAGCAGTTCAAGTCATGAGAAAGGGGGATGAAACCTTTGTAGTCCAGCTGTGGCCTATGGAACTATAACCTGAGGCTGAGATTATAATTCCTGCTGAGATTCAGCAAGTCCTTGAGGAGAATGCTCAGGTTTTTTAACAACTCCCTGCACTACTCCCTCACCGAACTTATGATCATGCAATCCCTCTAAAGGAGGAAGCCACCATCCCCGATATTCGCCCCTATAGACATCCCCATCACCAAAAATCAGCCAATGAAGCTATGGTCAAGGAAATGCTACATTCCGGAGTTATTCGGTCAAGTGCTAGCCTCATCCTATTGGTGAAGAAGAAAAATGAGTTGGCGGTTTTCCATTGATTACCGGATTCTAAACAAGATAACCGTTTCGAATAAATTTCCTATTCCAGTCATTAATGAGTTGGCTGGTGCTTCAATCATTTCCCACTTGGATCTCAAATCCGGATATCATCTAATCTGCATGGTGGACAGATATTCCCAAAACACCCTTTTTGTACAGACAAAGGCCACTATGAGTTCCTAGTTATTCCGGTTGGTTTGACTAATGCACCTAACACTTTCCAAGGACTGATGAATGACATCCTGAAGCCTTTCCTCTGCAAGTTTGTCTTGGTGTTTTTTGATGATATCCTGATTTACAGCAAGGACATTATCAGCCATGCTCAGCAATTGCGGCAGGTCTTCCAACTGCTTCTCCAGAATCAGTTGGTTCTGAACAAGAAAAAGTGTTTCTTTGTTGTCCCTGCTGAGGAGTATCTTGACCAAACTGTCTCCAAAGAAGGGGTGGCAGCTGACCCTAGAAAAACAGCACAATGAGGGATTGTCCTGTACCAAAGGATGTGAAATCTCTAAGAGGGCTTTTGGGGCTGACATGATACTACAGAAAATTTGTTAAAGGATATGGGTCAATTGCTAAGCCCTTAACTGATTTAACAAAAAAAGATGCCTTCCTATGCAACAATGATGCTCAAGAAGCTTTTGAGAAGCTCAAAACCCTCATGGCTGACCTTCCCACATTGGTTGTACCTGACTTCACAGTGATTTTGTGATTGAGACTGATGCTTCTTCCAGCCAGGGTCTGGGTGCTTGTCTGTCCCAAAACGAAAAGCTGATTGCCTTTCTGAACCAAACTGTGTCTCCTAGGGCTCAGTTGAAGTCTTCCTATGAAAGAGAGTTAATGGCTATTGTTTTTGCTGTCTAGAAATGGTGACATTACTTGATAGGCAGCCATTTCACAATCCTTACTAACCAAAGAAGCTTGAAGTTTCTCACAGAACAGAGGCTGCTAGGTGAGGAACAACTCAAGTGGACTTCCAAGCTGTTAGGATTGGATTTTGATATTCAGTATAGGTCAGGCCTAGAGAATAAGGCTGCTGATGTCCTTTCCAGGCACATGATAAAGCAGGCCATCTCCGTGGTACACACTGATTTGTGGAGAAAAATTGATTCTGAGGATGATGAAGAACCTGCAGCAGGGGATAGATGAATTTCCTGGATATTCTATCTCTAAAGGCAGATTATTCTTCCAAAGCAGAGCAGTACTCCGTTCTAACTCCAGTCAGATACCTACTTTATTCGCTGAATTTCATGATTCCGGGGAAGGTGGCCACACTGGCTATCTCAGGACTTATAAGAGAATAACTGCTGCAAATAAAGATTCTCTCTCTCTCATAGGCAGATTTCACCTGGGCTCTTGCAGATAAAGATTGGCTAAGAAAGGAATAGGGTGGCCTTTCTGAGACAGCACAACACCTAAGCTTGAACTTGATGCATCAGTCTCAATGACAAATTCCTCTATGGAATCAGGAACCGCCAAAGTAGGTAAATCTGCCATGATGTGTTTGAGCTTTATAAATGCCGCCTGGGCCTCATCATTCCAAAGAAAGGCATTCTTTTTCGCCAACTCGGTTAAAGGCTTAGCAATGGAGCCATAACCCCAAACAAACCTGTGGTAGCCTATTAACCCCAGGAAACCCCTCAAAGCTTTAACATCCATGGAAACAGGCCAATCGAGCATAGCTGCAGTTTCCTTTGGATCTTCCGAAACCCCATGCTTAGACACAATGTGGCCCAAGTATTCAACAGCCGGAACCGCAAAGGAGCACTTGTTTTGGTTAAGGACCAGTTGGTTCTTAATTAGAACAGAGAACACTTCCTGTAGCTGTTGGGCATTACTGGTAATATTGCTGCTGTAGATTAAGATGCCATCAAAGAAAACCAAGACAAATTTCCTGAGGAAAGGGCTGGTGTGAATGTCAGGGGAATATTTGTATAGCAGGGTGAGGTACCAAGTGTGTGCAATTGTTACGGGAGAGAGAGAGTGAATGTCAGGGGAATATTTGTATGGCAAGGTGAAGTAATAGGGATCATCTTTGGAATTTGGAATAATTAGGACAAGGATAGTAGAGAGTCGGGCCTCTCGAATGTTTGGCATTACTAACTGTTTTTTTTTTTCCTTTTCTCTAAGTAATAATACACACTTACAGGGAGAGGGCAGCAACCACACTAGTTCTTGCTTTTCATTTCTCTGCTTCTTCCCTTTCTGGTTTATTCTGATTCTGCATTTCTCTACTTCTAGTTTTCTGTTCTTCTATTTCTATTGTGATACTAGTTGTTACAATCTCCAATACAGCTTCATCTCGGCATCTCATAATATTTTCTCTGAAGGTAAAACTTATTTTCTATTTATCCATTCTCAATAATACAAAATTAGAGTAACAGAGAAAGACATCAATTACGGAAATTAAAATATATAGAATGTAACTGTGGCATATAATGCATAACAGTAAATTTATTATTGAAAAAAAGGCAAGTGAATAGCAACTAGAAAGGTAAAAGAAAATGCTGAGGAAATTGTTGGGCATTTATTGGCTAACAAGTATACAAGAGGTCAAACTTTTACTTTCCATCTTTTATACAAGTTGTAATGGAAAACAAAGTTTTATCACTAGGCTTACAAGTAAAAACCACAACATCATGCAAAGAATAGCACCATCCCATCAAAAATTTTTCTGTTCCCCACAAGAGAAAGAACAATGAATGAAAAAAATGGTGTATGAAATACAAATCTAAAAAAAAATTTATTCGAAATTATCTTGAGAGGACTGAGCTTCTACTTTGTACCTCTTGCCTTTGCAGCATAACGTCACAGAATGTTGAATGTTAATCAATTAAATCCATATTCCTTCCCAAGTATTACCAAGACAAAGAGTATAACAGGTGAAAAAATGTTAACAGTTGAAGTTTGCCCTTCCTAGTCATCAATCATCACCAATAGGCATCTCTCCTGTACAAATTAGAAATGTATCAAGATAAAGGAATACAAAGGTTACAGAAGGAATCACTTATTAAAGGAAAATCTGGAAGTCTTACTTACCATGACAGAGATAAATTTGTATGCTTGCATCTGGGAAATTTTCACCTCGACCTCGATGAGACAAAACCCCAAATCTAGGATTGTCTCCATATTAGTCTTGTGGGAGTGCCAAATTGCAAATAACAAATAATCAATCCTTTATCTTTACATCAAAAGTTTATCCACCACCTCCAATTACATTCTCCAGAAGCTGAACTGCATGCAATCTATAGTCTTTGTCTAGATGCTTGAATAGTGCACTATGTGTGCAAGAATCAGGCTTAACATCTCTATCAAGCATATCCTTATACAACCTTAAAGCTTCCTGCCAATGGCCTACGTTGCAGTTTTCATTTATTAAAATAGTGTATGTATACTTATTTGCAAAAATACCCTTTGCTTGCATCTCCATAAAAAAATTGTATGCCTGATCCATCTTCCTTGCTTTGCAGAGGCCATTGATTAAAGCATTGTAGGTGATCACATTTGGATAGACACCTCTCTCTTGCATCTCAAAGAAATACATAATAGCAAGCTCAAGCCTTCCCCTAACTGCATATGAATGGATCAAAACTGTATAAGTGACAACCGAAGGAAATATCCCTTTGCTCAACATCTCATAGAGCACCATTCTAGCCTTCCCAAGATGCCCATTCATCAAGTATGCATGTATAATGCTGGTGTATGTAACATGATCTGGAAAAAGTCCATCGTGGAGCATTTTCTGCACAAGTTCACTTGCTTCTTTCAAATTGCCCAATTTGCTGAGCCCATCGACAAAGACATTATAAGTGATCAAATCAGGGGGAAAGCCTTTTGCTAGCATTTCTTCTTGCATTGCAAAAGCTTTAGATGAGTCACCAAGCTTCAGTTCACCTACTATCCGAGTTATGTATGCATAACGATCTGGCTGCAATTCTCTACGAAGCATCTCATTAAATAGCTCCTTAGCCAACAGCAAGTTTCCCATCATGCATGATCCTCTAACAAGAATTGTAAAAGTAAATACATCAGGATTAGGCCCTCGATCAATCATATCATCTTTGAGCTGCCTAGCATCATCCAAGTCCCCCAACCTGCAAAGACCATCTATAAGTATATTGTAGGTCACAACAGTGGGCACAAGGCTTCTGTTTCTCAACTCATCAAATAAGACAAAAGCCTCCCCAATGTTGCCCAACCTGCTGTAACCATAAATTAGAGTGTTATACGAAACCAAGTCTGGCATCAGTTTCCTGTCTTCCATAACCGATAACAGCTGCCTAGCATCACTCACTCTTCCACACTTGCATAGACCATACATTATTGTATTGTAGGTCACTACAGTAGGCAAAGCTCCTCTACTCAACATCTCCTCCCCAAGATTGGATGCTTTTTCAAGCAGCCCTTTTCTGCAGTACCCACGAATCAAAGGGTTATACGTATAAGCCGAAACCTTAAGTCCCAATTTTAACATCTCATCAACAAGTCCCCTGGCCTGCTTCAACTCCCCTTTACTAGACAAACCATTCACCAAAATGTTATAAGTCACTTCGTTTGGAGAGCATCCACTCCGTTGCATCTCAAACAAAAGCCCCAGAGCTTGTTCAACCTCCCCTCCCTTGCAAAACGAATCCAACATGATATTGTAAGTAACAGTTGTAGGCCTAATCCCACACTCCACCATAACACTATAAACATCCCTAGCTTTGCTCGCCATGTTCCTATCCCTAAGCATCCTAAGAACTCTATTGCAATTCTTCACATCAGGCAACAACCCGTTATGAATCATCTTGTAGAAAACCAACAAGCACTTCTCAAGCATCGATCTCTTGGTGCAAATCCAAAGCAACAAATCAAGAAGCTTAACCGATACCTCAGAAGAAGCACGCCCATTATTAACAAGAGCATCCATAACGCCGTCCATTTTAACCGAAACAACCTTCTCCATGACCCAATACGCGGACCGCATCAACCCGTTACGCGCGAGGATCTCGAGAATAGCAGCAAACACAAGCTCAGATCCCTTGAACCCAGGTTGACCCTCGACCCACCGAAAGAACCGTAAGGCGGCGACGGGTCGGTCACGAACGGAGTTAAGAACCCGAACGAGTGACTCAGGCTCAGCAACCGCGGCGCGAAACTGATCAGACACAACGGAAGACTTCTTGTCTTGAACGGCGTCGTATACGAGGTCTCGGCAATGGTTCTCGGGAGGAGCCGAGGCGAGAGAGTGGGTGGAGGTTGTGCAGAAGGGGAAGAGGAAGCGCGATTTGAGGGTTATGGCTGGTGCGGCAAAAGCTCTTGAAGCTCTGAAAGAGAGGGTCATTGAGTAGACATGCGGGTAGAGAATCTCAATCTCAATCTCGATGACGGTGGTGGTTATGGCGGCGGCTACGGTGGCGATGCCATGAATAGCCACAGTGGCCAGGAAACGGATGGAATGGCGGCTGGGGAAGAAGAGGTATTAGACTGTGCCATGGACTCTTGAGGAAAGACCCGAGCCCATCATTACGGAGCTCCGCCTGTGACCGAACTATGGTATGTCCTACAGTCCTAGTCTTTTTGTCTGTGTTCTGGCTTCTCTTTTTTTTTTTCATATTCATATTTATTTCATGTGCATAATGTATTTTGTTGGGACTGCTGCTATTTGTACATACAATAGTATCTTTCACCTATTTTCTATCCATTTAACAAGTTGATAATTTTTGTGAATATGTTGACAATAAATATTTTCTTGGGGAGTATTTCTATCTATACAATAAAAAATTAATTAAAATCAGTTTATATATAAATTTTGGATCGTAAATATTTCAATTCACTAAAAATTAACTATTTAAAAATAATTTATTTTTGTCAAAAATTATCCAATAAATTGATTGACGGGTTTGGTTGGTTATTTATTCATCCCCATATATTTTTCTAAGTAGTTAGGAATTAGGATGATAGGCAAGTGCAATTCCGCGGTGAACTGCAATCCACGTTGCTTTGCCACAAACAAACTCCAAATTCTGCAATTATGGAGCATTGTAGGTTGGATTTAATTTTGATATATTAATGGAGATTTTTTCTTCCAATAAAATGCAAAAAGTTATTAGTTTTAGGTATAAAGTGAGAGAAATATTTATTTTATAAATGTCTTAGTTTTTGCATTTGTGAGGAAAATTAGTAAGTTTCCTATTATTTTTGGAAAAACAATATTTTTCTACTAGAAATTGTCTCTTCTAGAAATAGTAGGGATCATACGAGTTCCGTAAGATTAAATTTATAAAAATCCATTGAACGACTAGTATGTATTCATAACACAAAAATGATTGAAAATACTCACTGTCCACTTATACATCGTCAATGAACAATTGAAACTAATGCTAGAAGGAGTGTAGTATTTAAATCACCAAGTACCTTCGATGTAATTTTTCATGAATCAATTACTTTTGGTGCAACTTAGGTGCACCACATCGTCTAATTCGAAATACATGACCAAGCTAATCAATTAAATTAATATAAGTTATAATTAATCTAACAAATCGTAAATAAACATCAACTCTAAACAAACATAAGTTATAAATTATATAATTGTGAACAACAAAAATTATAGTAAATATAATTAATATAACCAACCCTAAACAAATATAAGTTATAAATAATTTATAAATTCTATTAATTATAATTATTATTAACTTAAATGACATTAAAAATTAAATCTAATAACAATTCTACAAGATTAATAACCTAAATTAAATTATTAACAAAAATTTAACCTAACCTATATTAAACTAACCTAATAAATCATACTAACATAATCTTTAATGCAAAAATAATATTATACTAAACAAAACATTAACAATAAAATATAAATTAAAAATTAAATTTTTACATACACATAAATCGTAGAAATGTTACGATTTCAGTTTAATTGGTACAAAAATCATAGCAATCCTACGATTTCCAGGAAGAAAGAGTTTTGTTTCACAAATCATAAGATTCCTATGATTTCCACTCAGGTACTTTAAAATCGGGACATTCATGGAATAAATGTTTCTCTCACTCTATGTCTGCCTAGAAATAATGATATTTTACATTTTATTAGAGAAAAAATATAAAATATTTTTATATTTATTTATTAGTTTAACTATAGTGAAATTTCTATAATTTAATAAATCTTTTATTTTGGTCCTGTGATTTAAAATTTAAAATTAAATCTTGATAGTTTTTAAAATTTTTTAATTGGGTCTCTATCTCTAATTTTTGCTAAACTTTTTAGTCAATCACATTTCTAAAATGTGGTTAAAAGTAAAAGAAAATAATTATTACTAAATTTTAATTATATATTATTCATATTTTATTTTTCTTTCTTGTATGTTTTATTTTGTTTTATATCATATTTTTATTTAAATTTATTTATTTTCTTTTTATTTAATTTATACATATATTTTCTTTTTAATTAATTTATATATATTATTTTAATTTGATTAAATTTTTATTTATATATTATAACAAGTAAATTAAAATAAATATAAATAAAAAATTAAACTACATATTTATCTTTTTTAAAATATAACATAAAATTAATAAAAAATTAACTTTAAATAAGAAAAGGAAAAGAAAAATAATAAGAATTTTAAATATTTAATTGAACAAAAGTAAACTAAAAAAGTTATGATTAATGAAATCTACAACAAAGTAAAAAAATTAAAAATAATATAAAATAAAATTTAGTAATAAACTTTAAGACAAAATATGTTTTTTTTCTTTTAAAAATAAAACAAACTCAATTAAATAGGAATTAAATAAATTGAAATAAAAATATAATATGAGACCACATAAAATATATAATAATAAAAAAAATAAAAATAATATATAATTAAATTTAGTAATATTTTTCTTTTCTTTTATCTTTAATCACATTTTTAAAATATGGTAAAATATTTTTTTCTAAAAGAGATTAGAGATAGGGACTCAATTCAAAATTTTTAAAAACTATAAAGACTCAATTACAATGTTTTAAATTATAAAGGCTAAATTAAAAATTTATTGAAACTATAGGAACTTTTGATATAATTAAACCTTTTTTTAATAATATCATGAGAGTTAATCATGTTTACTAATATGGTAATAGTAGATCATGTTATATGGTACAAAAAATCTTTTATTTTTTAATAATATCATGAAAGTTAATCATGTTAATCATGAAACCTTGTATGCTACAAGAACAAAAAAGATAAGGGAGCTGGAAATAGTAGATCAATTATATGGTGAATATTTTAAAAAAATATAAAAAATTTATGCATCATATCTTTGTCAAAATTAAAGCATATGTGATTTAATTGTTATTTTGAAAGATTTAGTGAATATGGATCAGAGTGATGTGTGACTTGTTCTTAACTACAAATAGAACTAATTCAGAAAGTTCTGAAAGATAAGTTGAAAATAAAGAGATGTAATATTGTTTAATTAAATATAAATTTTTTATTGAGTTCGGAGTTCCCATATAGGATTAAAAACATGATAGATCCATTCATTAATTTGTGGGGCTCATATCCCCACTATATTTTGGATATTTTAGGGAGAGTTCTAAGTAAATGTTTTACTTCATTATTCTATTGAGTTTGACTTCATTTTAAAGAAAAAATATATAGAACACTTCTTATTTGTCTTTTTTTCCCTAAATTTTCTAAATCCTTCATTAGGTAAACATTTGACTAAAAGACGGTCCTCGTACATACTGTTTCGTGTCTTACTTCGACGTGGAATTGCTGTAGGTATTTGAACTCCACGTGCCGCTCCTCACCAAGACGTTGGAGTGATTCCTGTAATACCCTACTAGATAGCCTTTAACGCTTAAGTCATTTTAGGCTATTTCATAAGGGTTACCTCCTGTAATCAAGTTTTATCTTTATATTTGAAATATCATACGCGGAAAATACGTGGGAGTAAATTTTTCGTAAATGTTTTGCGGAATAGAAAATAAGGGTCTGACGCATAAATACAACGATAATAATAATGAAAATGAAATAATACTGAATAACATCATCATATATATTACTCCCATAAATCAAAGAACATAAAATAAATACTAGGCTTTACCCCATAAGCCAAAAACTGTGACTTATGAGACTCCACCATAAATACATGTCAAATAAATAGCTGCCGGCTAACATAGGTCCGGACTCAGAAAAACATAAATATATAATGAAAAAAAAACTAAGAAGTAATGTATGTAGACTATAACTAAAGACGAATATCTATCACTGTACGGGTTCCTCGTCTGCTTCCTGATCCTGCTGTGTCTCATCCTCTAAACATATTGTAAAAACGTGGGGTGAGTACATAATGTATCTCAGTAGAGGAAGCCGCCCCGGGTTTAATTACAAAATAGGTGTAGTATGAATGATATTCAATTCAGATATAAGTTTAAAACAAATCTCTTCCCGGAACGTCTTACCTAAGTACATCTTGTTCATTTTATATCATACATATGTCATAACATAAATATAAGTTCTTGTGTAGTGTATTAAGTGCATCTGTACATAAAAGAAACGAACAATACTATTCATAATAAAATATCACTAAAGCTCTCTTTATCTTTCATGTATATTAGTCTTTTGGCCTGACCACCCTCTATAACCTTTCCTCAATGCACCGACCCCTAGGCATGAGCTCATCCTAAACTAATGGGGAGAGGGGGGTATTCACCTTCCCTCAGTGATAGAGTTGCATGTTGAGGTTGCCTTCCCTCCCTTAGCAACACTACCACATGTCGAAGGCTACTATGTATTTTATGCGCCACCCGGTGATATCTTAAACTTTAATTGTGTGCCATCTAGTGACGTCTTTAATTTATCTGTGCGTCACCCAGTAACGGCTTTGCCTTTATTACGTATTTTCAATAATAAACACATACATAACATCAATATCATCACATAATAACATGTAAGCACACTTTACAGCTCATACAATCGTATATAAACCATACATAATTCACATATAACATCTATACAAGTCGTAGAAGACATTAGGGAACATTAAGGGTCAAAATAGTTAATTTTCATCAAAACTGCAGTGCTGTAATCGATTACCACGGGTCTGTAATCGATTACTGTAATTGATTACCAACCCCATGTAATCGATTAACAGAGAGCTGTGTTTTCTCGCGATTGGAAATTCTCAGCTCGTAATCGATTACGAATCCGTGGTAATCGATTACGATTGATTTTTAACTAAGTTATAAATTGTCATGCCAAATGAATTTACTAACATTGATTTTTCGAATATTGATTTTTCTATAAAAAAAACTTATGTTTTAATATTTTAAAACAACATCAACACAATATATTTTAATAAATTCTAAAATATTTTTCGGATGAAATTCTAAATTAATTATATATATATATAAATATAAAAATTAATATGTAGTGGTTGTCTTGACAATTTATTACTTAGTTAATAATTTATGAATATTTTAATTATTAAAGAATATAAGAATTTGATAGTATCATATAATTTGAAAAATAATTAATATTTTATATTTTAACTAATAGTGAATAATAGATATTAATTAGGAGAGAGAAATTGAAAAGATAGTAATAAATATGATTGAAATTAAAATTACCATATTACCTAAAATTTCAACTTTAATGAAGAGAGAGAATAAGAAGTTTTATATCCAAAATAAAATGTGAACATTGCTAACATCCACATGAGTGTGTGGAGGATAGCATTCCCATATATATATATATATATATATATATATATATATATATATATATATATATATATATATATATATATAAGTTGAGTTCTATTCACACCGACAAAGTTACACTAAATCTGGTGCATTCATTTAAATTACATTTAACGGTGCAAGATTAATTATTTAAGTGAGTCACGTGTAATACAATTTATGTTTCAATTTTTCACGTGTCATTTTCTCTCTCTCCCTTTATGTTTTGTACTTATCTTATTAAGAGACTTTTCAACTGCTTCTGCAATCCCTTTTCTCACTGCAGCCTTTTACTTTATGATGTTTTGCTTTTCATCTTGTACTCAATCTACGTACATATGCTCTCTTAATTATATGTTGCCCTCTATGTCAAGTACACATGATTTACAAATTGTGTCCACTCATGCCACAACAGAGGTCGATTTACAACACCATGAACATGAGTACATAGAGTCACAATTGCGAGGTGTGCCTCCTTCAGGTAATACGATACATAACAAAATTTAATTAAAATTGTGTTAGTTTATCTTTATATATATATATATATATATCGCCTTCTTTTTGCATTATAGTATGTAATTTCTTGTTCCACCATTATATATTGGATTAGAACATTTTTAGTATTTTTATAATCTGATTCTTTTGGCGTATAATAGTTATTTTATAAAAAAATTTATCATAAAAAATTACTTTGTTGAAGTTCTTTACTTATATACGTTTTACATATACTAAGAAAAAATTTGAATTTCTCTCATATGAATTTTGACTTTTCAGATTTAAATGATACAAGTGTTCAAGTTACTAATGAAGATTATAACATTCATCATACTCCTCATATTGGGATGGAATTCACCTCTATTCAAGATGCTAAACTGTACTACAAAGCATTTGCTGGGCAAGAGGGTTTTTCATTTCGTACTCGTTCAAGTAAGCCGAACTACTGTATTTATGTTTGCTCTAATGAAGGATATCACAAAATCAAGAGTAATACTAAAGAAGATGGCAATGAGATGACAAAGAAAAAAAGGAGATGCTCAACATCAATAACAGGGTGCACTGCATCAATTACCGTTTCAAAAGCCAAAAAAGAAGATATGTGGTGCATTACTTCTTTTAATAATGATCATAATCATGTTATGGTTAGTCCACGAAGTGTGGCCCTTCTTAGGTGTCATAAAAAAATGAGTGCAACTGCTAAAAGTCTTGTGGAAAAGTTTAATGAAGAAAGTCTACCTTCAGGAAAGGTTTCTTCGATGTTTAATAATGGTGAAAACTTGTCTTTTTCTAGTAGAGATTGTTGGAATCATTTGAGAAAAGTTCGAAGAAAAGACTTAGAGGTCGGTGATGCTCAAGCTGTCTTCAACTTTTGCAAGAAAAAATAAGCTGAAAATCCAAATTTTTCTATGCCATTCAATGTGATGAAGATGATCGAATGGTAAACTTTTTTTGGGTTGATGCAAGATCAAGGTTAGCTTATGAGAATTTTGGGGATGTTGTTACATTTGATACAACATATAAAACCAACAAATATAACATGCTCTTTGCACTATTTACTGGACTGAATCATCATTACCAATCAATTTTATTTGGTTGTGCATTATTGCAAGATGAAATTGAGAACTCTTTTGTCTGGCTTTTTGAAACATGGCTTGAAGCAATGAATGGGAAAACTCCGATAGCTATTATCACAGATCAAGATTTAGCGATGGGAGCTCTATAGCTAAGGTCTTTCCAGAAACTCGACATCGTTTGTGTTTGTGGCATATTAGGAAAAAGTTCCCAGAGAAACTTTCACATGTGTACCATAAGAATTCAGCTTTCAAACGTGAGCTCAAGAGGTGCATTCGAGAATCACCATCCATAGTTCATTTTGAGGAACATTGGGAACGTATTATGCTTGAGTTTGATTTAAAGGACAATGAATGGTTGCAGGGGTTGTATAAGATAAGACAATCATGGATACTCATTTTTAACAGAAGTACCTTTTTTGGGGGAATGAATACGACACAAAGGAGTGAGAGTATGAATGCCTTTTTTGATTCTTTTGTACACTCATCAACGACACTACGAGAATTTGTAGTACAGTATGATAAAGCAGTTGATAGTCGTTATGAGAAAGAAAGGAAAGAAGATTTTGAATCCAGACATCGGTTGCGAATATTGAGTATTGGATCGAAAATTGAAGAGCATGCAGCATCAATTTATACCAGAAATATTTTCCTGAAGTTTCAAGAAGAGCTTGCAAAGGTAAACAAATTTATGAAGGAAAAGATCGAGAAGAATGAGTCTCAATACATCTACAAGGTATTTAGTTGTTTTGATTCTCGTGGCTCATTTCTTGTTACAGTGGAGTTACAGTTGAGTATGATTCGAAGATTGCCAAATGCACATGTCAGCTTTACGAATTCATGGGAATATTATGTCGCCACATCCTCGTCATTTTCCAAGCAAAAAATATTGTGCAAATTCCAAGTCATTACATTTTACATCGTTGGACCAAAGATGCTAATAGTGGAAATACATCTAATTTGTTTGAAAAGAGTTCGGCTGCACATGACAAACATGCCTCGGCTATTTTGCGCAACAGATATGTTCATCATCAAGCTAGCTTGTTGGCAGATCTTGCAGAGAAGTCTGAAGATATTTACACTTATATTGTTACAAAGTTAGAAGAAACATGCATAACAGCTACTAGAATGGAAGCTGAGATGGATAAAGGTGTGAATGTAGAGATCATGGTTGCAAATACAAGTTGTCAAGATGGAATGAATGCTCTACTCCAAAGTGAATCTCCTAAATGGCATATCAAAGATCCAAATATATCTCAAACTAAAGGGAGAAAGAAAGACAACTTTAAAGAAACTGAAGTTGGAAGAATCAAAGGAGGTCTGAAATGTTTTGACTAAATATTGGTTAAAAGAAGATCCTGTCAATTTTGTGGAGAACATGGTCATAATCAAAGAGGTTGTAAGAAAAAGAAAGATCAAGAATGTGCTAACAATCCAACTTCATCATCTGAATGTAAGTTTAAAATTTATTTTTTTACATACTTTGTAAAATGCAATATTGGATATTAATATGAATTTAATTACCTTTGAATAAATTTTGTAGGAACTTGCTGCAGATGCTGATATAGATTTTATGGTGAAATTGGAAAGATCTTTTAGAACAACTAAAGCCCCTTGGAGAAACAAATCAAGTTTCATTTAGCTTTTTTCATTATTTTAGTATTCAAGTCAGAAAGATTGGTTTAGCCACATATACATGTGACTGGAATTTTATTCTATGACAGGGTACTGCGTTTTGGTTATAAGCACAATTGCTCATTTGTTATTAGGTGTGGATGGATTATTTATTATACTCTCATATCAAATTATGTTTTTATTTTTATTTTTTTTGCTGTGTTATGCTTATATGTACCTTGTTGTGATGAGACTCATATGAGAATGAGGTGGGGAATGAATGAAACATGAAAATATGGAAATGAGTATGAAGTGGAAAGAACAAAATAGAGCAATGATGAGTGAATATTGCTTGGAGAAAAGAAACAGCAAGCAAAGTTGGAAGGAAAAAAATGAATCATGATGAAGCTAAATTATTAGATGCATGTAGTAGTGAGCATGTGTATAGATGATTGTTAATTTTGGATTATATTAATGTTATTTACATTGGATAGTTTGAAGGGCTGTGATGTGTGAATGGAATAATTTTATCGTGTTTGTAGGTTCTGTTTTGAATCATGTTTATCAAATGAATAAAACTAGAGACACTAATAGAACTGGAACATGAACTAGAACTGAGATTATTGGGTAGTAAAGTGAGAAAAGGGATTGCAGAAGCAGTTGAAAAGTCTCTCAATGAGATAAGTACAAAACTCAAAGGCATAAATTTATTTGTTAATTTATGTTCCAAACACATGTTGTCTAAAATAAAATTTGAATACTAATTTTTGATAAGTTATGGATTTATAAATCATCTTCAATGATTTTTTACAGAAATGTTATTTGCACGAGCAAAAACGGACGACTATGGGACGAGTAAGGGCATTTACTAGGATGCTCCACTCATTAAACTATCCACCTTACACCACAAATTCAAAAATAAGACACATTTCTATCCTTCTGTCCACAATATTCTCTCACAATAATATTTCCCTCGATTCTCACTTCCATTTCCCCTCCACTCTCACCACCTCCGTTTTCCCTCCTCTCTCACTTCATCATCCATTACCCTCCACTGCCACCTCCATTTCCCTCTACTGCCACCTCTGTTTTCCATCCCTAACCTTCTCCCTTCACTCATCTCAAACCCTTTCCCTTCATCACTCGCTCGAAGATCGAAGGTCGAAGGTTGAAGCTTCCGTCACCGCAATCACTGTAAGGGTGACGCGGACCTTTGTGTCTCATCTCACCATCTGCACCTTTGTCACTTAACTTAATGTCAAAGTGTGGCCTCCCTCTCCCTTCAATCAACTGACCTAAGGTAAACTAAAACTAAAATTGGTTGAAGTGTTATGGTGATTGTTTGATAAAGTCAAAGTTACGTTTTTTTATTGATATATGAGTTAGTATAAGTTCTTTAGTTAGTGAAATTATTATAACTAATTATCTTAATGATTTAGCAGGTCAGTATATGGTAAATTGTTTGTGTATATGATTTGGATGAAAAAATTTGAATGAACTTGCAGTAGCTAGTAAAATCTGTGTGTATGCTGGTTAGTATATTAATAAAACGTTTGTAATTTTTTGTATAATATGGTAAGTCCTGTGTAGTGTTTTTAAATGTATGTGTCATCAAATAATATGTCCCCGAGTAGTGAGTTAATAGTTTATAATGGTTGTTATGAAGTGTGAAGGATGGAAAGTTTTGAAAGTTTTCCATTTGGAAGTATTGATAAATAGATATAATATTGTAGTTGCTAGTAAATTGTGTTCATCAGCTCGTTAATAATTGATAAGTGGTTGGTAATTTTTTCTACACGTTTGTAATTTGTGTTTATTGTTTCAAAATAATATGTCCTTTTTGTAGTGATACCTTTGTATTGATTTAATATTTTGCAATGGTTATATAGTGTGAATGACTATATATTTTTAAGTTTTATGCAAAAATACTGTTAAATAAGTGTAAGATAGTTGGGGTTTGTGACCTCTTTTAATTATTGTAGAGCATGGTGGAAGCATCGATTGACAATATTGTTATCAATAATGATGGTGAATGTGAAAATGATGAGCCAATTGTCGGGATGATTTTTGATACGGCAGAGGAGGCAAAACTATTTTATAAGGATTATGCAGCTAGAAAAGGGTTTGGCGGAAAGTAAGAGATTAAAAAAAAGATAGAGATAAAGAACTAAATTTTTTGACGTTAGCATGCACACGAGAGGGTAGTCGAGTGTCAAAGAATCCATCAATGGTAAAAACGCTACCTACTGAAGGTGTATATGTGCACGAGAAGGGGGGTTGAATCGTGCTTCTTTAAAAATTAAGTTCTTTAAATTCTTATCTTAGAAGAAGTTCCTTAGAAGAAGGCAGACTTAAGAGTTGCTACGGAAATAAGCTTCTGAGAAGGTTAAGGTTTCTGAGACATTTAACTTTCTGAGAAAGCTAACCTTCTGAGTTTCTAAGAAGTTTTGGTTTAGATAAGTCTATTTAAAACTTCTTTTAATATGGACTTTGATTAGTTATCAGAAGGTTCTTCTTCTAAAATGAAGTTGATATTTTCTCAAGATATGTTTAAAATAAAAGCTTAGGGAGAAAAGATCACACGCAAGAATTTTATACTGGTTCGGTTATAACCAACCTACTCCAATCTTCAACCTTCAGTTGAGAGTTTCCTTAGATATTCTTCTTATCCTACCTTCTCAGACAACAACTGTCTTTAACACAGCAAAGGACTTTCACCACTTCACAACCGAAATGGATTTTCCTGCCTCAACCCGAGGACTTAACTTTCCTCACAACAAAGGACTTAACTTACCTCAAACACTCGAGGACTTTCCTTTGCCTCTAACCGAGGATTAATTGCCTTCGACAGTGAAAGACTTAGTGTTTTTACAAAGAGATTTTTGTTCGAGAAACAATACTAAGATTTAAGACACAACTTAAATTTGCCTTTGTAGACTTCTAGATTTAACTTACAGAAGTAAGGATTTTAACCGATACAAAACTAGAAGATTTTTTACAAAGTTACGAACAACTCAAACTTGAGAAGTCTTTCTGAGAAAGTTCAAAGTTTTCGCAAATGAGATTTTGATTTTGCAGAGTTTTAGCACTTTGATTGGGATTTTCTCGTGTGAAAGTCGTCAACCGATTTCTGCAATTGATCTTCTATTTATAGTGTTTTAATCCCGCGAAATTTGAACCTTTGGCGCTGATCTGGCTTAGTGTCTCTCTCATTGATGCTTCAGAACGGATACCTGCTGTAGTCAGAGGAAATCCTGGAACTTTTCAGACGTGTACAGTCCACAAGTTCCAACGTGTTCAACTTGTTGTTTGTGTAACCCCCTACTAGATAGCCCTTAATGCTTAAGTCATTTTAGGCTATTTCATAAGGGTCACTCTCTGTTATCATGTTCTATTCTTTACTTTAAAATATATACGCGTAAAATAGGCGGGAGTAAAATTTTCGCAATTTGTTTACGATATAAAAATAAGGGCTTTGCGAAATACATAATCGATAAATAATAAGCCATGTCAAGATATAACTGAATAGTCTATCAAATAAATCACTCCCAACAATCAATGAACACACAAGGAATAAATATTAGGCTTTACCGCATAAGCTAAAGGCAATGACTTATGAGACTCCACCATAAATACATGTCAATAAATAGCTGCCGGCTAACATAGGTCCGGACTTGAATAAATACTCAAACAACTGAATGATCCATAACCGAAATGCAATCATGTATATAGGTTTATAAAGCGGAGGACTGAAAAATAAACTAAGGCTGGGCCTGCTCCTCGCTAGCTCATGGTCCTGCTCTGTCTGCTCCTCTATAATATGGGGGAAACATAGGGTGAGCACTGGGAAGTGACTCAGTAGAGGAAGCCGCCGGGTTTATTATAAAATAAGTGGAGCATGAATGAGTTCATTTCAGATATAAGTTTAAAATAATCTTTTCCCGGAACGTCTTACCTAAGTACGTCTTATCCATTTTAATTAGACAGTTAATATGTCATAAATAAATAAGTCTTGGTGTAGTGCACTAGTGTCTTACACATATAAATTGATAACTCATAAGATAACATAATACATTTAGCCAAACAACTTTATCTTGCATTAATCAATCTTTGGCACTGTCCGCTCCTCTGTATTTCTCCACATCACCGGCCCCTAGGCATGAGCTCATCCTAAACTTTGGGGAGAGGGGGGAATATCACCTTCCCTTAACAATGAGGTTGTAATGCCGGAGGTTGCCATCCCTCCCTTAACAACTCTCACTGTAATGCCGAAGGCTACAACGTTTTATCTTGGTATTTCACCTTCCCTTAACAATGAGGTTGTAATGTCGAGGTTGTTATCCTCCCTTAACACTCTCATTGTAATGCCGAAGGCTATTGCACTTTACTTTAACTTTCCATTACATCTTAACATGTACATAACTATATGTAATATCATAACTTAACATTACATCATAGCATTTAAACACACATACAATTCATAACATTAATAATGAACATACATAAATCATACGTAACATATTTATCATATAATCGTACTTTTATATTACAATAATGTATAAACATATTTTACAGCTCATATAATCATATATAAATCATGCATAAATCATATATATATCTTATTCACTTCTAACTTTGTCTTATGTAATGTTATCCTTAATTATACTCCTATTATCTTTACTATCATTATTAATACTATTATCATTACATATCATATATTATACATGTTGTTGTTCTTACTGTATTATTCTTTTATTATTATTAGGGTTAATATTTATTATATCTTCCCTATCAATATTACTATCATTATATATTATTATTATTTCTACCTGTTACCTACCTATTATAACTCATATACATGCTAATATGTATAAGTTTAGTGTAATAATAATATGTAATAGTAATATACACACAGGTAAACTGTCTTTTATTTATTTATTTATATATATATATATATAAACAAACCAAGCGCGCATGCGCTGCTCGCAGCCACCATACGCGCATATATATATATATTATATATATATATATATATATATATATATATATATATAATATATATATATAGAACCATAATAATAATAATAAGGCACAAAAATTTCTAATGGGAAAAAACGACCATCACATTAATTTCATAAAATCATCATCAATATGCATGAAAATAGAATGCCTAAACCCCTACCTCTCGTAGACCTCCTATGCTATGCGTAGAGACACCCCTTTCCTTCTCACTTTCTCTCTAGCCCCACGAACGGTACAAAGATGGCTTCTTTCAAAAATGGAAACGGTAGAAGTGTTCTATTTGGTGAGAGGATCAAGAATATGTGATTTGTTTTGTGATTGGGTGAGAATTGGTATGGATTTGGGGTTGTGGAATGCTTATGATTTTTGGTTTTTGAGAGAGAGAGAGAGTGGAATGGAGGCACAAGGATTGATGGAGGCTACCAAGAGTATTTTTGGAAATTAGGTTTTCTTAGTGGAGGCATTGATGGGTATTATATAGAGGTGTTGTGGGGCCCACCCGTTACTAAAAAAAATACTAAATATTCTAAAACATCCCAAATAATACTACAATGCTCAACTAACTTTCAAATCTTTAAACATAAATTAAAAATACACATATAGGCACACAAAGAAAATAAAATAAATAACATATAACACTTTAATAAGGAGAAATTTATCCACTCTAACCCAATTAAATTCCAACCAAGGTCAATTACCCTTAATTTCACTTAATTAGAACCTAATAAAAATCGGGGTGTTACAGTTTGCTTATTGTTCTGAGCTTTCCGAGTTGGTTTCAATTCCTTTGTGTGATGAGACTTGGTATTTCAGAACCCATTTTTCTGAGAGATGTACGGTGTTCTGAGATGAACCCTTCTGAGAACAAAGTCTGCATAGTCTTTTGAGACTCTTCTGAGAAGACTTTGTTTCTTTCTCAGAAACACATTTTTCACATTCATGCTTCTTAGACACCCTTTCTGATGTTTTCAAAGCCTTGATTTTATCATTGATCTTGAGTACGTACTTATCGCTATAGCTTATTGTTATCATCAAAACGTTTTATAGCATTAAGAGAATTACTAAGAATTCCCTCCGAAGGGTTCTCGAGCTTACACCTATGTGTGTTGTAGGCTGTGATGCAAGGATAATAGTGAGAAGGATAGAAAAAGGTATATGGTGCATCACAAAAGCAAAGCTTGATCATTGTCATGATCTAAGTCCTACAAAAGCAAGAAAGTTCAAAGTGAACAAGAGCATTAGTGTACAAGTCAAGAGGGCTATACAAGTGAATGATGATGTTGGAGTTAGAATTAACAAGAGTCTTTTGCCTAATCTGCAGGAGGGTATGAAAATTTGAGTTTTGATGAGCAAGATGTTAGGAATCTGAAAGACAGGCTATTGGTAAGGAAGGGGATGCCAAAGCCCTGTTAAACTACTTTGTAAAAATGAAAGGAAAGAACTCAAATTTTGTGTATGACATCAATCTTGATGATAAGTTCCACATGAGACACATATTTTGGGAAGATGCCCGAAGAAGAGCTTCTCACGAGTCTTTTGGGGATGTTGTCACCTTTGACACAACATATCTGACTAACAAGTACGATATGCCCTTTGCGGCATTTGTTAGTGTTAACCACCATGGTCAGAGTTGTTTACTAGGGTGTGGGTTACTATCTTCTAAAGATACAGAGTCATTTGTTTGGCTTTTTAAATGCTGGGTAAGATGCATGCATGGCAAGTCACCTAGGGGGATTGTGACCGATCAATGCAAAGTCATGCAAAATGCTATTGAGATAGTTATGTCTTCCACTCGACACACAGGTGGTGCCTTTGGAATATAATGAAAAAGATCCCAGAGAAACTTAGAGGATACAACGAATACAAGAAGAAATTTTTTAGTGTTCTTCAAGAAATTTTTTTGGGCAGGTATGTCTACAACGCAACGGAGTGAGAGCATACATGACTTCTTTGACGGCTATGTGAACTCCAAAACAAGTCTGCAACAATTTGTATAGCAGTAAGACAATGCCTTGCGTTCCAGAGCAGAAAAAGAATTTGAGGCAGATTTTAGGTCGATGAGCACTACCAAACTGTAACACCCCGCTACTTAGGGGTGTCCGTGCGAAGGGCACTAACCCAACGAACACGCTACTAGGACCTTAAACTGGAATTAATATCATCTTAATAACTGAATAACTGTTAACTGAATTAACTGTAAAAGAAAACTGTTCATCATAAATCATAACTGTATTGTAAAGATAACTGAATCATAAACTGAAGGGAATCTTGCCTCTAGTGTCTGGAGCAACTATTACATAATCAAAACTGTTCAATACTATAACTTAAACTGAAATGGAAAATCTAAACAAAGGAAAAACTGAAAAGGCTCCACGTCAGAAGCAGAGCTCACCAAGGATGATAGCTGTGACCTCTACTGGATCAGGGGCTCCTCGTCTGCAGTAGGATCGTACTCTGAAAAACATGGTTGACGAGGGATGAGTCGTCGACTCAGTGATGGGATAATGCATGCAATGCAACACTCACAACATATATATCACATACAACATGTTATCATCCAGACAAACAATCCTGTCGAGTTATCACACTAAAACAACCCAAGCCTACATCTGTGTAACAGTATATATGTATCTGTATCTGTGAACTAACTCTCAGCACGCGTCTAGAGTATAGTCCCTAACTGCCCCACGAAGGGTGTATCTGTCACCAAGCCGTCTGATAATCGGGATCGGAACATGCTTGGCGGGCTTGAGCGACTCACTCTTAACTAACACACCATACTAAGATACCGGGATCTGACCTCCGGCCATAGCGTCTGACGTATACTAATCAGGGTGGTGCGATTACTCAAGACAGTCAGCAAGTAATACAATCATCACATATCATATCATAAGCTTTAGCTACATTTATTATCTTTTTAATTAATCACATGTTATCATGACGCATATAGAAACATATAACATCCAGTCCAGTCAACATATATAACATGACATAACTTAGAAAACTAAATTCCTATAGTTACCTACTAAGTCACTACCACCTAGCATATCACTACACCTAACCACCTAACATGTTACTAACTACTACTACTCCTACTACTACAAACACATGCAATATATATATAACTTATTATTATCTTACCTAATTAACTAGTGATCATACAAAAATATATATGCTGTAAATGCTGAACTACATACAAGATCTCCACTCACCTGGATAATCCTGAGACTGAAGAGGACCGAACGCTCCGTCCCCAGCTACTGGAACTGTATTTGCACCTGTCGTGCAAAAGACATATCAGAACCGCTTAAAGAAGAAAAGAACGAAACTTTGCACTACTGCTGCGTATCGCACCTTCACTGGCGAGCTGCTGTCTCTCGCTAGCGAAGGCTAGGTCGCTGGCGAGCTCCTCCTGCTTACTGGCGACCACCACGCAGAAAAGGGCAAAAACGACTTTTACTCACCGTCGGGAAATTACTCGAGCAGAGTATCCCCAAGACGTCGAGCTCACACTATCCTCAATGCGAAGAAAGCCCAAAGCACTGCTTTGAAAAGGCCGAGTATGAGATGTGAGTTGTGAGGTGACATCACCTCTCATATATATAGGGTGAGGGGGAGAAGGCTGAGCCAAACTTAACCAATGTGGGACTTCGTTTTGGTCGCTAGCGACAAGAACACGGTCGCTAGCGACAAGCTCGTCGCTGGCGAGCACTGGCTGCTCGCTAGCTAGCGCCTTCTGACAGCAACACTGAGATGCGCGTTCTGTACGATGTGGGACTAGGTCCCATCGCTAGCGACCCATAGGTGGTCACTGGCGACCAGACACTCGCTAGCGGAAGCTGTCTGCTCGCTAGCGAGTCCCCTCTGATAGCAACTTGCTGACGTGACCTAAAGAGAGTCCTTCCTAAGGGATACTATGATACGGGTGATATAGCAATAATTGTATTGATTATTTCCCTCTTATATGCATGTAATTTGACCACTTTTGAGATGAATGAGCTACTTTTGCATCATATTAGGCATTTGGTACTTGATTGGAACTTTGTGCATTTTCTCAGCATTTCGTGCTTTGTGACACTATTCTGTAATTTGCCTATAACTTGAGTTCCTGAAAATGGAATTTTGTGTTCTTTGTCTTGTTGAAAAGCTTAGACACAGGTCTACAAAGTTGATGAAGAACTCGAAAGCTGATTCAGACCATAAGGATTCCAAATTGGAGCTTCAAGTTGAGTCAATCTTGCTGCAGCATTCTGGACAGCAATCCTGGACAGCAAGTGTTGCAGAAGCCATAGCTGGAGCTACAGATGTTGAAATCACTCCATTTCAGTTGCATTGGAAAGCCGAGGCACAAGGCTTCATTTCATCTTCAGATCTCGAAAGCAATTGAAGTCTCTAATAAGCTCAAAAGTTGACTCAAAGTTGCTGCAGCGAATGTGGCAGCAGTCAGTATTTTGTTTATATCTGGAGCTATACTTACTGGAATTGGATGATCTTGGTGGTCATGGAAAGCTAAGACATAGAGCTACAACTTTGCTTCAGGGCTCGAGGGCAGAATCATCCATTATAGGCTTCAGATATTGGCTGCAATATTTCGGGCAGAAGCTTAGCCTTGCTGTGTTGCCTTAAGTGTCATAATTTTGTGCATTGTCCATTGTACCCTTGCCTTATGTGTTGTAATTGTTTAGTGTATGGGCTTTTTAGACATTTCCACCTTCCTTTATGTCTATTTAAGTCCTACATCAGACTTGGAGTGAACACTTTACATTCATATTTTACAATTCAAGTTTTAGAATTACATTTTCTCTCTAGTTTCTCTCATTTTCGTTTTTCTCTCTTCTCCCATTTTCTTCTTGCTGATTTCTCCATGATCATGGAGAACTAAGCTCATAGCTAGCTTGAGGATGGAGGATTGTAAAAGATATTGAGATTAGCTATGTGATTGAGGTATTCTTGCATTTCTTTCATGATTCATTCAAGAATTTCGAATTCTCTCTTCTCACCTCTTCTTGATTTATGATTCAAGAATTATGAAGATTTTCTAATTCTTGAATTATGAATCCAATTGATTAATAATTCTAGAGATTTCTGAGTTATTGATCAATAAACTTAAAGTTGAGAGAACATCTAGATTTAGAGATTTCTGATCTAGAGAATTGAATTGTTGAGCTTCAATCTTGATACCTTGAGTTAGGTTTTGAGATTTCAGATCTAATTCAAGTGTGTTAAGATGAATGTTTGAAGATTTTCATAAGACTTGATCTGAATTCAGATTTGAATTTGGATTTGAAATTCAATTTAATTCTTGAAAGGATCATGAGAGGATAATGAATCAATGATATATGCTTTACAATTCGAATTCCTTGAGCTAGTGTCTTCTATCTATTTGATTAAAATCCTGTTTGCATTTTCTCATTTCTGAAATTCTACCTCCTTGCAGAAGAAGTTGCAGATTCAGACAATGCGAGTAACCGTCTACTTTCACTTTTTGATGAATTTAGAACCAATTTACAGTTTATGCCTTCTTTGTTTGAAAACACTTAATACGGCTGCAAATGAGAAAGAAAATATGACCGAATTGGGTGATAGTGGTGGGAATGAGGGGATGCAGATAAATGATCATGTGCATGTCCCACTTAAAGGTAGGCCACGTGCACGCAGATTTGTCTCTGAAGTTGAAAGGAAGAGCGAAAGTCTTAAAAAGAAAAGCAAAAAAAGAAGGACAAGTGAGGTTGTTAAGGTGTGCATTCATGATTATTTTCTACCTTTATAGTTCTTTAATACCACACTTAAGATAAAGACAAATGCTAACATACTTCCTTTCCATGGCTATTGTAGGAAACTGTTGATGTGGGATTTGGTCACAATGGTGGAGACAACTTGCATATTGAGTCATCCATAGAGGTTTAATATTCTGGACGATTAAGTAATGAAAAAGTGATGTTTCGTTTACGTAATAAGTTTGTGTTGACCTTGTAAAAATGTTTTACTTAATTTGACAATTCTTGGCATTTGTTTAAATCTTTGCAAGGATGCAAGACATCAAACACTAATGGTAGTTTGTATATTATGAGGAGCATTACTTTATCTCATTGTTTCCCTTTCTTGATTGGTAATGTATTTTGTTGATAGTGATTATTAATTTTTTGCAATAAATAGACTTTAGGTGTTTACTTGCAACAAAATGTTGCAGTGTCCAGTTTAGGGGATTAATTTTTGCACAAGAACGTAGACAATGTAAATCAGGGAGGATTTGTGTCACTACTTGAGAGTTATAGTCAAGTATGTAACTCAAAAATTAATAAGAGGTTAATTGTAATGACTTGTTATGCTTAACAATTTAGTTGAATTGATGAAATAATTTTCTTTCGAGTGGACAAGAGTTGTCATACACAAAACTTTTGAGTCAAGAGAGCATTGCTATAGATAGTAGGGGAATTGGAGGACTTGGTCCTTCATTTTGATAGACATGCCTATTTCGCATAGTATGTGTAGTTTGCACAGGGTAAATACTTCTTTAGTGCTAATGATGTTGTAATAAGAGTGGGTTCATATCTTCTTGTCCAATATGTGTTGTGAATATTTAATGACAAGAACATCATAAGAGTTGAGGATGAGCATAATTTTTCATCCACAACAAGATTGATGTAATTTTTTGGTATAGGAGTATACTGTCATTCTTATTTGGTGTTAGTTTGTACTCAAGTGACTTATGTTGTGTTTATTTGATGACACATTCAATGATTGAGTGGAAACTTAATGTAGAGCTAGAAACCTAGGAGAAGTCAATGTAAACCAACCAATTGTTCCATCAAGTATACAATGCAACATTTTGTATAACACTTAATCTCATTTCCAATTTAATTGCAAAATTATTAATTTTTGTGCAATCTTTCGATTGTGTTCCTTCACAATATAAAGAGAAGGAAATAGTAATTAAATTATTGTATTAGTTTTATAGTGACCATTTGGGTCACCTAAATCATCTATTATGAATTCAAATGGCTGGTAATTTGGCTTTGTTAGTTGGTCAGTCTAAACAAGAAATGCTGGTAATTATTTAATACGGCTAGAAAGTCATTTTCTATGTGTTATTATTGTACATATTGATTCCTTGCTAAGTCTTTGATAAGATATAATAATTCCAGCCAAGATTGTCCACCTATTATTCATTAAAAATGTAATCATGCATAATAACATTTGTTTGTATTCCAAAAAAATAAGAAAAATTGGAAGGAAAAATTTGATGAATATAAAATTTTATAAAGATATTAAATTATATAATTTCTTATTTATTTATGGAAGGATAAATTATTCGATTGATTTATTTTAAATAATTGCATAGAATCCATTTTTAATTATTATTTAAGTGGTGTAAAAAATAAAAAATAAAAGTTATTTAAACATTACAATTGAATAATTAGTTGTTTTAATTATTGATATGTCAGAAAAAACACAATAGGTGAAAAAGATAAACTATTATATTTGTTGGTATTTTTCCTAAGATAAATTATATTACATAATGGCAGGTAAATTTTAGTATTGGCTAGTAAAAACTTACCGGGGGGAGATAAATAACATGGGGCTGTGCCTTAATGTTCAAGATTTTAAGAAGTATGCACTGGTACAGCAAAGATAACGACCCCCACCGTGTAGCTAAGCACGACCCCGTGCTCGAAACATCAGATCCACGGTCCCTGACGTGTGGAGAAGCATGAGCCTGTCTTTGGAACAACAATTACACGCCCCCCCCCCTCCCCCCAGTTGGACATTACACGGTACTGTGGTGTGGGGTTATAATTTTCGCATCAATTTAAGTTTGTACAGGAAGACTCATGGCCCCCCTTATGGTGCACACCACGGCCCCGTGGGAATGGTCCCTGTTTTTTAAATTTTTTTTAAAACACAGTAACCCATTTCGAAGACCACAATAACCGCAAATACAAAGCCCTAACCCATTTCAATCTCCTTCCGAATCCCTGCCACTGCCACCACCCCTCACCCTCACGAACACCCTCTCTCCCTGCCAAGTACGACGATTCCGCCTCACCCCTCCAACAATCACCGAAAAAAATGCCAAGAAAAATAGGAGCTTCCCAAAAAACGAAGGGTCAACAATCAAGAAGAAATCAGACAAGTTCCTCTTCTTCCCCTACTTTTGATTAACCATTTGAGCAACTAATCTCAAGTGAGGTTTTTGCAACAAAGTATCTTGATGAAAATGTGGTTACACAACTGGGCATTAAGGAAGAGATTGGCATGCTTCTTGATAGCATAGGTTGGAGTAAGTTTTTTGAATTGAAGGATACTACATACATAGGTTTAACACAAGAATTTCTTGCTCAGTATGAATGTAGATTGTTTTCAGCTATGTGTGCATTTGAAGAGTGAATTTCATTTGTAATAGGTGGATGTAGTGTTAGAATTTCTCTTTCACAATTGTGTGATATGTTTGGGTTCGACCATAGGGCTGAAAGAGGTCTTCCTAAAGGGTGGGTTGCAGATCATGTGTGGTTAGGGATAACGGTACACAATGGTCTGGACTACATTCCAGACACATCTAAGTCCACCAACATTCAAAACCCTTATCTTCGCATATTACACAAAGCCATGGTTTGCAGTATATTTGCACGTGGGTTGAGTCATAAAACTGTTAATACAAATGAATTATTCATCTTGAATATCATGACACAAGGACGAAGGGTTAATTTGGGGTATTACTTGGCAAAACACCTTCGGCACGTTGCAAAACAAACAAAGGGGGATATATGTGTAGGAGGTATAGTGACCTATATCGTACGACACGTTCTCCCTACCTATGACTTTGTTGACCAGTGTTTAGCTCCTGGACGAGATTACATTGACATAAGTGTGTTAGAACAAATGGAAGTGTGTACACGATACCCTAATGAGATTTATGTACTAGGACATAATGTAGAACCAAGGAGAGTCCAATGAGAAGCCATCGAGTAGAAATGTTTAAAAATAGGTGCCCAGAAGAAAATATCCACAACAATGAGACGAATGCACCACAGGGAACTGAGAGTCAAACACAACCTTATCATTATTCGTCCAGTACACCACCTTAGGAACAAATACTCAATCAGTTGAATGATATGGATTTGAACATCAACTCAAAGTTGCAGGAAGTCATGGACCACATGGTCAAACTAGAAGAATCACATGAATTGAGGGTGGATTTTCGCGATTTAGGATACTGGGCAGTTGCTTGTGGCCAACATTCATGTGGATCATTTGAGGATCGTGGAAAAGGAAACACTTAGCGTGTTTTTTATTTTAATGTTTCATATTTAACCTGTTAGGATTGTAGACTTTATTTTATCTTTGTGGGTACTTATCGTACTATTGATCGTTACCGACTTTGGCAGTTGTAGTTGTCGTTATTACATATTATATACATGGATGTTTGTATTTCTATTATGTAGGTACAATTTGTGTGCTTTAACCTGGAAATATCAGATCTAATGGGGGTTGATATTGGTTGGTTATTCTTCCTCATTTGCTGATTAGTTGATAGACTAATTGTTGGTTGTTTTTTTAAACTAGTGGTAAGTTCTGAAAAATACATAACAACCACAAACAAAACATAATAACATAAATAGTAGTTTGACTATATCCACGTCTACCCTAGTCGAGTGATAGGCTTAAAAAATACCGTAGTCAATTTCTTGATTTCTTTTGTTGTAAATCTTAACTTTAAAAATCATTTGGTCGTCAAACTTCATCTTGATGAAAACTCTAGGGCCTAGCAAGTCGTGGTCCAAAAACTCTTTCCACCCTTCAGTGAGCCACAATTTGTCACCCCTTTTTTCACACTTGATGAGCATTTCAGTTCGGTAGGTACCTAGAATTTAACGTGGCGCGGCATACGGCAACCGTAATACTGAGTGAACAAGCCGTTGAGCATCTGACATTTGTATAGGAGCATAAGTATTTTAAACAGTAAAATGTAACATGAAATGGTAAATCACCATAAATTATAACTAAAACGAAAAATAATTACAAAATTCCTTACCGTTTCTTCAAGATTGTTTTCTTTCACTCACAACACTGACCAGTTATTGTGAGGAGTGACATCCATGGAGGTTGAAGGTCTCGACACTCTCTTAGGTGGCATAGTGGTGGTCAACTAGATGGAGAGATTACCTATTTGTGGAGTACTCCAAATAATGAAGCAAAGTTAGAGTGTGACTAGTGCCAAGATACTCAACCAAATTTATAGGAAAAAATAACTGACGAAAAGTGCATCAGTCCATATCTCCATAAAAAACATTGAAATATGGTATTCATTTACTTATTAGGTACGCATTACAGGTACGTGGTAAATGGTATCTTTTTGCTGATAAGTTAAGAAAAACATGCTGGTAAGTTCTTAAAATTGTTGGTAAGTAGGGTTTTATATTGTATAATATTACATATCAATGCATCTTATGTGAAAGAATAGTGATGGTGATGTGCGGTGCATGAGTGGTCATATCAAAGTTATTGTCATGACACAATTTTTAACTTAAGTTGCTTGTAGCATGAAAATTATGGTAAGTCGTTTTTTCACTTTAACTATTCACATATTATTTACTCCTATACTTTCCTTAGGCAAGTGACTGAACAGTGACTATGAAGGGATTCATTGTCATGTCTTGTCCAAGACAATGCTTCTACCATTTTCATTCAAGTTTGGATGACATAGTTGACAACACACAATAATTGAGTTGAAAATGGTTAAAGTTATTAAGCATTGCACATGCAATGCTGAGAATATATAGTAAAATTTTTTATAATCATTCAATTATAACACTTTATTCAAATGATTTATCAAGCAGTGAGAGTCAACAATCAATATAACATGACAATGTTATACATTCAATATAACAATGTTCAAAAAGAGAGTACAAATCCTAATGAAAGAAATAAAACCAAACTCAAATATCTTGATAACTATGTAAAACATTGTGTTGGCAAAGTCAACAAAATATATCTATGACCACAAATATCATTTTTCTGCTTTTTATAAATCATAAATCACAATTCCACTAGAACTGCAATATTACATTTGTCAATTCTCATAACAAAAAAGAAATAACAAAATAATAAAAATAAAAAAAGGGACAACATCTTTGTTCATTGACTTCATTCTATTTATCCCTTGTTCCAACATAAACATCAACAACAAATCTACAAGAAGATTCTTGCCAACATAATCCAGATGAAAATGTCAAAAAATATAATGTATAAATGTCTACATAAAATACTATCATCCCTTAACACAATTAAATGTCACAAGTTTATGTACATAACCAAAATTATCATTAAAATGCTACTTTTGGGAGGTCTTTTTTCTCTTGCCATATTGACGAAGATTCGTGTAAGTTGTTTTTGTTTGGGGACCTTTTGCTCGAGTCCGACCTTAACCTTTAACTCAGTTTGCAATGGACGATGCTAGTATGTCAGAAAAAAATACGTCTATCACCGCGCTTGGTGAGCAACCCGCAATATGATCGTCTTCGTGGCATGCAATTTCAGCTGAAGTATTAATGAACTGTGGGGGTGGGGCAATCGACATATCTATTATTTTTGCCTTTCGTAACACTTCCTCTTTGAAATCGTTGCGGTCATCAAGAAACCCAACGACACACAAACTCACCTCTAAATTTCTTTACCACAGCCTGCATAACAAACAAATCACTAAAATCAACACACACACAAGCAAAAGTTTTGTTACCAATGTCACTTAAAGGTACATGTACAATTAATTTCTTTTAATTTCCAAAATCAGGTCTAGTGGGAGTTGATTTAACTATTACAAACTATGTCTCTAAATTCAAACAACAAGCATTGGCAGCTTATGTCATGGGTCTCGCGATTAAACTCAACCTTATACTCAACTTCTCGTGTTCGCTCCCCCATACTACTTCCTCCCTCACACTGTATCATGCTAAACACCCCAACACCTCTTTGAGGGTAGCTCCACAATTCATTTTTCCCCTAAATTCAGTTTGCACTTCAACAAATTTTGCATATGTATATTCTTTTTGGAATTGTTTCTCAATATCAGAGTTCGAGCCGCAAGGTATGGTAGTACTCATCGACTTAAAATCTGCCTCAAATTCTTTTTCTACACTAGAATGTAAGGCATTGTCATACTGCTTTACAAATTGTTGCAGACTTGTTTTGGAGTTCACACTACAACAAAAACCACATTTAGCGGCGGTTAAATTCTGTGTTTGCGGCGGTTATGAAACCGGTGCTATTCCAAGTGTCGCGAGCATTTTTGTGGCGGCTTTCAAAAACCGTTGGAACTACCGCTGCAATTTAAGCAATATAAATTGCAGCGGTTTGTGGGGCAGGAAACCGCCGCTAAATGCATTTTTCTAAAAAATGTAAAAAGGTTTCGCGACGGTTTTACAACCGCAGCTAAATTTAAATTTTGTTTTTTCCGACACTTTCCCAACCGCCGCAAAATGCTTCAAAATATTATTTTTATCTAGTGGCGGTTTACAAAACCGCCGCAGTATATTTCTTGAATATTTTGTGACGGTTTATTAACTGCCGCAATTTTTTGTTAAACTATAATTTTTATTTTCTTGTAATTGCCTTAAAATTAATAATTATATATATGTGTATTAATTCTTGTCACTATTTCATTCATATATAATTTGTATTCCTACGTAAATATGTTTTTAGATTGCTGGACTACAACCATGATGCAGATACCCAATCTTATAACAATACTAACAGTTCAAACTTCATCAAGCACTTTTAATAAATTTGTTTCATAAACTATAAAATTTCATAAAGTAAATAAATAAAATAGGGCAGCTAGGTAGGTAGGATAAATTTAGTAAAGGATTAATTATTACCTTCTACAACATTCACTGCAATTTGAATTCGTTGTTGCCGACTCAACACATTTTGATTTTTATTTGCATTATTTATGAAACGAGATTCACCAAGTAGTACAATTCATATTGTGTTTGATTCAAGTATTTAACTAACCAGTTTTCAACTATTAATACTTTTATGCAGAGACAACAGAACAGAACAGAAGATGGTGCATTACCTGATAAGCGGTTGGATTGTTAACAAATCTCCATTAGGCAAATACTCAGAGATGAGAGTCATATTTGTGCCATTGTCACATAATCCTACAAGAGCATCTCCAATGGATGCCAAATGCGCGTCCTAGTCCTGCAAGCATAGTGTCCAGGGACGTCCCAATGCACGTCCTAGCACCGAATGGATTTTAATTTTTAGGACTGGAACGGTCCCAAACTTTTAAAAAGTAAAAATAATATTATTTTATATTATATATAATAACTTTTTAATAATAATTATTATTAAATAAAATTAAGAAATGTATTTTGTATATCATAAAATTATTTATTATCAGTCATCATGTGTAATAATTCAAGTTTTTAAAATTATTAATTCAACCTTAAATTTTATACATTAATCCAACATTTTAAAAATTAAATTAATAATTTTAAAAAATTTGATTATAGCATATGACGGCCAATAACGGCTGATTTTATAGTATACATATAGTATTACTCGTTAAAAAATATTTATACATTTTATATAATTGTTATTTATATATTATTTGAGTATGTAATATTTTTTATATTATATAATAATGAATTTACAATTTAAAATTATATTATAATTTTTAATTTAAAGTACATGTGGAATCGCAGTTGGGACTGAATTTGAGTCTCAATATTGGAGTAATAGGTCCCTAGTCCAGTCCCAACTACACTTTTATGACACATTGGAAAGTGGAACGAGTGTTGGATGCTCTAAGACCAGTCAAGCGCTTATCATAAACTGTAGCAAACAGTTTGGCCTGTGATTAATTGTTAATAAAAACAATTCATATCATAACCTATTTAGCTATTAACATAAAGTATTAAATATGATTATTACTATCAATTATATATTGTATATACTATTTATTATATACTAGATGAGTGCCCGTCAAGCCGCATTTTTATTATCGATTCATATTATTTATTTTTTTTAATTTTTTATATAAAATAAAAAAAAATAGTCAAAAAATAATATGTAAATAAAAGTAGTTATGTTTTATATTTAATTTTTTTTTAATTTTTAATTTTAGAATTGAAAAAATAACTACCAAATGAGTGTGGATACAAAAGCTAGTTAATTTTTCAATCCACTTTGTATACAGTATAGATAACTACCTCTGATCTGCCTGAAACTGGTGATGTGCTTGACTTGAAGGAGATAGCATTTTGACAGCAACCTGATTGTCATCACCTGGAGAGCAAAGATTTGGGTTTCCACCAAATATTTTTTACTCAAATTAGATGGAAACATAAATCACTAGGTATAATGTTGCAAAGGAGTAGTGTCAGGAAAGAAAATATAAGAAATCAAATGGGACCTGTTCATGGGGTAAAGGACCGATGGAGAAAGGAAGCGGCAGCAGCAGCAAGGCAGAGGAAGGGAGAGGGTTGCAACAGAAATAGCCAAGGCGAGGAAGCGGAGTTGCGGCACAACACAGAGAGAGGCGCAGCCCGACGCGACGATGTAGAACGGGGCAACGAGGGAGGAAGCGGCAGCGAGGGAGGCATCACAGTTTTGATTAAGGGAGGGAGAGACGAGAGAGTGCGAAATTAAGTGCCCCAAGTGTGAAAACTGAAAAGCCCTAACCCACATTTTGATAGATGAGGATGTCTGATTGAGAAATTAAGTATCATGAATATATTTTTAATGGACTAGGTGATTATGATCAAAATTCTTATTTTGGGTGGTTTTTTTTTGTACCTCTAGCCATGCTCAAATAAATACATGTTTTGATTAAAACTTTTACAGATGTCCTAACTCGTCTATATGTTTCAACTTTCTATAATTTTCATTTCTACTTGGTTAGAGATGGAAAGCTCTATGTATAAGAGTTTAATTTTAATTCATTATCGATGTAAAGTAATTTTACATATACATTCAATTATGAATTGACATATCAGAAAGAATAATCTTTAATTTAACCACTCATTAACTAAAAAGTCACTCAATACAATGGATGTAATTGGTTGACAATATAAAAATTTTTACACTGTCAATTCATTATAATTAAATTCTAAACAATAATAAAATTGAGATGAAATTGGAACATACTTACATACGCCTCCAAACGTCTTTAAACAAATGAAATAAGTTTTGAAAAATAATATATAAGTTATAGATGATTATTTTCGTCTATAATTACTTTAATAAGTATTATTTTAAAAATAGAAAAAATAAAGAAAATTAATTATCTTTATCCGTCCAAATATTCGTCTATAACATTTTTCTGAGAACAAATTTATTTTAGCACCAATGTTTATAGTCGATTTTATAGACGATCTTAAAAAAATTATGAATTTTTGTCCATATATTATAGACGGAAGATAATCAGTCTATAAATAGAATGTTTTTAATAGTGAAACATCACCTTCATCACAGAGTTATCATCATTATCATCGCGACATCATCTTCCCAATTGCATCAACACCATTCCCGAGCGCCACCAGCAGAAGTAGCAGCGCCGGCCACAGCGCTCCTCCTCGTTCGAGATCCTCAGCCTCCATCACCACCAAGGAGTAGCAGAGTAAATGAGTCGAAGTAGCAGAAGTTGCTCTCGAGCTAATGAGTCAAACCAAGTAAATCTCAAGCTCGACTCATTTAATAACCGAGCTTAAATTCAAGTTCAAACTTAGCTCATGAGCTTACAAGTTCTTATTTTGTTTTAATTTTAATTAAAAAGGTAAATTTAAAAATTAATTTAATTTAAATTTTAATATAAAATTTTTGTTCCAAATTAGATTATCTACATTTCTATACTCTTTCTATCAATATATTTTTCATGTTATTTTTTACTATTTATTTTAATTTTATATATATATTTATAGAAAAATATAAAAAAATGACTCGACAACAAAATAAAAATGTGACTCGACAATCAATAGAATAAACATAAATAAATAGAAAATATTGGTAAAGAAAATATTAAGTCGCTAATATTTATAAAGAAAATATTAATTAACATAATAATCAGAATAAACTCTGTGACCCGTTTATATAACATAAATAAAGTGTCACAAATCAGGATCTTCTAACAGTGGTTAAAAAACTGCCACCAAAACTGTCGCAATTTTATTGATTTGCGACGATTTCTTGTAACCGCCGCAAACATTGTGTCGCAATTAAGTATTTTTGGCGTAGTGGTACATAGCCGTTAAAGAAGGCATGTATGCTCTCATTCCGTTGCGTTGTAGACATACCTGCCCAAAATTTTTTTTCAAGAACACTGGAACCCATCGATGTCTTTCATTGTAAAGCCGACACAACCACTCATTATCTTGAAGATCAAAGTCTCTAACAAAAGCACTCCACTGATACTCGAAGTCTTCCTCTGTCAGTGATTCATAAACAACATTTTTCATTGAAGATTTTATCTTCTTGTATTCGCTATATCCTCTAAGTTTCTCTAAGATCTTTTTCATTATATGCCAAAGGCACCACCTGGGTCGAGTGGAAGGCATAACTATCTCAATAGCATTTTGCATGGCTTTGCATTGATCGGTCACAATCCCCATAGGTGACTTGCCATGCATGCATCTTACACATCATTCAAAAAGCCAAACAAATGACTCGGTATCTTTAGAAGATAGTAACCCACACCCTAGTAAACAACTCTGACCATGGTGGTTAACACTAACAAATGCCGCAAAGGGCATATCGTACTTGTTGGTCAGATATGTTGTGTCAAAGGTGACAACATCCCCAAAAGACTCGTGAGTAGCTCTACTTCGGGTATCTGCCCAAAATACGTGTCTCACGTGGAACTCATCATCAAGATCGATGTCATACACAAAATTTGAGTTCTTTCCTTTCATTTTTATAAAGTAGTTTAACAGGGCTTTGGCATCCCCTTCCTTACAAATAGCTCGTCTTTCCTTGTGAACTAAATTCCTAACATCTCGCTCATCAAAACTCAAATTTTCATACCCTCTTACAGCTTGGGCAAGAGGCTGAAATGTCTTGTTAATTCTAACACCAGCATCATCATTCACTTGTATAGTCCTCTTGAATTGTAAGCTAATGCTCTTGTTCACTTTGAATTTTCTTGCTTTTGTAGGACTTAGATCATGACAATGATCAAGCTTTGCTCTTGTGATGCACCATACACCTTTTTTTTATCTTTCTCACTGTTATCTTTGCATCACAGCCTACAACACACGTAGGTAGCATTTTTACCATTGATGGAATCTTCGACACTCGACTACCCTCTCGTGTGCATGCTAACGTCAAAAAATTTAGTTCTTTATCTTTATATTTTTTTTAATCTCTTTCTTTCCACCCAAACCCTTTTCTAGCTGCATAATCCTTATAAAATAGTTTTTGCCTCCTCAGCCGTATCAAAAGTCATCCCGACAATTGGCTCATCATTTTCACATTCACCATCGTTATCGATAACAATATTGTCTATCGATGCTTCCACCATGCTCTACAATAATTAAAAGAGGTCACAAATCCCAACTATTTTACACTTATTAAACAATATTTTTGCATAAAACTTAAAAATATATAGTCATTCACACTATATAACCATTGCAAAATATTAAATCAATACAAAGGTATCAATACAAAAGGGACATATTATTTTGAAACAATAAACACAAATTACAAAAGTATAGAAAAAATTACCAACCACTTATCAATTATTAACCAGCAGATGCACACAATTTACTAGCAACTACAATGTTATACCTATTTATCAATACTTCCAAATGGAAAACTTTCAAAATTTTTCATTCTTCACACTTCATAACAACCATTAAAAACTATTAACTCACTACTCGGGGACATATTATTTGATGACACATACATTTAAAAACACTACACAGGACTTACCATATTATACAAAAAATTACAAACGTTTTATTAATATACTAACCAGCATACACACAGATTTTACTAGCTACTGCAAGTTCATTCAAATTTTTTCATCCAAATCATATACACAAACAATTTACCCATAATACTGAAACCTGCTAATAATCATTAAGATAATTAGTTATAATAATTTCACTAACTAAAGAACTTATACTAACTCGTATATCAATAAAAAAATGTAACTTTGAATTTATCAAACAATCACCATAACACTTCCCCCAATTTTAGTTTTAGTTTACCTTAGGTTAATTGATTGAAGGGAGAGGGAGGTCACACTTTGACGTTGAGTTAAGTGACAAAGGTGCAGAAGGTGAGAAGAGACACAAGGGTTTGCGTCGCCCTCACAATGATTGCGGTGACAGAAGCTTCGAGCTTCGAGCTTTGAGCGAGTGATGAAGGAAAAGGGTTTGAGATGAGTGAAGGGAGAAGGTTAGGGATGGAAAATGGAGGTGGCAGTAGAGGGAAATGGAGGTGGCAGTGGAGGGAAATGGATGTTGAAGTGAGGGAGGGGGAAAACGGAGGTGGTGAGAGTGGAGGGGAAATGGAAGTGAGGGGGAGGAGGAAAATGGAAGTGAGAATGGAGGAAAATGTTATTGTGAGAGAATGTTGTGGACAGAATGACAGAAACGTGTCTTGTTTTTGGATTTGTGGTGTAAGGTAGATAGTTTAATGAGTGGAGCATCCTAGGAAATGTCCTTACTCGTCCCACAGTTGTCCGGTTTTGCTCGTGCAAATAACATTTATGTAAAAAATCATTGAAGATGATTTATAAATCCACAACTTATCAAAAATTAGTATTCAAATTTTATTTTAGACAACATGTGTTTGGAACATAAATTAACAAATAAATTTATGCCCTAAAAAATCCCCAATCCCCTTTAATCTGCAAGGCTCGATTCAATCTCGCTAGTACGTTGAAGAAGAGAGAGACCGAAGAAAGAGACTTGTTACTCTTTCTATGTGAGACACATAAAAACAGGGGTTGCATAATTTCCTCAGATTTCTCTTAAGTTCTATTGGTGCAGTGAGGGTGAATGGACAGAAAACCTTCTTCATCTTCTTCGTCGAGTTCCATGAGTAGCAGCAGAACCACTCTTCCGCTCCCCTCATACTCTGCCGTTGCACTGCCACAAAATTCATGGTCATTTGTACTATTAGATTTGAAATCATTAAGATTCCACATGATCTCAATAAAAAAATTAACTTCCAAAAAAAGGAAGGTTTAGCCAAAAAAATAAAAAGAAATTAAGGAAATATACACATGACTTGAAAAGTTCATTGCTGGTGACTGGGAAACTTAAAAACTAACCGACAATGGTGAAACTACAACAACACTTGAAAATCTCATCGCCTCAAAGAGCAAATGAGATAAGGACTACTGCTACTACGGCTAATCTGACGGCATATATGTACTCTTATTTATAGGCGCAACCTTGACCCCAAACTTATGGTCCTTACCCTCTCATTAACCAAGAACATTGTTATGAGATTTTTTTATTATTTATATGTTGGAGGGATAGTTTAGCGTAAAATGATCAAAGTATTGCAACCAGTTAAAGTGAGAATATTTAAAATAGATATAACCAATTATATATATTTACCGTCATAAAAATATGCATATCCTACATATTATTTTATATGTAAAAATATTACTACTCTTATATCCTTTAAAATCCCTTAGAAAATGAGGCTAGATCTAGTTAAATGAGCAAATATATATTTGCTCTTATGTCATCACTAAAATGTAATGTAATGATGAGCCACTAAACAGTTTGTGGGTACTCATATCATTTGTTAGACAAGTTGTAATTTTAGATGAGTTATTTAAAGAAAAAGTTAAAATAAAATAAAATTCCTGATTTTTCTGGTCTGATAGAAAATAATCTAGCATACTATTTCATCTTTACTAGAAGTATGGTTTGCAATAATAAAATTATTTTAATAGTTATTATCTCATACAATGTGTATATCTAATCTATCATCTTTAATTTTTATGAGACCTTTACTCACATATTATTTATTTTACTCTCCACCCTTATATTTAAATGGATGTTTACAAATACACACTTTATGGTGTTAATATAGCATATTATGGTGTTAATGCAAAATTGTATGTAAAATATTTATTATCATGTAAAATATTGAAAAATTATAATACTCATCTTCTATTTCCTTGCATGCTATAGTATTACATCCAAATAGAGGATTAATATTTATAGGGGTTATATGTAGCTTTGAATTGATGAATAATTTATAGGATTCATTCTTATTAAATTTCTTTTATTGGTCTCTTACAATTAATAAATAAGTCATTTTGGTCCCTGGAAATAACGAAAACCGTTTAGGGACTAACAACTGTCCGAAAATTGAAATTGTCAAAAACTTACTTGTCAATTTTTCAATGTCAATAACTACCTTGTCCACCGCCAAAATTGTCAGTGACCAACTTCGGAGTTTACTCTAAAAACAAAGGGTGTCTAAACATTATCAAGCATTGAGTTATGAATATAAATTCATCGAACATACAATGAGTGCACAAGGGAAGATTATGCAGTTCCTCAAGTAGAAGAATTCCAAAGTCTAACTAAAAAGACCTAATTCTACGAGGGTTCTGAAAATCAATTTCACTGTACTTGAAACTAATTACCTGAAACTGTGTAGAGAGTAGATATTATTTTGAAATATAATGCATGCAACCTCAGAGTGAGTGAGATGGTCAAGGATCTCAACATTAGAAGAATCAACATGTGACACCTGCAAAATTAAGTTCAAAAGCATAAATAAATAAATAATATGCAAAGATAGATATCATTAATTAGTTAAACAACAGAGCAAGCAAGTAATTAATTAATTAACCGTGTTTAATTAATTTGAAGAGTACTACTACACTTACCTTAGGCATGTAGAAGAAGAGCATCAACACAGAAATCACAAGAACAAATTGCGAACTCACAAGAAAAATGGGTTTACTCACTAGGGGCAATGAAGCCATAAAAACGAGTGATGCTAAATGTACAATAAAAAACCAGCCAAATCAGTTAATAAATGGGATTTTTGGCTATAATTACTCAGCCCATTACCATCTCAATGATTATTTGGGCCAAAACTAAAGCCAAAATAGGCTCATTGATTTTTCATTGTACACTCAGCATTATTGCCATAAAAACCCACAACTGTAGACACTGGTTTAGAACGTGAAAAGTCAATAAGCTTTGCCAATCCAAAGTTCCCAACATGAGCTTCAAAATCATGGTCAACTAGTATATTATTTGGCTTTATGTCACGGTGGATATGTTAGATACCAACTGTAAGTAGATAATAGAAAGGAAGGTAGGTTTATTAATGGATAGAATGGCACAGAATACACAGGGAATGGAGCACTAAGCAGCTCCTCTCTCTAACCTGTTTCATAAAAACCAACCTATCTCCTAATGCTAAGCTTATTCAATTTAAAGTCTACCAATAACAGAAAATCTAAACAAACTCCTAAAGATGCTCCCTATCCTAATGCTTAGCAAATATTCAAAATACTCGGGTAGTTATAACAATCTACCCTTTATTTGCTACCAATCCCATCTTATCTCTATATTTTCTCCTTCTATAAACCTTAATACCTTCAGGGAAACGGTTTCTAACAATACCCCCTCCATCATCAGGGAAAGCCAATTTAATGTCTTCAACCATTTCCCACGAATCCTCAAAGTGAGGCATGTCCTTCCATCGGATGAGCACTTCTTTATTTCCCTCAGCTGAATCACGAATGGCCAGTACTTCCATAGGTTGTAACATCATTTCCCATTCATCAGATAGTCCTCCAGGTAGTGGTTGAGCTTGCACCTCAGCAGCCAAACAGCGTTTGAGTAAGGATACGTGAAAAACCGGGTGGATCAGCGATTCTGGTGGTAGTTCCAACTTGTAAGCAACCTGTCCTATTTTCTGCAGCACCTTAAAAGGCCCAAAATACCTTGGGCTGAGCTTCTGGTTGATCCGTGTTGCCAAGCACCTCATCCTATAGGGCTGGATTTTGAGATACACCATGTCACCCACTTGAAACTCCTCATCTCTTCTTTTCTTATTAGCTTGGACTCGCATTTTGTCTTGAGCCTTGTGAAGCTGCCATTTGAGTTCTTCTAAAATCAAATTCCTTTCCTCCATTGCTCGGGTCACATCTTCTATAGCAAATTCTCGAACGTCTCCTCTAAAAAAAACAGGTGCTCTCTTCCATATAAAATCTTAAACGGACAGGTCCCTGCTGAAGATTATAATTAGTGTTAAACCACAATTCCGCCCAAGAAGCCATTTAGTCCATTGCCTAGGCTTCATCCCCACAAAGCACTGAGATTGTTTCTAGCAACGGTTGGCTACTTCCGTCTGGCCATCTGTTTGAGGGTGGTAGCTGGTGCTGAATTTGAGTTTTGTCCTGATAACCGCAGTAGTTCTGACCAAAACCCACTCATGAAGATTCTGTCCCTGTCAGAGACAATGGTGAGAGGAAAGCCATGAAGTTTGACCACCCTTTTATGAAAACAGCAGCTACTTCCTTGGCGTATAAGGATGCTGAAGTTCCAAAAATGAGCATACTTAGAAAGCCGATCCACCACAACCAATATGGTATCAGCTCCGTGAGCCTTGGGTAAGCCACTAATGAAATCCATTGATATATCTTCCCAAACCCGGAAGAATTGGTAAAGTTGAAGAAGTCCAGCTGGAGAGAGAGTTTGTACTTGTTTCTGTTGCATGTATCACAAACCTTGATGTAGTCCATGATTGTTTTTCGCATTCCTTCCCACCACATTATACCTGAAATGCGCTTATATGTTCTGAAAAAACCTGAATGGCCACCCAAGGAGGAGTCATGAAACTCATGTAGAATGAGGGGAATTCGGGAAGAATTCCTGGGAAGCACCACTCTCCCTTTATAGAACAGCCTTCCTTGTTTTAACTCATAACCAGCTTGCCCTTCGCCTATCAGCAGCTGCTGCACCAATTTCCGTAACTTTTCATCCTGCTGCACCTCCTCCTCCAAGCCAACCCAATCATGAAAAGTGACTGCAGAAATTGCTTTAACAACAATTCTTCTAGATAAAGCATCTGCCACTCTATTGTCTTTTCCTTCCTTATATTTTATCTCAAAATCAAAGCCCAACAACTTCATTAACCACTTATGTTGGCTTTCTCCGGTCATCCTTTGATCCACTAAAAACTTCAAACTCTTCTGATCTGTGTGGATAATGAATTTTCTGCCAAGAAGGTAGTGACGCCATTTCTGCACTGCCATAACTATTGCCATTAATTCCCTCTCATATACCGATTTCGACTGGCCTGTGGGGGAGAGTTTTTGACTCAAGTAAGCCACTGGTCTACCTTCTTGAAGTAAAACAGCACCCAGACCTCTTCCTGATGCATCAGTTTCAATTGAAAAAGGTTTGGAAAAATCAGGAACACGCAGCACAGGGACCGAAACCATAGCAGATTTGAGGCAGTCAAAAGCTAGTTGAGCTTCTTCATTCCAACAAAATCCATCCTTCCTTAATAGTTGAGTTAATGGCCAAGCTATCTTCCCATAGTTTTTAACGAAGCGTCGATAATACCCCGTCAATCCAAGGAATCCCCTTAAGCTCTTTAAATCTACCGGAGTAGGCCACTTAGTCATTACTTCCAATTTTTTTGGATCAGCTGCCACGCCTCCCCCTGAAATGATGTGGCCTAAATATTCCACTTCTGTTTTCACAAAACTGCACTTCTTGCTGTTGATGAATAGGGAATGATGCCTTAATACTTCCAAAATATTCCTTAGATGCACAAGATGGTCTTCCTCATTTTTGCTGAACACTAGAATATCATCAAAAAATACCAGCACTGATTTCCTCAACCATGGCTTCAATATCTGATTCATGAGAGCTTGGAAAGTCGACGACGCATTGGTAAGGCCAAAAGGCATGACCAAGAATTCGTAGTGGCCTTCGTGCGTCCGAAAAGCCGTCTTTTCGACATCACAATCCCTCATTCGAATCTGGTGGTACCCGGATTTCAGGTCCAATTTAGAAAAAACAGCCGCATCACCCAATTCATCCAACAACTCATCAATAATAGGGATCGGAAATTTGTCAAGGACTGTTATTTTATTTAAAGCGCGGTAATCAACGCAAAATCTCCAGCCCCCATCTTTCTTTCTCACTAAAATAACTGGACTAGAGAAAGGGCTCGTACTAGAGCGGATTATACCCGAAGCCAACATCTCTTCTATTATTTTCTCTATTTCTTCTTTCTGATAGTGTGGGTAACGGTAAGGGCGGATGTGAGGAATCTGGGAGCCCTCTTTTAATATGATGGCATGATCATGAAATCTGGGAGGTGGCAACCCTTTTGGCAGATTGCAGACATCCTCGAATTCACTCAATAATGCTTGGAACACTACTGGCAATTCAGCAACTGAATTCTCGGGTTCAACCTCTGAATCTGGGGTGATAAGATAGCTCTCCTCTTCCGCACGAATAGCCTTTAAGGTTGTCTTCCACGAGGATTCAGTGGTGCTCAAAGAAGGGTCCCCCTTAATGCTGCACAGCTTGTCTCCTTCTCTCCAAGTAATGAAATGCTTCTGAAAATTGGCCCTTATATCTCCCAAACTAGCTATCCACCCATAGCCTAGAATGATATCCACTGAACCCAAGTCTAGAAGAAAGAAAGGTTGAGAAATACAGTTCCCCTGAATTGATAAAGTTACCTGGTCACAAATTCCACTTCTCCTAGACTCCTGTCCGTAGCCACCTCGACAATAAAAGGAGACTCTTTGATTGATAACTGAGGTTTGAGCAATTTGGAGACAGAAATTCACCTCCGTCCCGTATCAATCACACGGTAACCTCTGCATACCCACCATACATGGACTTTGAAGGATTTGTTTGCAGTAGTGAAACCGCATAAACTATTAATGATACTTTCAAAGTCTGTAGCAATACAGTGGTCCCTCCTAAATTGGTTCGTTCCCTTCCTCTGTCTCTGAATGCTCTTCCTCGAAATTTCCTCCAATAATATCGAAAATTTTTCAGGCGGCAAACATGGTCAAGACCCCACCGCTCGCGCATTTGAAGCAAAGGCCGCGGCGGCTTCGCTCGCGGAGTTCTCCTGAGATAGCTGCCGGTGGAGGTTTCGGAAGAGGTGGATTTCGCGAGACTGAGAGGAAGAAGAAGAAGAATAACGATGTGGTTCTGAACTGGTTGTTTAGTGGGCAGAGATGGCTGTCTGTGAGGAGCCAACCCTTAGTTGTCGGCCCAAACAATGATTTGTCTTCACTTACTGTTTCTTTCTTCAAGCAAAGGCCGGTCTTTTACTTCAGAGAGAGTTTGTAATCTAAACTCTTAAGCTCAATCCTCAATTCATATTAGCCCATTAAGAAATATTCCTTCATCATTTCCTTATCCACATGGCGCATTGGCTGATACTTTCTCAAACTCTTCAATAAAATCCAGCACCGACCCAGATTGTTTGACCCGAAGGAGTGGCCATAAGGGTCTCTATCTACCCTGGTTGAAAGCGGCGCAAAAGAGTTTTCTTGAAACGAAGCCACGATGGAAAAGACGCAAGCTCCTCCATGACTGGTACCAATGGAGAGCGCGACCTTCCAACGCCAGCAGTACCACTCCATTCTTCTCACCATCTATCCCCTGGACATCGAAATACCGTTCGATTTCACCCACCAACTCAAAAGATCATTGCACTAAAATGGGAAGTTCCATCCTGCGGTCGCGGTTCCCCGTCGAGGGGAGCGACTATCACGAGAAGGCGAGAGTGGCAGCTCACGCGCGACACATGGTCGTCGTGGTCGCTGCTATCATCGCGACATAACGGGTGCGAAGGAGTGCGTTTGTCACGTCCTGGAAGCCGACACATGACACCGTCCGATGGGGAGGGGTGGTAGCGTGACCACGATGCCAGCGGTCACTCGACTCACGCGTTGCGTGTCACGACGCGGCAACGAGGAGCGCCCTCGACGCCGCGGTCGCTGCGTCTCCTGCAGCAGACGCACCACCACATCCAACTTTTTCCCTAATTCCTCCATAGAATCACTCATCGCAGCAGAACAAAAGGCACCCACACACCCAGGGTCGCGTGTCTGATACCAAATGTTAGATACCAACTGTAAGTAGATAATAGAAAGGAAGGTAGGTTTATTAATGTATAGAATGGCACATAATACACAGGGAATGGAGCACTAAGCAGCTCCTCTCTCTAACCTGTTTCATAAAAACCAGCCTATCTCCTAATGCTAAGCTTATTCAATTTAAAGTCTACCAATAACAGAAAATCTAAACAAACTCCTAAAGATGCTCCCTATCCTAATGCTTAGCAAATATTCAAAATACTCGGGTAGTTATAACAATCTACCCTTTATTTGCTACCAATCCCATCTTATCTCTATATTTTCTCCTTCTATAAACCTTAATACCTTCAGGGAAACGGTTTCTAACAGGATAATCCTAGGCTTGCAATCATGGTGCAAATAAGATATTTCTTGTGCAGTTTCAAGGGCAATCCTAAACCGAGCATGCCAATTAAGACAAGAAGAAGCTCCATGCAGTAAGTCCCCCAAACTACCCTTTGCCATATACTCATAAAGAATTATATTGGATCCATGGTAGGTGAATAATCGCGTTATTATTTTGAATGCATTGTTAGGTAGCGTTTGGTAGCTGTCCCATGACACAAAAGACAGAGACTGAGAGGGACTAATCATGTTTGGTTTATGAGACAGAGACACAGATAGACAAAAATTTGTGTCCATAGACAGAAAAGACACAAAATTTGTGTCCACTCCAGAAGTGAAGGACTAAGAGGGACTGGAATGGACGAATAATTTTAATGAAATTTTATGACTAGTATACCCTTCATCACTTAACATAATTCTCATTATTTATATCCAAGGTCATTTTTACATGTTTTTATATCATGTCCACTATTATCAAACACAATACACAAATACTTTTTGTGTCATGTCCACTGTTATCAAACACCATATAGAGACACAATCTTTTTGTGTCTCTGTCCATTTGTGTCTATGTGTCTCTATCTTCGGTGTCTAAGTACAACTACCAAACACTACCTAACAATGCATTCAAAATAAGTAAATGATGCTTAAATTGGAACACATTTAGTCATTGAGACTTTTCATCATACAAGTGTTGTGCATCATATAAGAATAACGAAATAAAATACCAGCCAAAAATTAAATATCAAGAACCTCCACAAAAGCTCAATTATAATTGGAGAAAAAAGAAATCTCTCTCTCACTCACACACGCAAAAACACAATGAATGCTCACAATCAGTAAGATCAAATTGTACACACATGCTTTATACAAGAAAAAGTAATGTTGGCACATGTTAACTAAATAGCAATACTACAAGCTAAAAATAACAAAAAGAGTAAATATCAATTTTGGTCCCTCAAGATTAATATGAAGGACAAAATAATCCTTCAAGATAAGAAAATGATAATGTGGTCCCCCAAGATTTGACGTGATGGACAAAATAGTCCTTTAAGATATGAAAGTAACAATAAGGTCCTTCATGATTGAAATTTTAAGACAACATAGTCCCTCAACTTGTCCTAAATTTACAATTTTAAGGACCCTATTATCCTAAAATTTCAATCTTGAAGGATCATGTTGTCACTTTCATATCTTGAGGGACTATTTTGTCCATCATGATAAATCTTGAGAGACCACATTATCATTTTTGTATCTTTGAGTGACTATTTTGTCTCTCGCATTAATCTTTAGGGATCAAATGAGGAATTTACTCAAACAAAAAAGAGAAAACATAGTTGATTGTGTAAAGAGATATATCACACGACACTCTCATAATCACTGATCTCAATTGGGCACCCATACCTAGAAAAATATCGGACGCCGAAGTAAGGTCCTTCATTTTTATGGAATGTTTGCATTATCAAATTATTGTTAAGTCAAAATTTATCAAATACTTGATATTGGAAAAAAAATTCGCGATGGGACATTCTTACTCCTGCCGAAGGACCTTATTCAAGTCAGGTATAGATGAATTTCAAATAGATTTATTTAGATATTACCGATTCTTAAAAAATATTTAAATTAATACAAATGAATAGTCAATTTATTTAAGAGTGATGTTAAATGAACCACACAAAATTAGCCAAACCAGCCAATAAATGAGATTTTGGACCATAATTATTCAGCTCATTATGTTGATTGATATATTATTCTGTAGCTTATTATTAGTTAACTAATTTTGTTATTGGTTAACTAACTCTCTTATTTTTTTACTGGATGTATAGTAGTATATATATAGAGGTTTGGATATTCTCCTCTATGCATTAAGAAGAAAAACAATTCTGTAATTGTATGTGATTTTCAATCCAGTGAATTCTTTCTTTTCCTTTTTCTCCACTTTCCACTCAAACCAAACTTCTGCATCTTTTATGATCAAGAACAAAGTTTCAACATGGTGCGGTGAGCGTTGATGATCTTCCAAAGGTGTAAAGAAAAATCTGATATTTCACACAAGGATTCTTTTCTTAATCTTTCTTTCAAGAAATGGCAAATAATGGAATTCAAGATTCCAATCAGCAGCCCGATGTGCAGTCACCTGCAGTTGCAGGAGTTGATCTTCAAACTCTAGCGCATTTAGTGGCGCAAATTAACGCTTTGCAAGCTGCAACTACAAGAGCAAACCTAAATCCAATTATGGACCCAATGAGCCCTTATTACCTTCATCCAAGTGAGAGTCCAGGTACTGCTCTCATATAAAAAACTCTTGATAATCAAAATTATCATTCTTGGGCTCAAAGTATGATGTTTGCTCTTAAATCAAAAAACAAAATTGGCTTTATTATTGATGGCTCATTGCCCAAGCCAGATGAAACTAATCCTAATTTTCCCATTTGGGATAAATGCAATACCTTTGTGGTATCTTGGATTAAGCAATCTTTAAATCCTGAGATTGCACAAAGTGATCTTTGGAACAATGTAGCTCTAGATCTATGGAATGATCTAAAGAAGAGATTTTATCAAGGAGATCTTTTTAGAATAGCTGAGCTAGAAGAAGAATTGTTCTCTTTGAAACAAGGAGAATTAAGTGTGACAGCATATTTTACAAAACTAAAAGGCATTTGGGAAGAATTAGAAAACTTCAGGCCAATACCTATGTGCAATTCAATCTGCACACCTGAGTGTATCTGTGGTTTGAAGAAAATTAGGTGTTACAGAAAAGACACCTATGTAGTTAGGTTCCTTAGGGGTCTTGATAAGCAATATGCAGCTGTTAGGTCCCAAATTATGTTGATGAAGCCTATGCCAGATGTAGAGGATGCTGTCTCATTATTGTTATAACAAGATAGACAATTTCTTGTACTTGATGCCACTGAATCAAAAACTCTGCTATCCTCAGCTAATGAAGCAGAAAATTTCACAAATCCTTCAAGAGGAAGAGGCCGAGGAACTACCAGAGGAAGAGGTCGTAGCTATGGAAGGGGAAAACCCAAGCTGTTGTGTTCTCATTGCAACAAGGCAGGCCATTTGGTTGATACATGCTATAAAAAGCATGGCTGACCACGATATTTGAAGCAAAAATCTGTCAATAATGTCACTTGTAACCAAGAAGATGATCAAGAGGGTAACACCATTTCTTTGTACAAAGAAGATAGTGCAAGCTCTGAAGCTTCGTTCACACAAGAACAGAAGCAAGCTTTACTGGCACTTCTGCAGCAGCAGGGGGAGCAAACTGTTCAGGCAGTAAAGCATGTCAACTCAATATCACCTAATCCAGGTAAAAATACTGTGCTAGGCACTCTAACATCTAAAGGTAACACATGGATCATTGACACTGGAGCCACAACACATGTGACACACACTCTTCAGTACTTTCAATCTTTTAAGCACATAAAACCTACAAAAGTTAAATTACCTAATGAGCAAATTGTTGTTGCTAAAATTTCTGGTATTGTAGTTCTTTCGAAAACTCTTTACCTCACAAATGTTCTATATCTTCCTCAATTTACCTTTAATATCATGTCTGTTTCATTCCTTATTAAAACTATAGATTGTCAATTTGTGTTTAACAAAACTGGTTGTGAGATACAGGACTGTCAAACTCACAAGAAGATTGGTGCAGCTGAAACAAATGATGGTCTATATACCTATTGCCAAAGTCTTTATTCTTCTAAACATGACACTGTTGATAATGTAAAAGATATAGATTGTGTTAGCTTTAACATAATTATGGCACTTTAGGCTAGGACATATACCCTATCATAGGCTTCAAATAATGAGAGAATTGTATCCCATCTTCAAGGATATAAATAAAAGTGAAAGTGCTTCTTTTTCCCCATGTAATTCTTGCCATTATGCTAAACAAAAAAGAATTTCTTTTCCTGACAGCATTTCTAAATCAGCTAATTGTTTTGATTTAATTCACATGGACATATGGGGACCCTTAGCTCATCCCTCTAATAATGGCCATAGGTATTTTCTCACTGTTGTTGATGATCATAGCAGATTTACATGGGTTTATTTCATGAAACTCAAATCTGAAACGGGTGTGTTAATGAAGAACTTTGTGCAAATGATTGAAACTCAATTCAATAAAACTATAAAAAACATTAGATCTGATAATGGAAAGGAGTTTCAACTTGGTGTTTTTTATAACTCAAAAGGTATTTTACATCAAACCTCTTGTGTTGAAACCCCCCAGCAGAATGGGATTGTAGAAAGAAAGCACCAACATATTCTAGAAGTAACTAGAGTCATTATGTTTCATTCTTCCATACCTAGGTATTATTGGAATTTTGCTGCAGCTTATGCAATTCATATTATAAACAGAATACCAAGCACTTTGTTGTCTAATGACTGTCCTTATAGGATTTTAAATGACAAGAATCCAAATTTTGAAAATTTGAAAGTATTTGGATGTCTTGCTTATATATCTACTCTTAAATCACATAGAAACAAACTTGATCCAAGAGAAAAAAGGTGTGTCTTCTTAGGATACAAGCAAGGAGTTAAAGGTTTTGTTTTCTTAGATTTGAAATCAAGAGAATTGGTAGTATCTAGAGATGCAGTCTTTTATGAAAATATCATGCCTTTTGGATCTTTAGAAAAATCTGCAGGTGTTCATTGTGATAAACAAAAATCACCCAACACTGGTATCATCACAGACCTGGATCCTTTCATGCCATATACTTCTCCCTTCAATCCAGCTGAGACAGAAGCTATTCCGAGCAATGAGAGAGATCAAGAACAACCTGCTGATATTGCAGAAAGTGCAGAAAATATTGAGGACATTCAAGACATAGAACATAACCTACCTAGAAGATCTACAAGGACTAGAAAACCTCCCATTCGACTACAAGACTATGAGTGCATGCAAATGGAGACTGATTTGAAGGAAGAACAGAATCCTAGGTACCCAATTTCTGATTATATCAGTTATGAAAATTTGTCTCCAACACAAACTATCTTTTCTTTGGCTGTTTCTTCTATGCAGGAACCAACCACTTACCAAGAGGCTATAGAGAATCCTCATTGGAGACAAGCCATAAATGCAGAATTACAGTCTCTTGAGCAGAACAACACATGGGTTCTAACTAAGCTACATAAGGGAAAGAAGGCTATTGGATGTAAATGGGTATTCAAGATCAAGTTTCAGCCAAATGGAACAATTGAGAGGTACAAGGCCAGGCTGGTTGCAAAGGGGTTCACGCAAAAGCCTGGATTTGATTATTTTGACACCTTCAGTCCGGTTGTGAAGATGCCTACAGTAAGGATTCTTCTATCATTAGCTGCTGTTCATCATTGGCATTTGAAGCAGTTGGATGTGGACACAACTTTTCTTCATGGTGATCTAGATGAGGAAGTTTACATGAAGCTGCCAGATGGATTCAACAGTCCAGAACCTGATCTTGTTTGTAAGCTTCAAAAATCTCTTTATGGGCTGAAGCAGGCAAGTAGGCAGTGGCACAACAAACTCAGCTAAACTCTTATAAGTTCAGGATATGAGCAATCAAAAAGTGATTACTCTTTGTTCACTAAAATCAACAATGAAAGCACTACCATTATTCTGGTCTATGTGGATGATCTGATCTTAGTTGGGAATGATTTGAACGAGATTGAATCTATTAAACAAACGATGAATGCAGCTTTCAGAATTAAGGATATTGGAGACCTCAAATATTTCATAGGTTTTGAGGTGATGAGGAATGAAAAAGGGATTGTGGTTCATCAGAGAAAGTATGTGCTAGATATCCTTAAAGAGTATGGGATGCTGAATACGGAACCCATCAGTACACCTATTGATTATGCAACTAAACTCAGCAAAGATTGTGCTCCTTTATTTTCAAACATAGCTTTATATAGAAGACTCATAGGAAGACTGATTTACTTGACAAATACCGGACCAGACATTGCTTTTACCATTGGGAAGCTTAGTCAATGTCTGGATTCACCAACCATTGCTCATTATAAGGAAGCTTTGAGAGTGCTTCGATATATTAAACAATCTCCAGCAGCAGGTCTTTTGTTATCATCTTCTTCAGATTTATCTCTTGCGGGATTCACAGATGCGGATTGGGCTACTTGCTCTAGTTCAAGGATATCAGTTACATGTTATCTTTTCTATTTAGGAGGCTCTTTGATCTCCTGGAAGAGCAAGAAGCAAACAGTTGTTTCAAACTCTTCAGCTGAATCTGAGTACAGAGCCATGGCTGTGGGGGTCAGAGAGGCTCAATGGCTTAGCTACCTCATGAAAGATTTTGGTTTTCCTCTAACAAAACCAATTCCTCTCTATTGTGATAATGATGATGCTTTACATATAGGAGCTAACTCTGTATTCCACGAAAGAACTAAGCACATTGAGATTGATTGCCACATTGTTAGGGAGAAGGCTCAATCAGGTTTTATCAAGCTTTTGCCCATCTCTTCAAAGGATCAACCTGCAGACATTCTAATTAAAGCTCTTTCCCCAGCAGTGTTTGATAGTTGCTACTGCAAACTTGGTCTATTCAATGTTCATACACCAAGTTTGAGGGGGGGGGTGTTGATTGATATATTATTCTGTAGCTTATTATTAGTTAACTAATTTTGTTATTGGCTAACTAACTCTCTTATTTTTTTACTGGATGTATAGTAGTATATATATAGAGGTTTGCATATTCTCCTCTATGCATTAAGAAGAAAAACAATTCTGTAATTATATGTGATTTTCAATCCAGTGGTTTAAGAATTCTTTCTTTTCCTTTTTCTCCACTTTCCACTCAAACCAAACTTCTGCATCTTTTATGATCAAGAACAAAGTTTCAACATTATAATCTCAATGATTATTTGGGTCAAAACCAAAGCCAAAATAGGTCCATAGGCTGTATTGGCTAGTTTTTCATTGTCCACTTAGCATTGTTGTTTATTTAAACATCTAATTGAGAGTTTGGATAGTTAGAGATCAAATCCATGTTGACATTCGATGTTAGTCTAGAGAAAATGACAAATTTTATATCTTAAATTTGAATTGAAGTTGATTTAAATTAGTATAAGTGACAATTTTTTATTGATCAACAATTTATATTGTTGCATCATAATTAATCCCAAAATAAACAGTTTGACTTGATCGTACATCAAGTATACGCTGTCATCATATATCCATTGTACAAAAGACTGATGTGGCACGGAATCCAATTTGCGCGTACTATTCACACGGAAATCATTTCTGCATCTTTGGTATGTGCATTTTTGTATTTTTAATGTGTGCAATTGTGTGTGTTTGGTGTATGCATTTGTGCATTTTTTGTGTGTGCATTTTGTATATTTGGTTAGTACATTTCTGTATATTTTGTATGTGTCACTGATATGTTTGATGTGTGCATTTCTGTATGTTTGCTGTATACAATATGATATATTTGGTGTGTGCATTTTCTGTATGTTTGATGTGTGCAATTGGGTCATTCAAGTAAAAAATTTAAATTTTTGTCTTTCACTCTAGGTGAATGATTGGTTGGAACCCCTTAGTTTGGCTCAAACATAGACCCCATCAAATTATCTAACTACGTGATAATAAAATTGAACAAAAATATTAATAGATATATCTTATTTTTGCATATATAACCCTTTTATTTTAATTATTTTTACAAACATAGTCTAATAATCTTCATCTTTCTCTCATTCCTAATTGTGAATTCTCATCCTTCAATGCCACATTTATTTGATTCTATTACTTGATATAATCCAAAAATAACATATGTTTACATAGATTTGGTCTATATAATCGAGCATGAGCCTCATAATATAACTACCTTAATCTATAAAACATTAACCTCTATAATAAAACCTAACAAGGTCAATTCATATTGGGAGAAGAACAAAAATCAAGCAATGGTTTTCTTAATGCACTAAAATTATTAGAGTAACTTATATGAGAAGATGAGAGTTAAAAAGCACTAAAAAATATAAGAGGTGAGATGTGTTTACAAAAACAAAATAAATAAAATGATTATATAATATACATATTTTTAAGATTTTATTTCATTTAACTTTATAATTATACAGAGGATCTATATTGAAGTTAAACAAAAGGGGCTCCATGGAATCCTTCACCTTCATTCTAATTCATAAGTTTTTTAATGTAACTCACTATTTTTTTCCTATTTAATTTGATTTCATTATATGTTTTTCAATACATTCTCTCTTTGTGATATTAAATACTTTAAAATTAAAAGAAAAATGATTTGGAAGGTTAACAATTAGTTATCTCTTTAATTAAAAAATTAAAATTATAGTTTTGCACACACCAAACATAAAGAAATGAACACACAAAAAATATATACAATTGCACACACCAAACATTTATTACAATTGCACACATCAAAATATATAGAAATGCACACACCAAAAAACTGCAGAAGTGCGTAATGAACAGTGTTTTCGTATAAAATACGCGCATTGATTTCCGTATCACATCAGTCTTTTATACGATGGATATACGATGGCAGGGTACACTTAATGTATGTGCAACTTTATTGCTAAATAAAATAGATAAGAAAGAAAGAAAAGATGCAAAATAATATCAATTAGTGTAGAAAATGGACACTAATTAAATTTATTATGCTTCACTTATTTGTAATATTTTTTACTTAATGGTAATTTAGAATTAGCTACATGTCTTAATTATTAATCAGTAATCTAAGTTATATATATATATATATATATATATATATATATAATTATAGTTGAATACAAAATTTATCAAAAATATACCGAAGAAAATCCCGATATCCATACAATATTAAAGCATATATATCGTATATATGATGCTTTAAACATGATTAAGTTACGTAGATAAGAAAGAGTTAAAGAAAGCTATTTAAAGCCTTTTATGTCTACCTTGATGGTGAGAAATATTAAATCGAACCTGCATTTTGGTGGCAGCTTGCTGCAATATTATTATTATTATTATTATTGTTGTTGTATCATTAAAAATATGATATTGTCTTTTTCGGATTTTTCTTTGGTAAAATTATTATATTTATGTAATATGCTCCTAGTCATCAATTTTAATAATCTTTGCTGAAGAATGAAAAAACAGTTAAATCAATTAATGAGTTCATTTGTTAAAATTTTTGACAAAAAAACAACTCTCTTTAAAATATTTATTTTTAGTGGGTTAAATGAATGTGACCCACAATTACTATATATAATATTGATTGATTTTGTTGATTTTTTATTGTGTAAATATCAATCCTCCTAATTTCTTGTGTCAATGCAACATTGTTCGCACTCCAAAATTCACACACGATCTCATATAGCTAGTTGTTGTTTTCTTGCTCAAGTCAAGGTATGTAAACTACATATATTTCATTTGCTCCCTAATCGTGGCATACCTCCCCCACCCACATGTATCATGCTCCATATATGAATCCCACCGCCAATTCATGTTTATATCTAGCAAATTAATAACTAATAATGGTTGTCCTACATAAAAATACGTCCATCAAGTATTCAATGTGTATTATACATGATATGAGATGTGTGTGATATACAATTAGCACACATTCCATATCATGTATAATACACGTTGGATACTTGATGGACGTATTTCTGATGTACGATAAACATTATTGAATTAATATGATTAATATATATTTTATTATCAGAAATCCAGCCACCAATTTTGCTATCGAAGGCATCATATACATAAATCCACCTTCACGAAATGTACCGTATCTTTCTATAAGAGTAAATAATAATGTATATTCTGCATTCAATCAGGGAAACCCATGTTCGTATGATTCTTTGCGTTAGCATTAGATTAGAGTACAAGTTTGCAAATTAAAATTAAAGTTCCCTTCACAATATGGAATGAGGCAACACTCTTGAAGATCCATCTATAAATAGCCGGGAAACATAGTAATTGAAGCATCAATTGGCTCTTAACATTATTTCACTTAATTAGAGAGAATATTAATCTTAAGGCTATGGAGATCACAAAAAACAGTTCCATGCTAATCTTCCTTTTTGTGTTCGTCTCGGGTTTGATCCATGCGAAGGCATATTATTACATAAATTGTGGTGTCAGTACTCGATGCTATGGAAAGCACATCAAGTGTCCAACAGAATGCCCAAGCAGTGAATCAAATTATCCAAATGCCAAAGTTTGTCAAATTGATTGCAACAAACCTACATGCAATGCTGTCTGCAGGCGTAAGATAAATCATCCCTAGATTCTTTAATTAGCTTTTGCATATGACAGGTTTGCTCACACAATTGCATTTCCGACAAGAGCATTGTTATATGTATAATAAAAAATCAGTCAAAACAGCCAATAAGTTTTGCACAACATATATAATATAAAATACACAACGAATATTATATTTTATGCACATCATGTAACACATAATATGCACAACATATATCACATGTTGCAAAGAAAGATGATGCTGCAACATGTGATATATGTTGTGCACAACATATGATATTTGTTATGTACGACATATGATATATGTTGTACATTTTATATTATATATGTTGTGCACAACATATTGACTGGTTTTTTATTGTGCACCAAGTATTTGCTTTAGAAAAACTTGGGTGGACCTCTTTTATTATTCTAATTAAAATATTTATAAATATACATCCTTGCATTACTCTCTATGAAAATAAACTGATTAAATTATCATTGATGTTGGTTGTTTAGATCGCAAGCCAAATTGCAATGCACTAGGATCAGGATGCTTCGATCCTCGTTTCATTGGTGGAGATGGCAGAGTCTTCTACTTCCACGGAAAGAGCAATGAGCATTTCACCTTAGTCTCTGACTCCAACCTCCAAATCAATGCTCGTTTCATTGGACACAGGCCTCAAGGAAGAGATCGTGACTATACTTGGATCCAAGCCCTTGGAATCCTCTTCAACTCCAAAACATTCTCTGTTGAGGCCACCAAGGCACCTCAATGGGACGAACAAGTTGATCACCTTAGATTCACATTCAACGGAAACCATTTAACTGTACCTGAAGGCTCACTCTCCACATGGTACTCACCTGAAAAGGATGTGAAGGTGGAGAGAGTATCAAGAAAGAACAATGTCATTGTTACACTGAAGGATGTTGCTGAAATTTTGATAAATGTTGTGCCAATTACAAAAGAAGATGACAAAGTTCACAACTATCAAGTTCCTTCTGATGATTGTCTTGCACATTTGGAGGTTCAGTTTAGGTTCTTTGCATTGACCCCAAAGGTTGATGGTGTGCTTGGAAGGACTTATAGGCTTGATTTTGAGAACCTTGCAAAGCCAGGTGTGGCAATGCCTGTTGTTGGTGGGGGAGACAAGTACTGGACTAAGGCGTTGCTTTCTGCGGAATGTGGTTCTTGTGTGTTCTCTAAGGACAATTCATATGAGAAAGAGGCCACCAAGGACATGGAATATGGCACCCTTGATTGCACCAAGTTTTCATATGGATTGGGAATCATTTGCAAGAAATGAAAAAAAATAATCCATAGTGATGACTTAATAGTTAACATACAATGTGTGTTTCCTTTATGTGTTTTTCATGTTTCCTTATTTGTTGTTTCAATGTTGTATGTTCAGTAATGATATGTCTACCACTCTTTTGGTGTCCACCAGAAGCTAGACACGATATATCCTCATTGGTGGATCGACTTCAAAAAACTGAATCATTCTATAATACTTTCTATCTAATACAATAACATTTTCCCTTCTTTTCAATTTTTGTATCTCATTAATTACTTCCAAAGAGAATATGAGAGACCTGAGAGGGGAGGGTGAGAGAAACTATGAGAGGGGATGGGAACCGGTGAGGATATGGGATGGGAAACACTGGATGGGTGAGAGAGTTGGATTGGTCGAGGAACATGAAAGGAAAAAGATGGGTGGATATGAGGGAAATAGGGATATGGAGAACCAATGGCACCTAGTACAACGAAGAAATAGGAGAGTACATCAGCTCGATAATATACAGGGAGTAGGGGACGAGGGGAGATGGCGAAGAATGGGGGAAGCCATTATCACCATTTTTGTGGATAATCTCCCAATGGCCGCATCCAAAACTTGGGTATGGAAGATGTTTGAGAAGTGTGGGGTGGTGAAATATGTGTTTATCTCTAAGAAGAAGAGACCAATGAAACAGTGCCCCTTCGCCTTCGTGAGATTTGGTAGCAAAATGGAAGCGGCTAAGGCAGTGACACGATTGAATGGAAGACTCTGCAATGGATCCCCATTAATGGTAGACATCTCTAAATTTAAAAGAAACGGGGGTGAGGGGGAAACTGGTGGAAACGGTGCAGGTGGGGCTCATAAAAATATCCAGTATGAGAAAAATGATCGTCATAGTCGTATACATCATAATGTACGCTAGAATCCGGGGGAAGGTAAGGTTATTCAGAAGTCTTTCAGGGATGTACTCATGAATGAAGGAGGTGGAAATTTGAAAGATCCAATATGGGCGAGTAAACCAGTCAATACGTGGTGGATGCATGAGCAACTCCCTAGGGACAACCTTATACCATGGACAAGTCTGTGATGATATGAAAGAGCAAATGAAGTGTAGCTTTTTGGGGGAAGTTGTGGAGCCAATTGAAATTGAAGCGTTGAAAGATGCAATATTCAATGAATGACCAACAATTGTGAACATAAGAAGGATGAGTATCATGGAAGTGGTAGTAACATTCGCTTCGATCAATGACAAGATGGAGGCTCTTCATGTTGGTAAAGATAAATGGAAGAAGCATTTTGAATTTGTGAGAGACTAGTCTGAGGGAGAATTTTGCAAAACAAAAAGAATATGGTTGGAAGTATGGGGTCTCCCTCCCCATGCTTGGTCCGCTGAAAACTTAAAAAAGATAGCTGACATTTGGGGTTCAGTGATAAGATATGATGAAAGGACGACGAATTGTATCGATTTTAGCTCTGCAAGAGTTCTGGTGGATTCAAGCTTAACATTCATCATTGGGTTCTTCTGGCAGTGGGCGATAAGACATATAGAGTTTTTGTATCTGAACTTATGAATGAGTCTCTGTGCATGGGTAGAGAATGCATGGAGGTTATACAAAGAAATCTCTTACAAAAGTCTCCCAATCCCCCCCTACGTGATCCACTCTGTGGGGGTGGTGGGGCAATTCCTCGACGTCCATGATAGAAAGTTAAATAGGAGTTTGGACGGAGGTGAGAACTTAAGCTCTACAGTTGTGAAAGAAACTTCTGCGGAAAATGACAAGGACATATCTGGAAATTCAGTAGAGAGTGAAGGTCAAAATGGGAAGATTATGTCATTGGAAACAGTGGAAAAAACACTAGATTCTGATCATATTTCGGCGCATGGGGGTGAGGATTAGGTGTATTCCATCGAGAACAACACTGGGGATGATGAAAGGAGAATTGTGGGGGCGTCATTGGATAATGAAAGGTCAATAACCCTTATATTTCCTGATGATGGACGCACTATGGATTTCATTGGGAATGCTAGTGGATCCATTGCACTAGGGTCTGAAGAGAGCTGTATGGGCCCACGTGGATTTGAAGTGGAGTTGAATGTGGGTCATGCTAGTGGGCCACTCGAGAGACGTCGTAGGGGTCAAATAGGAAGTAAAAAAGGAAGACATAAAAGAAGTGGGCCGTATGCAATTAAAAGTCTGTGTGGCCCAAAAGCGGTGATGGGAAAAAAAGGGGATTGGGCTTACGGAAAAGGTGGGGCCCTATGAAGTATTTGGGCAAAAAGACTGGGAAAAGGAATGAGGGCGCCAAAGGGAGTGGTCTAGATGGAGACACGAATATCATTGACAACGAGAAACGTGGCGATGTAGTGGAGGCATGGAGGTTATGCAAATCAATGGGGGTTTCTTCCAGAGAGGAAAGTATGACGATTCAAGCTCTCATTGATGAAGGCATAATCTGCAAGAAAAAGAGGAGCGACGGATATAAAAAGGAATTGGAATCGCGTGATAGCGTTAAACGAAGAGAGAATCCGGAAGGGGAACAAAGGAGTTCTAGTGTGAAAATTGTGTGTCCATGAAGATGATGTCTTGGAATATAAAGAGGTTAAGGGGCAAGAGTAAGGTGAGGGCCCTCAAAAAATTGATTAATGAACACAAGGTGATGGTGGCGGGGTTAATCGAAACTAAATGTGAACAAATTGCAGAAGGTATGGTAAGAGACATGTGGGGAGGGGGGTAATGACTACAAATGGTGTGAGATCCCTTCAACGGGAGCTAGTGGTGCACCCTTATGATATGGCAGCAAGAGTATTTTCGCGATGAAGAAATAATAAAAGGTGAGCGATGGGTGATGATAAAAGGAATCGAGAATCGGTCTGGGTTCGAGTGTACGGTGGGGATAGTCTATGGGGCATTCGAAAGGGAAGATAAAAGAAAAGTATGGGGGGAGCTTGTGGAAGTAAAGAACAGTACAGGAGTCCCCTTGCTTTGAATGGGGGATTTCAATGGGATAATTAAGATGGACGAAAGAAGCAGCAATTGGGGAAATAGAGGTTGTATGGAGGAATTTAAAGTGTGGATAGAAGAGATGAGTCTTATTGAACTCCTGTTGATTGGGAGGAGATTTACGTGGAGGAGAGGTGAATCAGCAAGCAGAATAGATAGAGCATTTATGCATGATGCATGGAATCTCCAATATTTGGGCCTATCTCTGAACGCTCTTGCTTCGTCCAGATCTGATCATGTGCCCATTGTGGTGGGGGTGAATGAGGTGAACTAGGGACCTCGTCCATTTAGGTCCTTGGATTCCTGGTTATCTCACCCTGGATTCATGCCTCTAATTGCGAAAAAATTGTTAGAAATAACAGGAGTGAATCAGGTAACAAAATTGAAGGGGCTCAAAGCACCAATTCGTGAATGGAATGCGAAGGTGTTTGGGAACATTGATGAAAACATTAGGAAATTTGAAAAGGAGTTGGAGAAGGTGGAAGTGAGCTTAGATAATGATCACAATGATGAATGTGGGCTAGCTAGGAGTAGAGCTATACAAAATAGTTTGGATATGTGGTATGATAGGAATGGAGCATATTGGAAGCAAATGGCCAGGGAGAAAATGTGAATGAAGTAGATAAAAATTCCAAGTATTTCCACCTCCTTGCTAATATGAAGAGGAAAAAAAACAAGTGTCTCAAATTGAGGTTGATGGAAGGGTGATTAAGGATGCAGAACAAATCAAGGTTGAAATTGGTAAGTTTTTCAAAAACTTATATTCTCAACCGGTGGCCCCTGACTTCTTTCTTCCCGAGGGCCTTTTGAACCATTTATCTGGTGAGGAGGCGTCTGAGCTAGAAAGGCTACCATCCTTAGTGGAGGTAAAGGAGGCTGTGTGGTCGTGTGCACTGTCAAAAGCGCCTGGACCAGATGATTTTAATATGAAATTTATTAGGAGCATGTGGAAAATCATTGGTGCTGATGTTAGTGGAGTTGTATGTAAATTCTTTGAGACTGGGCGATTACTAAAGGAATTGAATGTTACTTGGGTAACCCTTTTGCCCAAGGTTGAAGGTTACACCAAAGGTGGGGGATTTTAGGCCAATCAGTATGGTTAGTTGTTTCTATAAAATAATTTCAAAGATCTTGACTGCTAGGATGAGGAAGGTAATGCCCAAATTAGTTGGAGAAACACAAATTGCATTCATTCATGGGAGACAAATTCTAGATGGGGCATTGATAGCAAACGAAGTGGTACATTGGCTAAAAGTTCCAAAGAGTGAGGGGCTAATTCTCAAACTGGATTTCAAAAAAACCTATGATTCAATTAGGTGGAGTTTTGTGGAACATGTTTTGGAAAAAAATGGGGTTTGGTTGCAAATGGAGATCATGGGTGAAGTCATGCCTGACAATGACGTCTATGTCAATTCTAATCAATGGCTGCCCTCTAAAACCCTTCAACCTTGAAAGAGGGCTAAGGCAATAAGATCCCTTATCCCATTTTTATTCATCTTGGTTGCTGAAGTATTCAACCGGTTGTTGGTTAAAGCTAATTGTATGGGGTACATTGAAAGTCTAAAGGTGGGGAAGAATAAGGTTGAATTGTCCCATCTTCAATTTGCGGATGATACAATCCTTTTTCTGTCAAAGAATGAAGCTTCCCTGGTGAATTATAAAAGAATTCTTCTCTGCTTTGGGGCTATGTTTGGCCTTAGAATCAACTATCATAAATCAGTGATGATCCCTGTTGGTTGCAATGAAGAGTGGGCTAGAAACATGGCTGGAAAAATTGGATGTGAGCTATGGGAACTTCCAATTAAATACTTAGGGATTCCGCTAGGGATAAATCCAAGAAATAAGATGACATGGGGGCCAATCATTCAGAAGATTGAGAGAAAACTTAAAGGGTGGAAGGTGATAGTAATATCCCAAGCAGGAAGGATGGTCCTGATTAGGTCTATTTTGGAGAACCTCCCAATGCATTACTTGGGCCTATTCCAAATGCCTAAAGAAGTGGCTAAAAAAATCATTGGTATCCAGTCTAGATTCTTTTGAGGAGGAAATGGGGAGAAGAAAGGAATTCCATTGGTGGCATGGAGGGAGATTCAAAAACTAAAAGTGATGATGGGTGGCTTAGGAGTTGGGGATATTCTTAGCAAGAATATTGCATTGCTATATAAGTGGTGGTGGAGATTCACACAAGAGAAAGAACCGCTATGGAAGAGGATCATTTGCTCATGTCATGGGATGAAGGTAAAGAATGACACAAAACAGTTCAATAAGGTCAAAGGTGGGGGAATTTGGAGAGGAATATGTAATATTGGGAGCTCGCTGGAAGGGGTAAAAATAATCATCGAGGAAGGCTAGTGGCATCGGGTTGGGGAAGACTGCAATACAAATTCTGGCAGGATAAGTGGATCGGGACTGGTCCACTATGTGTGTTATATCCTAGACTTTTCTCATTATCCACCTAAAGAGAGTGTAAGTTAGCTGAGTGTGGGTTTTGGAGTGATGGGGAGTGGGTGTGGACTCTAACATGGTGACGTTCCTTACGTGAGTGGAAAACACAATCGTTTTTTGGATTGTAGGTGTTGCTGGCAGATGTGGAACTCAACCGTGATCTTGAACATCAAATCATTTGGTGTATGCACCCAAGTGGCATCTTCTCGGTTAAAGCTTTTAATCAGGTAGTGCATAATGACAACCAACCCACAATTGAGGTTCTCAACATTATTCAAAATCTGTGGAGTGGGTGGGCACACCTGCGAGTGGAGCTGGTGGCATGGTTCGTAATATTGGGAAAATTAAACACTAGAGTTGCCCTTGCTAAAAGGAAAATAATTTTGGCTGACCACTGTGCATGTCCTCTTTGTAAGGTGGAGGATGAGTCTTGTGATCATGTCCTGGCCATATCGAATATGTGCTATTGCTGGAGTAATGTAGCTAGGATTGAGATTTTACCTAGGATCGGACGGGAGATACAAAATCGTAAATCCTAAAATCGTAACTCGGATTGGAAGATCCTACCAATATTAATAATGTCATTTTTCATATAAAATCGTAACAAAGTTCGGAAGATCCTACCAAAATCATAGCTAAAACAGAAATATATACTCAGTTACATACTCACAAATATATAATTCATGAGCCATAACCCATAAGTCATAACATAATACGCAATAATCTAAACAGAGCAACTCATCATCAACCAGCAATAATATATCTATCCGTCCAGATTATCAACTTAAAATTTTAAATTAAAATTAAATCTACATACATGAGCAGAAGCAGAAAGGCAGCAGAAGGGAAGAAAAATAGAGTTGCAGAAGGGAAGAAGAAGCAGTAGGTTGCGCCACCAGAGAAGTACCAGCTGCGGCACGCGACAGCAGTGGCAGAGGACGACAACGGGCGGAAGCAGGCGACAACGTGCAGCAGCGGGCGATAGCGAGCTTGTGAAAATGGAGGTCGCCGAAATTGAGGCCACCGGCAGCATCGCAGCAGGCGGCAGGAGGCAGGCGGCGGCGAGCTTCCTCCTCTGTGACGGAAAGGCGGCGGTGAACCGAACACAGAGAAGGGAGAGCGAGAGAGGGTTTAGGTCGGTTTTGGGGGGGCTGCGAGTTTCATTAGGTTGTTTTTTTAATTCTTGTTTGTTATGGGTCGGGTTTGGGGCGGGTTCGGGTCGGGTTTGGGGTGGGTTATGGGTTGAAATGGTCATTTTATGTGAAATCGCAAAAACGGTGGGATCGTACGATTTTACGATTTTTGCGATCTTTCTCGACGATCCCACGGATTCACACACAAGCTCAATTTTACATAGGATTGGGATCGCTATTACTTAGTAAGATCGTAAAATCGTACGATTTTACGATCTTTCTCGCGATCCTAGCTACATTGTGCTGGAGGGCATCAGTATGGGTAAACCCTGGATATATTAAAGGAATTTGGATGGAGTGGACAGGGGTTTGACTGCTGGGTGAGAGGAAAAAAACTATGGATGTCCTTGTTCTTTGTTGTTATATGGACCATTTGGGAACAAAGAAATCAATGTGTATTTAAATCCAAAGTATTTAAGGTTGAAGAGATGTTGATCTTGATTAAAACTAGGTGGAGAGGCTGGGCTAAGGATAGATGGATTTACTTGGGTTAGGTAATATGAATCTGAATACTGGGGAGTTTGAGTCTATGGATTTACTGCCTAAGGTGGGGGTATGTCTTTTTGTGGAGTTTTTGGAAGAAAGGGGAATATATGTCATCGGTGGGTTGTTCATGAACGAGTATGCTAAACACTTGGGGGGGGGGGGTGCATCGACTTTATATCTGCAAACTCCCCAGCCCAGGCGGATGTGATTGGTCTAAAACAAATCTTGAAGGTGACAAGGAGTCATGTGGGCTGCATGGGGTCAACTCTATTGGTATTATCGGTATCAAAGCACCTTTCAAGACTGCATCACAGGTCGAGTAGATGGGACCGAGACCAAAGGTTTATTTGGAATTTGTTTATGTCTGTGATAACAGAAAATAATGGCGTGAAATTCCAATTCCTCAACAAATGGAATAAAGCCTGATACAAATGGTGGTGTGACGTTATCTGAAAACATCATCGGCCGACAACATTGGGATGGGATGATATAGGCGATATTGGATATGTTGGGGCGGTTAATGGCCTAATCTGATGATACGTGGTTTGAGGTGGCTTAAGTGGTGTTATTTTATTGTATTGTGCTGTGTTTCTTGTAATTCTGCTTGTACTCTGCCTCCTGCTTATGGAGTTCATATGTGGGGTGCTTGTTATTGTCCCTCTTAGGTCTTGAAACTATCGGAAAAAAAAATGACTTTCATTTCATTTTAACATTTCATTTCTCTCCCTCCACATTCATTTTTCCTTTCCTTTCTTTTCCTCATCTATCCTTCGTCCCAACTCCACTTGCTGAACCGCCACCAGTGCCAAGACCCCAACCCATTCAGCCATGAGCTTTTTGCAACGGCGCAACCTACCCTGCTCCCCTAACCTCCACATGCTCTAACAGCATCACACACCCTCCACTATATGATGTGCTGCCCAGAAATGAAACCACCAAGTGAGGTCAATTCACTTATTTCCCTTATCTCCTTCTCACCGTCTTCTTCATAACCCTTCATGCCAATCATTATTTGAAAATGGTTATTTGGAAAAAAATCTTAAGGAATGGGTAATGCTTGGAAATGTGTATTGTGAAAAAAAGTTGTGATTTTTATATTGTTTCTATGTATCTTGGATTTAGTTTATCGGTGTTTTGGTTTGTTTGAAAAATATTTTATTGAATATGGATGTTATACAAGAGACTAGAGGTTAAATAATCTCTAGAAATTTAATTTTTGTAATCCTAGATTCTAAAATACTTGTAAGCTTAGTTACTTCATGGACTATGTGTTACATCCATGTTATGACTGTTGACATAGAACAAAATATATTTTTTTTATCAATGCTGATGTTTTGAAATTTACATGGCACAATATGTTTTATTTTCTTGTCCTTTGTTTGTTTTATTGAGTTTTGGTTGTCTCATAATTTCATGAATTGTGTCTTAATTTTTAACCAATAATTTGGGAGGACTTCTCTCTTAATTTCCCTTTCCCCTTCGTCTTCTATTTGAATCATATTTTTGGAAGTTGGATTCGGTTTGACTTGATTTGGTCATATCATTTTATATCTAGGAAAGGAAAATGATATTTGGACTCTCAAAAGGTTGTCCAAAGCCAGACAACCATCAACTCCACCAATGTTCCATAAAAAATAGAGTGCATACTAGGGAACCCCTAGTTAGTGAATTTTCCTCCAAATCCCTAATTCTCTCTGATAAACCATATTTTTATGCTACTTTTCCCTCATAACTTGAATAATTGTATGCTTCTAATTATTCTTAACTTGGTTTCTTATGCTATATTTGATTTATATTATCGGTTCGAGTATTAGTACCATTTTCTGTATTAATTACTCTAGTTGATGTCATTGGTGCGCTTTATGTGTTTTTGTTCGTGTTGTGGCTTTTCAGGAACTGGTAATTAAAAGATGCTTTGGAATTGCATTTGGAAACCAAGGAAAGTTGACTCACTGCCTCCAGCAGCGGAAGGACCGCCCAGGCGATCATCAAGGCTGCCCAGGCGGTCGAGCACGTGCAATCCTCTCTTCTGGGACGCGCCTCCTCATGCCAACCGCCCAAGCGGTCGTGTCCGAACCTGAACAAGTTCTAGCGGCCCAATACAGTGGCTTTGGGAATTCTATAAATAGACCTTTTGTAATTAGGTTTAGGGACTTTTTTTCACTTACAATTTTACTTTCCTGCTACTTTTACATTGTGCACTCTGGCCGTTTTAGGATTTACTTTTCCAAGCCTTCAGTTCTTCGTTCACCGTTTCGGTTCTGGGTGTTCTTTACTTTAAGTCTTTCTCATACAGTTCTCCGGGATTGAATCCCTATTTTGTTCTCCAGCTTTAGAGTGATTAGTTTAATTTCATTGTCTTTGCTTTTCGTTGTTTTTTAGTATTGTCTTTCCATTAAACATTGTTTCTTGGGAGAGTTCACCTTGAATCTCTCCCTCGTTTTCATTAATATAAAGTTTATTATTCAGCAGTTTCTTTTCTTCTCTTTTCAAGCCTATTTCAATTCAAGTCTTTAATCTTATTTTTCTTTACATTCTTGTCTCTTTTTAGTTCATGCCAATTTACTCATTTCACAATTGCGTTTAATTTACTTATTCTAATTTCCTTTACTTGTTTTCAATTTAGTTTCTTGCACAAAACAAATCCAAAACCCCCCTTTTTCGTTTATTGTTATGTTTAAATCAAAGATTGCCACACAGATGTAAGCTCCAGAACCCTTCTGAGAGAATTAGGCATAATTCTCTTAAAGTTATGAAAGTTTTAATGATAACAAGGTAAGCCATAAGTATAAAATTTTACTTAAGGTTTTGCTAATATGTGCGCTAAGTGTCTCAGAAAGCTTTAAATTATTGCAATACCATGAGCAAAGACCAAGACAAAACATCAAGTAGCCTCGAGATCAATTGATAAAATCATAGCGCCAAAAGATATCAGAAAGGATGTCTCAGAAGCGCAGAAGGTGAAAACATGTTTCTGAGGAAAGAACACTGTCGCCTCAGAAGGGTCTCAGAAGACCTTGCGACTAGCAGTTCTCAGAAGGGTCTTCCCTCAGAAGGTTCGCCTCAGAAGTCCGTACAACTCTCAGAAAGTTGGACTCAGAAGCAACCAAGTGTCTGGACTCAAGGGAGCGCAAGCAGTCTCAGAAAGCTCGCTACAACTAGCCAAGGAAGTGGGAACACGCGCACTGTGCAGTTCTGAAAAGTTCCTCATTTCGCGCTGACTGTAGCAGGGAGCCGTTCTGAAAAAGACACAGCCACATAAGCAAAGTGAAAGCTTCTAATTTCGCGGCTCTTTGATGCCTATATATATGAGTTCAATTCCAGAGCATTGTGACGAAACTCTTGCGCTAAAACTTTTGATTAAACGTGCCAAAAACTCTGTTGAATTGAAAATCATTTTGCGAAAACTTAGAACTCTCTCAGAAAGACAATTTTTACGAAATTATTCTTCTAACTTTGCAAAATCTTCTAGTTCTGAATTGGTGTAAATTCTTACATTTGTAAGTTAAATCTAGAAGTCTACTAAGGGTCAAATTAAGTTTGTAACTTAATCTTAGTAGTTGGTTTTCGAAGCAAAAAAACTACTTTCCGAAAAACGCTAAGTCCTTCTTTGTGTGAAGGCAGGTTTAAGTCCTCTGGTGTTTGAGGCAAAGTTCAAAGTCCTTAATTGATTAAGGCAAGGAAGTCCTCGGTTGTGAGGCAAGGAAGTCCTTAAGTGATTAAGGCAAGGAAGTCCTCTAGTGTTGGAGGCAAGGAAATCCACTTCGGGTTGTGAAGTGGTGGAAGTCCTTTATTTGGTAAAGACAGTGTTGTCTGGGAAGGCACTTTAAGAAGAATATCCAAGAACTCTCAACTGAAGGTTGAGGACTGGAGTAGGTTGGTTATAACCGAACCAGTATAAAATTCTTTGTGTTAAGCTTTTCTCCCATACTCTTTACTTGCATAAATCTTTGAGGAAAACTTTGCCACGATTTTAATTAAGAAGTCTCGTGAAAACTTTATTGATTAAAATCAGAAAGCGTTTAAGAAATTCTAACGTAAAGTCGTTTTCTTAAAATTGCTCAGAAAGGAACTTTCTCAGAAAGACTAAGTTCTCAGAAACTTAATCTTCTCAGAAAGCAATTTCCGCTGCAAACTCTTAATTCTACCTTCTGAGTAAAAACAGCTTTCTAAGTAAAAGTTTTAAGAAGTAATTTTTAAAACTTGCACGATTCAACCCCCCTTCTCGTGCACACATACACTTTCAACAGATTCCTTGAGAGACGACTTGAGTCAGTCTTACTACTTGCTACCAAGCTTGTATTGAGATTAATTCAGCAACAAACTCCTTTTTCAAACCCTTCTTCTAAATTGTTCGGAGTACTAGGGAATTAACGACGCTCCGGTGCTTTGTCACTCTCCCTCTTCTCTCTTCCCCTCCGCGAAAACGACATCCCTCCCCTGCATCTTCTAGTGAAGGTTTGACATTGACTTAGTCCCACCACTGTGCCATTCTCATCGCAGTGTTCAATGTTTATTATCCTCTCATTCGCAATTTTTCATTCTCCCTTGTGAACTTGTCAGTTGCCAAAGGTTGTCATTCTCACCTCCATTCTGTAGCATAGAAGAATGAGACTCGTAAGCCGCCCTTCTTCCTTCCCATGACCATGTAGAAGAAGAGAAGGCAGAGGGTTGTACAATATATCTTGAGGGTATCTTGGACAGTTGAGGTGAGTAATTATTATTCGTTTACTGTATTGAGAGTTATTCCTATTGTGTTTTGCTTATCTTTTTTCGATTTAGTTGATTTAATGTGACACATTATATAAATTGGAAAGTGAAATTGTATGAAAATATTGCAGACTTTATAGTTAATTTTTTTCTTACTTTGAGATGAAAGCACATATATAATTGTTACAAAATTTGTTAAAGTTATCAAATGAGATGAAGAATTTTGCTCAATCTTTATTCTTAGCACATATTTGATTTGTGATATGATTTGTTGAATGGTGTTGTTCTGTTTTGAGAGATGATCTTAATAGAAATTTGTTGGTGTAGAGAATGGTGATGTGAGTGTGCATTTTACAAGTTCGAGTATGTGGTTTGTAACTTCATCCATGTTGCTGGTAACCTATGCTTTTTTGGCTGATAAATTTCTAGATGTGCTGGTGACTTCATTGGTATTGCTTTAAAAAAAAATTTCTATAAATTAGATGTTTGTTATCTCTCATGCCACAACAAGAGTTCTTTATCAAATTGTATATTACTCATACAAAAATCTTTTAATTCAACTGTATAAGATGACACCTATAAGACATTTGCACTTTGAACCACCACATTTTTTTGTACATTAAAGATGCAAGGTACTATGTTGAAACGGTAATGATATGCACGACAGGGATTTAGGATTTTACCTTATCTTGTTAATTGTCATGTGTGTTCAATTACATGTTATGGTTTCAAAGTAATATTTAAACATAAGCACATAGTTTCAGGGAGTTATGGAGCGCATGGACAAAATCGAGGAATACCATGAAGATTTGAGGACGGATGTTCACGAATTGAGCTTGGATGTTCAAGATTTGAATGCAGATGTTCAAGAACTGATGGCAGATGTTCAAGAATTGATGAAAGATGTTCAAGATTTCATGTCTTAGTCAATTAACTTTTGGATTACTTAGGATGTTTTATAAGTATTCTTATTTATGTAGTTGTTTTTCCTAAACTTTTTTATGCTACTTAAATAGTGAAGGTGTATATGTGCACGAGAAGGGGGGTTGAATCGTGCTTCTTTGAAAATTGATTTCTTTAAAAACTTATCTTAGAAGAAGAATCTTCTCAGAAGGCTAACTTGTGAGTTGCAGCGGAAATGAGCTTCTAAGAAGGTTAAGGTTTCTGAGACTTTTAACTTTATGAGAAAGCTATCCTTCTGAGTTTATAAGAAATTTTGGTTTTAGATAAGTCTTTTTAAAACTCCTTTTAATATGAACTTTAATAAGTTATCAGAAGGTTATTCTTCTAAAATAAAGTTGATATTTTCTCAAGATATGTTTTAAATGAAAGCTTAGAGAGAAAAGATCACACACGAGAATTTTTATACTGGTTCGGTTATAACCAACCTACTCCAGTCCTCAACCTTCAGTTGACAGTTTCCTTAGACATTCTTCTTATTGTGCCTTCTCAGACAACAACTGTCTTTAACACAGTAAAGGACTTTCCACCACTTCACAACAGAAATGGATTTTCTTGCCTCAACACGAGGACTTCACTTGCCTCAAACACTAGAGGACTTTACTTGCCTCTAACACTAAAGGACTTTAACTTGCCTCACAACAGAGGACTTTACTTGCCTCAAACACAAGAGGACTTTCCTTTGCATCTAACCCGAGGACTTAACTTTGCTTCAAACACCGAAGGACTTAGCGTTTTTACAAATGAGTTTCAATTGAAAAACACTACTAAGATTTAAGACACAACTTAAAATTGCCTTAGTAGACTTCTAGATTTAACTTACGAAAGTAAGGATTTAAACCAATACAATGCTAGAAGATTTTCACAATTGAAGAACAACTCCAACTGAGAAGTCTTTCTGAGAAAGTTCAAAGTTTTTGCAAATGAGATTTTAATTCAGCAGAGTTTCAGCACTTTGATTCGATTTTTCTCGTGTTAAAGTCATCAGTGGTTTTTGCAATTGATCTTCTATTTATAAAGCTTTAATCCCGCGAAATTTTAGCTTTCATCGCTTATGTGGCGTACTGTGTAACTCTGGGTGCTTCAGAACGGATACCTGCTGTAGTCAGTAGAAATCCTGGAACTTTTTCAGACACGCACAATGCACAAGTTCCAACGTTTTTAGCTTGTTGTTTGCTTGTTATTTTGAGTGTTCCGAGCTGGTTTCAATTCATCTGAGTGATGAGACTTGGTTGGCTTCAGAAGGCGACTTTCTGAGAGATGTATGAACTTCTGAGACGAACCTTTCTGAGAGAACACTTCTGAGAAACAAAGTCTGCATAATCTTCTGAGACCCTTCTGAGAAGACTTTGTTTCTTTCTTAGAAACACATTTTTCACCTTCATGCTTCTTAGACATCCTTTCAATGTCTTATGAGCTTTGATTTTATCCTTGGACTTGAGGTTACTAGATGTTGATTTTAGTCTTTCACATATGAATGAAACTCATGTAATCTTTTTTAGTACACTTAGCACACACGTTAGCACTTTCTTAAGTAAATTTTTTTATCATTATAGCTTATATTGTTATCATTAAAACCTTTCATATCATTAAGAGAAATACTGAGATTTCTCTCAGAAGGGTTCTGGAGCTTACAAATAGTATTGTTGTTTTGTTTGTTATGACACAAGTGCACTATCATGAAAATACTTAGTTCTTTACTATTATTATCAATGCTTGTAACTATGTACAAGTAGCTGATAACTATTCTTATTTCTACTTATAATTATTAAACTATGTTAGTAACTAGAACTCTAAGTTATTAAAAATAAGTAAAATCAACTTCAATCCTAACTTGCAATGTCATATTCACCTGAGTTTAGGTCCGTGGTTTGAAGATCAAAAAAATTATTTTTTGTTATCACCAACTTTGCTGAGAACTTTTTGAAAGTAGCTGGTAACTAGTGTTCTTTCCACTTATAACTACCAAATAATGTTGGTAACTATAACTGCAGTTTGCTATCCCTTAAATGTTCACTTTGATCACAATATATGTTTCTTTCACATCAATATCCATGACTAATTCTATTAAAAATAATTAAAATTAATTGCAATATTAATTTATTTACCAAAAAACATGTAAATGTCTCTTCAATGTCAGACCACTTCACGCGCGAGAGAGGGTAGTGGGACCATCCACTGGCCTGTGGCGTTTTCTTTAGTTTCCTATTATTAGTAACTTGGCCTCACTGGGGAGGGGTCTATAGATAATGGGGTTGTGGTAGCCCACACAGGGTTGTGTCAGCTCTCCACAGGGTCATGTTACCTAAATTCATGTCACCAAACTTCCAGGGAATTAATTCCAATTTTAATTTACAATGCTAATTTTATAAAATAAAAATCTATATTTAGATGGAATCAAAATAATATGTACACAATTGAAGTCAACAATGTACTCAAAATCACAACAATATCTTCACCATGGTTAAATTCTTTGTTAGTTGCGAATACTCATCTATCACATCCTGATTTGGTCACAACTAGGTCACCTCCTCCATACCACTGTTTTTTTATTTTTATTTTTATATCAACAATGTTTGTTTTTCTCATTCACTTACAAATCAACCATTACATAATACAAAAAAAAAAGTTTGTTATCAGTTAGCTGCCTTCAGAAATAACCAACTTATGTAAGGATAATTATCAACATATGCAATAAGATTATCTACGGTTACATGTATAAGTATTAGAAGCTCTCACATTTACCATTTACCATTTAACAATTTCAAAATCAAATAAATCGCCCAAAACTTAATATCAAACAAGTAATTTGATTCAACAACAAAGACCTAAATTAATCATACTATCCATTTGAACAATCTACACTTTTTCCAAATCAACAAATTACTTGTCAGCTACCTTTTTTTTTCTTTGACCTACCCATTTTTTTAACCAACAACCCATTTTTTCCTTTTCATCTACCTATTTTTCCAACCAAGTACTACTGAAACCCAACCTAACTGAATTCATTTCACACCAACTTCAAACATGGAACGACAGTCCTCCACACCACATAGGGATGAACACCACCTGGGGATGGATATGCCTCCTCTGTGTGCGCCACAAAAATAGCCAGTGAAAAAGATAAATGGTGGACCTTATAGTGCAGTAAGGGGAAGATGAGGGAAATATATGAACTAAAATAGGGGGAGTTGAATAGTGAGAAAAAGAGAAAGAAGATGAATAGTGAGGTTAGAATAGTGAAGATGTACTTGTGATTGAGGGAAGATGCTGGTTGTTGCTTATGAGGAAGAAAACGAGGGGAGTGTAGGAAAGGAAACAGGGGGTGCAGGAGAGTAGAAGAAATGTGAGGAGAGAAGAGGGGAATAGGAAAGAAGGAAATGTGAAGAGAAATGGGCAGAGGAAGAAGTAGAAGAAGATGGATATATTACCACTATTTGATAGATTGCCACTATTTAAATCACTGAAAATCTACATTACCTTGTTTGGTTATCATAACTCAGAATTCATATTACCTTGTTTTTTATATATTAAAAAGATTACAAGGTAATATATGCATATTACTATAATACCTCTAAATAATTATAAAAAAGTTAATAAAAAATAATTATAGTACATATATTATTAAAATACCTTTTAAAATATGTATATTACTATAATACCCTTTAAAATACGTATATTACTAGAATACCTTTTAAAATATGTATATTCTGTTGTGAAACCAATAATAATGTATAACAGAGAGAAATAGAGGAGAAGAGAAGACAATATTATTGATAGTCTCCAAGTACAATTCTATTAGGATTCATAGGGCTATTTATAGCCAAAATAGGGAAGAGATATGATCAAATCAAATCATGACTAAATCTGTTAGGATTCATAACACTCCCCCTTGAATGTCTATTGTTGGGATATGCCTCGTTAAAACCTTACTAAAAAATATCCATTGGGAAAAAAATCTTAGTGAAAGAAAAAATGTACAATATGTTAGCTCCAAGAACCCTTTACTTCATTGTTGAAGATTTTGAGTGATAAAACTCTTAATTAAAATAAAAGTTTTAATTTGGTTGGACTAATTGTTTGTAAAATGTGTTTTAGGATTTAACTAATTAAAATTGTAAAAAGACACATCTTGACTACAATGGAGTCCAAAGTGGCACATACAAAGCTTGGAGAATAAGCAATCAATCATAATTTAAGAAGACAATTACAAAGCTTTTCTAATTAAGGAAAGTTTGGTTTGAAGACTCTATGATTTCCTATATTATTATTTATGGAAAATACATGGAATTAAATAGAGAATCATCCTTACAAAAAATCTCTATTTAAATATTCATGTATAATATATATACATATATTTTTGAAAAGCATTTATTAGAAATAGAGAATCAAAATCAAATCTCTATTTTACTCTTTATTATTGAAGAATTTCGAAATTATATATATGAGGGAAATCTATAAAGATCTTGTAATATTTTTATGGACACTTTAAAAAGATTATGTGAGCCTCCTAAAGATTCTATATGAATCTACAAGATTCCCAAAAGATTCCATGCGAGACCAAAAGATTCTGTTGAAGATTCCGCACGAAGTCAGAAGACCTCAGAAGATTCTGTCAACTATTTCAAGACTAGAAGATTCCCAAAAATTCTATGAAGATTCCAGAAGATTCCCGAATATTATATCAAGATCCCGAAGAATCTCAAGACTCCAGAAGAATCTCAAGACTCAATATTCAAGATTCAAGAATCAACCTACAGAATATTCCCTGGAAGACCATGTTTGGTGTTTTAGGATTTTCAAAAATGAGAAATCATGAAATCCTAATTTATACCAACATGGAGGCACACTTGAGGAGCAAGGGAAGCTAAAATAACCAATTAAAAACCGGACCGGATAACGAACCGGATGAGTTAGTGGTTCAAAGATTTATTAGTTCAACCGGTTCAACCGGGGTTCAACCGGAATATAATAAATATATATAAATAATTAATTATATATTAAATATATATGAATAATTAATTAAATATGATGCAAAATAAAAAATTAAAAATATCAAAATAAAGATAAAAATAAAAAATTCGTTTTCTCTAGTAAACTATTAATTTTTAAGCCCATGTTGATACACTAGGAGTAGGCCCAACCCAAATCAAAGAACAAAAATAGGGTAGCATATGAAAACCCTTACTTTGAGCTTCTCATGACCCCTTATACATTCATCCCTTGCTGCGCCGTCACATAGCACTATAGAAGAGAGAATAAACCTATCTCTCTTGCATCCCCTTTGTTTGACTTGTAGAGCCTCGTAAGTCTTCATTCTACTTCATGTCTTCATAATATCAAAACCTACAACTTCCCATAGATTGGGTTTATTACTAACTCGCCTTACCTGAACACTGCTACAAAGGCCGACGCTGCAAAATGGGTGTTGCGCGACCTGCAACGAAGCGACAAGGGCACGAGGAAGAGACATGAGAGTGGAGGCGAGGGCGAGACTGTGAGTTGATGTCCAAGCAACTCGCGATGATAGACACAACGGTGGTGGTTGAGGCTTTTTCAGAACTGATGCCATTTTAGTGTTTTGAAGGACCTATTTATGAGAACCGTTGGGGCGGCCGGTTTTTCAGTTCACCGGTTTTGAACCGGTTCAACGGCTCAAAGCCGGTTTTTTATTTTTCCGGCTCTCTCTCACAACCGGACCGGTACTGTGACCGGTTCCCGGTTGGATCGGTCAAACCGGACGGTCCGGTCCGGTTTTTTGAACACTGAAAATAACCCTAGCCTCCCCTCTCAAAAGTGCCGCAAGGAATGCTAGCATATCTAGCAAGATTTCCTAAAATAATGATGAAGCAATACACACCACAAAGATCAAGGCACATTCAAATTCAAGGGTCAAGATGAAGTTTCCTTATATCTTGTGCAAGGTTGAAAATTTCCATATTTTAAGATCAAATATTAACCTTTGGATTAAAGGAAAATATTTGAATCAAGGGTCAAGATTAAACTTCCTCTTATTTGATCTTTCTTATTTTTGGAAGATCAATTTCACATCTAATCAAGGAGCTCTCACCATTGGATCAAAAGATTTCAAATTCAAATCAAGGGTGGAGATTAAGCTCATGGATTTCGAAATTGAGGTGCTATTTCCCTATAAATAGAAGACCTCCATGCCCAAACACTAAAGAGACTACACAAGCTTACAAGTGCCAAAACTCTGTCGAATTCAATCCTTATGTCTCTTCATCTTCAACATCCAAACTCCTAACCTTTCAAAGTTTTGATTTTTATTGAGTTTAAGGGTTGTACATCTCAAAAGAGTGAACTTTATTGTTTATCATAGTTTATACTAGTTATCTTTGAGAGAAAAGCAAGCAAGGTTCAAACTTAGTTGCATCTAAGTTTTTGTTTGATTAAAGATTTCATCTTTTGTATAAAGTCCTTATTTTTTAGGCAAAAGACCTTAGTGGGACTAAGGCAAGGTAGAAAAGTCCTTCGATGTTGAAGGCAAGGTTGAAGTCCTTTGTAGTTTTCAAAGGCAGTTAGTCACCTTGGTGTAGGTGCGGGTTGAAGTCCTTTGTTGTGTTCAAAGGCAATGTTGAAGTCCTTTGTGGTGTAGCAGAGGCAAGGAAAATCTACCTAGTTGTTGGTGGTGATAGTAAAATGTCAGGTGTATCCTAGGGACTGGAGTAGGCACGTTGCCGAACCAGTATAAAAAGTTTGTGTGTGCTCTCTCTCTTCCCTTTCTCTTTATTTAATTGTTTTAACAATTTAACATTGCATACACACACACATACAAGTTTGCGCAAACATCATCATCATTGGCTAAGTGTTAAAGGTTAAAGTTTCAACATTTATCATTTAGAAGAGCTTGAAAGTAAATATACTTTCAAGATCTATAAAAGTCTTGTCTATAGGCTTGTTTCTGTTTATTTTACTAACAATCGTTTCCACTGTGCAAGACAAGTCTAGTACTTGATCTTTATTTTTAAGTAAATTTCAGAAACAGGATTTATTGTTGGAACGTGATTTAACCCCCTTCTCACGTTTCACTACCTTCACAATATCCTCATAATGAAAAACTTTTGACTGCTTCGTTAAAAACCTTGTCAAGGAAAAACCTAGTGGGATAAACGCCTAAATCAAGGAAAAAAAGAGTATAATATTTTCTCTCCCTATTACAGACATCTTTTAATATTCTTCTATCGACGAATCCAAATCTTGTGTACTAATTTCTTGATAGTAGAAATTGGAAGTGACTTCTTGAACAAATCTGCTAGGTTATTATTAGATTGAATCTGTTGGACATCAATTGTACCTTGTGTAACACCCCGACTTTTATTAAGTCCTAATTAAGTGAGATTAAGAGTAATTGACCTTGATTATTAGGATTTAATTCGGTTTGGGTGGATAAGTTTCTTCTAGTCAAACCCTTATGTGTGACGTGATTTAAGTGTGTATATATGTGTTCATTCTATGCTATGTGAATTACGTGTGTAAATTATATGTCATGATAATTATGTGTATTTATGTGAGTGTTCATTCTGTGTGGAAGAGTATGTTGGATGCATATATGAGTTTTAATTGGTATTTAGATGATGCATGAGGTTAGGAATGATGATATAAATTATTTATATGAGTTACATGATGTTATTAGATAATGTTAGTGTTATATATTTTTATTTTATTTTATTTTATTTCATTTTATTTTATTTTATTTTATGTGCCTATGTGTGTATTTTAATTTATATTTAAATATTAGAAAAATTATATGAGCATTATAGTATTATTTGGGGGGATTTGGAGTGTTTTAGTAATTTAAGTAACGGTGGCCCCACAATAACTCTTGACCTAGCCACTCCCTATATAAATACTAGTAACCCTCTCCAATTGAGAAAAACACTCTCCTCCTTCTTCTGAGCCGCCATAGCCATCTTTCTCTCAAGAGCTCCCTAAGCCATTGATACTCCAAACCACGAAACACCCATCAAACCTCACCCAATCCAGAAAATAAATTCATATTCTTAATCCTCCCATCAAGCCGGAGCTTTCTACCGATTATGTTTCTCCGTTAATAGTCTCCGGCGTCACCGGACCGTTCGTGGGGCTAGAGAGAGGTTTCCAACGAGAGCAACGTCGGGAAAAAAGGGTTTCTCTTTGCATTCTAGCATTTTGTCTTCAAGAGGTAGGGGTTAGGCATTCTATTTTCATGCATATTGGTGATGATTTTATGAGATTAATTTGATAGTCGGTTTTCCCATTAGGGATTTTTGTGACTTATTTTTATTATTATTATTATTATTATTATAATTATTATACACATGATATATATATATATATATATATATATATATATATGCGCAACGTGAGCAAGCGAGAATGCTTTACTGGCATCACCGAGAGCATTATATTATATTATATATATATATATATATATATATATATATATATAAAGAAGAGAAAAAAAAAAGACAGTTTACTAGTATATGTATATTACCATTACATATTATTATTACATAAACTTATACCTATTAGCATGTATATTAGTTAATAATAGGTAGATAACAGGTAGAAATAATAATAATAATATGATAATGATAGTAATATTAATAGGAAAGATAATAATAAAATATTAACCCTAATAATAATAATAAAAGAATAATACAGTAAGAACAACAACATGTATAATATATGATATGTAATGATAATAGTAATAGTAACAATAATAGTATAGAAGACAAGATTGGTGATGAATAAAATATAAGAGTTTACAAGATACTTAAGGGTAGAGTATAAAGTACAAGTAAAACTAGAATAAAGTATAAGTATGAAATAATAATAAAATAAACGAGATCATATGACATGAAAGGTATAGAAGCATTGAGAATAATATTTATAAGTAGTTGTATATCATATTTATTTGATAAGGAGTTGTATTTATTTATTCTCCATGATGTCAGAGTAAGTAAGTGAATGTGCTATGTTTATTCCATGACGTTAAACAGTATAAATTGACATGTTTTTACCCTTTTATGTACCCTAATGCGTTCTACAACTAGTATGGATGATATATATGAGTTAATTATGGATTGTATGCAAGATTATATGCTGTTTGGATAATGATGTGTGGATATGTTATGTTTATATGAGTTATATGATGATAATGTATGTTATTGTGAATTATGTGATGAATGTATGTGTTATGTGTTATGTCTGAGAAGTCACTGGGTGGCGCATGTATAATGATAAGACGTCACCGGGTGGCGCGTGGTTAATAAAGACGTCACTGGGTGGCGCAGAGATTACAGAGTAGCCTTCGGCTTGTGATTGAGAGGCTGTAGGAGGGGGTTGGCATCCTCGGCGCTACAGGTCCTTCACTTGCAGTTGGTGAATATCCCCCTCTCCCCATTAGTTTAGGATGAGCTAATGCCTAGGGGTCGGTGCAGCGGAGGTTACAAGAGGGTGGACAGGCCATAAGAGATAATAAAGAGATAAAAGTTATGAAAGTTTATTATAGTAAAGTTTGAGTAAACGTAGTATGATGTACGATTAAGTTTCCCTATATGATTAGATGGCACGTAGAGCACACACACGATTGACATGATTAAGTATGATGTATAAATGATGTAAAATGAACAAGAGGCACTTAGGTAAGTCGTTCCGGGAAAGATGGTTTTAGAACTTATAACTGAAATGGAATTCATTCATGCTACACCTATTTAATTAATAAACCCGGAGCGGCTCCCTACTGAGTTACTTCCCAGTACTCACCCCACGTTTTCCCCCATTTAGATGATGAGATTCAGCAGGATACAGGAGCGGATGAGGAGCCCGCACAACTTTAGTTTCATGTAGTTCTTTTCGTTTCTAGATTTATCAGTTTCTATTATTACGTTACGGATTACGTTTTCTTTTGGATGTTAGCATTTATTTGTATTTACTCTGAGTCTGGACCTATGTTAGCCAGCAAATACTTATGTTGATGGATTGTATTAGTGGAGTCTTGTGAGTCTCGGTTTTGGGGTTCATGAGATTACACATATTATTATTATTTCCTGTTGTATGTTCTGGGAGACTATGATTTGTTATTTTATTATATTGAGGTTTGTTCAGGATTATTAGCTTCCGCACCTATATATGTTGTATTATCTCGCAAGGCCCTTATTTTCTATTCCGCAAACATTTATGAAAATTTCTCCCACGTATTTTTCGCGTATATATATTTTAAATATAAAGATAAAACATGATAACAGGAGGTAACCCTTATGAAATGGCCTAAAATGACTTAAGCATTAAGGGCTATCTAGTAGGGTGTTACACCTTGCTTCTAAAGATCATGAGTAAAGAAGAATTTTGAAGAAATGTGTTTTGTTTTATCTCCTTTGATATATCATGCATTGTGTCATCATGTAAAGTGGTTGGAGTTTCTTCCTTATGAGGTAATTCACATGATGTTTGAACATGTCAGTTTATTTCCCTTAGCCAAAAACATTCTCGAATTGCTTTATGTATTGTAATTATTTCTGCGTGGTTTGAAGAAGTAACTGCCAAAAATTGTTTTGTTGATCTTCATGATATGATTGTATCACCATATGTAAACAAATAACCTTTTTGAGGTTTTCCTTTGTGTGAGTCTGATAAATACCCTACATTTGCATAGTCATCCAATTGTGAATTGGATTCATATGAATAGAATAACCTCATATCAATTGTCCCATGAAGATACCGAAGGATATATTTAATTTTATTGCAATGTGATCTGGTTCGGGAGAAACTATGTCTTGCTAATACATTTATAACAAATGCTATATCTAGTCATGTATGATTAGCACAGTACATGAGTGCTCCAATAGCACTAAGATATGGTACTTCAGGACCAAGTACTTCTTCGTCATCTTCTTGAGGACGGAACAAATCTCTTTTTACATCCAACGACCTTACGACCATTGGGGTACTTAATGGATGTGATTTATCCATATAAAATCTCCTCAAGATTTTTTTCAGTGTAATAAGTTGATTCGTGAATTAAAATTTCATTAGTCAAATGCTCGATCTGCAGGCCGAGGCAAAATTTAGTGTTTCCAAGATCTTTTATCTCAAATTTCTCTTTAGAATCTTTTATGACTATAGGAATCTCTTCAGGAGTTCCAATGATATTCAAGTCATCAACATACACATCAAGTATAATGAATCCATTTGCATAAGGGCAAATAGCATCATCCTGAAATTCATTCTTAATCAAATACTCACTAAGACAGTTGTACCATATCTGCCCAGATTGCTTTAGACTATAAATAGATCTTTACAGTTTGATTGAATAAATTTCACAAGAATGTTCGTTGGACAATGTTGATATCTTTAATCCTTCATGAACTTTCATATAAACATCATTGTCTAATAAACCATATAAATGGGCTCTGACAACGTCAATTAGATGCATATTTAGCTTATTATGTGTAGATAAGCTAATCAAATATCGCAAAATTATTGCATCAATTACAAGGGATATGTTTCACCATTATCTATATCAGGTCTTTTGTGAAAAACCTTGTGCTCCAAATCGAGCCTTATAATGTACAATTTCATTTTTCTTATTTTGCTTTCATAAAAATACCCATTTGTATCCCACGGGTTTCACACATTCCATGTGTTTAGACTACAATTTCAATCAATAAATGTGTCAAGTTTAGCCTACAAGGCTTTTTTTCTAATTTGACCAATCATTTATATATCGATATATTTGTTGATAATTGTTGACTCAAGATCCTCATTTTCTTGCATAAGGGTAGCGCTACACTATTTGCAAATATATTGTCGCGACAATAATTACTTGTATGTTCCATATTTTCTTGTATAGACATGGTTTATTGACATCTCATCATTTTCAATATCTTGACAATTTTCAGGTACCTCAAAGTCTTCCAGCGTTTCAATCATGTCAAATTTTGGACCACAATATGCGTCATTAGCATGTCTCTATCATCTTAAATAGGAAGAGTATCATTTTCCTCCATAACAATATTTTTTTGTCAATTTGCCCCTTATTTTGAAGATTTTCATTTTGGAACCGACTGGCATATCACACTTCTGGCGTGTGATCTATTCACTAGCCAATTGCCCAACAATGAGCATCAATTTCGAATAAGGGTATCTCATTCAGCTAATATATATAATTTAGTTATTCTATTTCATCATAAAAATGCATCTGACAATGCTTTTACTACTCTTTGCAGTAACATTTTGAACTTCTGGTTCATATTGCCTTTACATGAGGATCTAAATAGAGTAAGAGTGATGAATTGCAATTTATTCCACTTGTCATTCTCTGCTAATGTTGGGAACATTGCTTCATAAAATTGGCAATCAACAAATTGAGTCTTAAAGACATCTCCTATTTATATTCCAAAATACTTGACTATAAAAAGTCACTTTCAACATTTTAAATGAGAATTGTTTGGCTGCAGGCCAGAACAATTACTATGAGAGAGAAATAACGACAATTTGTCTTATACAAATAAGCATTTGTAAAATAATTAGCTCCAAACTAGAATGTGGAGAATTGTTCTCATAAATAAGTGGTATAACAATCAACTGGAGGTCTTTCATAAGTTTATTATGCTAACCTACTCTTTCTATGAATATGCATAATTGAATATTCGATCTATACAATATTGACCTACAAACATCAAATGCTTGAGAAATAAATTCATCATATCACCATTTTGATTGTTTATCAAAATCAATTCTCTTAACAACTTGTGCGAGTATATCATGAATTTCAGGTCGCGAGATCATAATGAGCACATATGTGACCATTTCATAGATGCATCTATCATAAATATTTGAAAGGTCCACATGGTGGATGAATTAATCCACATATATCACATTGAATTCCTTCTAGAAATACAGGAAGTTCAAATCCAATCTTTGTTGGTGAATGTCATATTATATTTCTTTTTAACATGCAATAAAAGGAAACTCATTACATTGAAAAAATTTCTAGTTCTACAATGAATGTCCATATGAGTTTTCAAAAGAATTTTATAGCAATAATATTTGCTAAATATAAAAACACATATATCATGAGATAGTGTATATGCAAATATAATTACATGTACATATTCCTAAAATAAACATATATTTTGATTAAGAAAAAATATTTGAAAAAAAATGGAAAACTCAAACAAAACTTGCCATATATATACATATTGCTTTTAAATAAAAATAAATGCCACAAATAAAAAAAGTATCGTGCCAAATATTATATATTATTTTTTTTTAAAAAAAAAGATATGTGTCACAAATAAAGAAAATATGATACTTTTATTCATTCTTGAGAATATACACTTAAGTAAAATAAATAACAATATTAGTGTTATTTAAAGATAATAAATCCTAATAACAATAATGTTTTTATTCAAAAGCTTTTATTTAAAGAAAATAAATCCTAAACATAAAATTTTTGAAAATAAATAAATAAGAAAATCTTAAAGAAAATCTTGAAAAAACCGATCAAATTACTCGGCAATTCCATTATTGATCAAATGACCAATATTCCCATCAGAATTTGCAAAGAAATCAGATACTTCAAGATAATTTGTATCCTCCATGGCGTTTTTATCTGAATTCTTTGTGGAGATAAAATTTACCTCTGCTTTATTATCTTCGATTGATGCTTGATAAAGGTTGACTAGATGTTTTGGCGTACGACAGGTACATTCCCAATGACCTTTTGCACCACATCCATAACATTTACTCTATAGTCCTACTCTTTCCATTCTTGTTCTCTTCCATGTTTTCACTCTTCTGATGTGACTTGTTTTTTGGAAGAGACATGATGATAACCTTGAAAAGGTTTTTTCTTTATATTTTAACGGTGAATTTTGTTAGAACCACGATTTTTACCACTTTTGGGGTTATAATTTGTCACATTCGCTTTAGGGAATGAAGAAGCAGCGATAGGGCGAGCATCATGATTTCTCAAGAGTAGTTCATTATTTTGCTCAGCCACAAGGAGACATGAGATCAGTTGAGAATATCTTGTAAATCATTTTTCTCGATATTGCTGCTGCAGGAGTATGTTCAAGGCATGAAAAGTTGAGAATGCTTTTTCAAACATATCTCTATCAGTTATCTCCTCTCCAAAAAATTTCAGCAATGAAGTAATTTTGAACACTGCGAAATTATATTCACTAATGGATTTAAATTCCTGTAACCGCAATTACATCCCATCATAACGAGCCTTTGGAAGAATTACCAACTTTTGGTAATCATATCTATCCTCCAGGCTATTCCAGAGATCTGCAGGATCTTCTAGAGTAAGGTATTCGATTCTAAAGCCTCATGGAGATGATGACGAAGGAAAATTAATGCTTTAGCGCAATCCTTTTGGGATGCAACATTTCCTTGAACAATGTGTCTTCAAGCCTCATGCATGTTCTTCCCCGAAACTTTAAGGGCAACAAATTCAAGATGAGAGAGATTTAACATAATTAAAAAATGTCTTACATTGAGAGCTATTCATACTGATAACATGTTGTGAAACCAATAACAATATAACAGAGAGAAATAGATGAGAAGAGAAGACACTATTATTGATAGTCCCCAAAGTACAATTCCATTAGGATTCATAGGACTATTTATAGCCAAAATAGGAAAGAGATATGATCAAATCAAATCGTGACTAAATATGTTAAAGATACATATATTCAAAATATTATTTTATAACATATTCAACAAAGAAAATCAAACATAATGCAATAAGTCCAATGTTCTTATTCTTGCAAAGAATTTAACATAGAAAAATCATATATAATGCAATAACTAAAAAAATCCTGTGTTCTTATTTTTGCAAAGAGTTCAACATTGAAAAACCAAACATCTAGACTTAAACTAAACCAAACATCTTCTGCACACAAGTCTTCCTCACATTCATGGACATTGCAAAGAAGAATTTTGCATTGGAGGAAGACGAAACAATGTTCTCTGTACTTTAAGCATTTGTGCTTCAGTTTGATCAAGATTCTCAATAACAAGTAATGCTTTAAAGGGTATTTGGGCAATAAAAAAATTAGATACAAATAGTATTTGAGTAATAAAAAATAAGTTAAGTTTGAAAATGTGATATTTGATACAAAAGATATTTGACTAATAAAAAAAATAGAAGATTACCTAGGGATGGTAATTCAACTTTGGAGATAATGTGGATTACTGGATAATTCATATTATCAATATTATTGTACAACCAAATAAATTAATATGAATTACCAAATAATTTAATCACAAGATTACTAATAATTTATCCAGATTATCTGATAAAGTGTATCCTAAATCCTAAAAGGAGATATGTTAAAATATATCGTTTTGAGCCCAGTCAAACATTAGATAATGAAGATGTATTGGGACTAATGTTTGTTCAAGTTATCGTCACTTTAGTCCCTCACATTACATTGATTCACAAGTTATCTCATTCTTATGAGCATTTCATTGATTCATTCTATTGGAATTGGAGGATCAGGTTTTGCCACTAACAATAACAAAGAGGGGTGAATGTTGTTGCATAATTATGGTCACACACCTTTTTTTTTTCTTTCTCTGAGTCTCACTCACAAACACACACAAACATGTAAAGAAGAAGAAGAATGAGAAGGAATAAAGGATTAGAAGATAAATAGGCTGCAAAAATAAAAAAATAAAGTGGACTAATTTGACATAAATAGTGTAATATATAGGACTAAATCAAACTATCTACTTTGGTTTTTATACGTCATTTGCCAACTTGACACTTAACTGTCCACATCAGTAAAACAATAACGGAGTTAGTAACGGAACATTAACGGAGGACTAAAGTGAATGACTAAAGTGAAATAAATATATAATGTAAAGGACTAAAATTGGTGGTTAACTCTGCTAGCCAATGCTATTTGTACATAGCAATTGGTATGTATAGCATACATATGTTTTGATCCAATGGTGAAAAAAAGAAGTGTAAGAAATGAAGTGATGTCACATCAAAATCTAATGGTGATGAAGTGGATGGAGAATGTATGTAAGAGAAAGTGTATGTACAAATATTATTGAGTTAATACTCAATTTGGTCCTCCACTTTGCACACGCGAATCAATTTGGTCCTCCACTTTAATTTTTGCTCAAAATAGTCCTCCACTTTGCATTCCGTAACTCAAGTTAGTCCTTCCGTCCATTTTACATCTTAACTCCGTTACATGGATGCTGAGGTGTCCGTTAAGTGTCATGGTGGCAGATGACGTGTATTCAGCAAAGTTAATAACTCATTTTGGTCCTCCACTTTAGTATTGTTGAATCAATTTGGTCCTCTTCACTTTATTAAAATTATGACAACCATAATTTTTTCTTCTTCTTTTGTATGTAATTAAGTATAATAAAATTGTGAAACAAATTGATTTTGTGTATTAATAATATTTTAAAATTGAAAACTTTTTTATTTCAAATAATTTTTAAAATATAATAATGTTTTTTATTTTTTATCTCTACAATACTATAAAGAGAATTAAAAAAATCGATTATGCTTTGGTCTCTAAAATTCTAAATAAAAAATAAAAAACTATTTAATTTTAGAGCAATTTTTTTTTCTTAAAATTTCTCACACATTCTAAAAGTTAACCACTCTTTCACTTATTAACCAAGTCATTTTTTCAAAAGAAAATAAACTGATTTCACATGTCTCTCATTCTTCCCGATTCATTGAATCACGAAGAGCAACATAAGATTACCTCCATCTAAATTATCAAGCAATTGTTTGTAACTAATCCAATGTTATTCTATTAATTGTCGGGTTGCTAGTTATTTTTATTATTTTATTATATTATTCATAATTATATTTTTGATAAAAATTAAACATTTTTTAAATAAAATAAATAAATGAATATATTTTTAAACCTAAATACAAAATATATTTATATATTGTAATCAATATTTAGATGTACTAAAAGAATTATATATTTTAACTATATATATAGGTTATGTAATTTATTTATTTTTTGTACAAGTGTGTTATATAATTTATAATATTAGGTTATACATTTTTTTAATTATATGCAAATATTTTAATTAATGGCATATTTTTATAAAACTTAAGGTAATTGTATATAAGATATTAATAAAATATTAAAAAATATAAAATTATTAGATAATATTAATTTTTTAATGTTGATATTCAATATCAACTATAATTTAAAATCATTATTGATATTTTTATTTCATTTATATTTTATTATTAAACTTATTTTTTATTTTTCATTATATTTTTAGATTATTCAAAAAAATAAAAAGCTATTATTATGGTTAAAAAATTATTTCAAATAAAAAACTATTTCAATTTCAAAATATTATTAATGTTGAGATAATCAATTTGTTTCACAATTTTTTTATATTTATATATAAAAAAGTAGAATAAGAAGAATAAAATGGATGAAGAAATAATTTTGGTTGTCATAGTTTTAGAAAAGTGAAGATGACCAAATTGATTCAATGATTGTAAAGTGGAGGACCAAATTGAGCTATTGACTTTGCTGAGTACACATCATCTGCCACCGTGGCACTTAACGGACACCTCAGCAGCCATGTAACGGAGTTAAGATGGAGTATGGACGGAAGGACTAACTTCTTGAGTTACAGAATGCAAAATAAAGGACTATTTTGAGCCAAAATTAAAGTGGAGGATCAAATTGAGTATTAACTCAAATATTATTATTGTAATTGTTAAGGACAAATCTATTTGAGTTTAAATATTTGAATCGCACGATAGAAGACGAATAAAATGCATATTGAATCTAACGGTAAACAAAAATTTCCATTTTTGAGCCATCCTTGGCTTTACATAGACAGACATACAGTGTCACTGGCTCACTCAAGTCCTCAAGCAGTCAAGTACAAACCCTAGCCCCGCTTTGTTTGAAGCCTTCCAAGGATGGCTTCACGCAGAATCGCATCGTCTCTTCTTCGATCCTCCCTCCGTCGTTCTGCATCCAAATCCTCCAGCCCCGCCTCCTCAACCCCAAGGCTCTCTCCCTCTCCATCCCTTTCCCCTCGCCCTTCTCCCTATGGCTACCTCCTCAACCGCGTCGCCGGCTACGCCACTTCAGCAGCCTCCCCCTCCCCTCCCCCTTCGGCCAAGAAGGAGGCCCCCGGCGGCGGAAAGATCACCGACGAGTTCACCGGTAAGGGCGCCGTTGGGCAAGTGTGCCAGGTCATCGGTGCCGTCGTCGATGTAAGATTCGACGAGGGCTTGCCGCCAATCCTCACGGCGCTCGAGGTCTTGGATCACTCCGTGCGGCTGGTGTTGGAAGTGGCCCAACATTTGGGTGAGGGCGTCGTTCGGACCATTGCTATGGACGCCACCGAAGGGCTTGTTAGGGGCAGCCGCGTGCTCAATACTGGATCCCCTATCACAGTAAGCCTTTGCTGATTTATTTTTTCTTCTATTTCCGTTTCTTGATTGAATTTGCATTTGTTGGTGCCTGTTTAACGGGTAAAATTTGACCTTTGGCCTTGCATTTTGTGGTGCATTTGTTTGTATTATAGTTTACACTTTGATATTATCAATCCCTTTTAAGTGATGTTCATTGTTGAATGTGGTTCATCTTGGATGTATTCTATTTATCTTTTGAAACAGGGTTTTAATTATTGTTTAGGGAGTTATTTACGTGGCTACTGTATAGAGCAGCATTAGGTTCTAGTTTTCCGTGAGTTTCTTTGGCTAGTATTGTCTCTTATTTTACTTTTGGTCATATACCTGTCTTTTACTTTTGATCTAACTTTCATATTTGCCTTAGATTCCAGTTGGTAGGGCTACCCTTGGCCGCATCATGAATGTCATCGGAGAGCCTATCGACGAGAAGGGTGATATCAGTAAGAAACCCATGAAGCCCTCTTATATCTGATCAGTAGTAACTCAGTCCCTCCTTTTCAGTTGTCATTTCCGCTAGATGTTATTTTCATGATGGTTAGTTTTTGTGAATTTTTGCGAATTTTTGCAGAAACTGAGCATTTTCTGCCCATTCACAAAGAAGCTCCAGCTTTTGTTGACCAAGCAACAGAACAGCAGATTCTGGTTACGGGAATCAAGGTTTTTTTTTTAATCCTTTTAATTTGTACTTTTCTATTATCTTCTTAATTGTAAACCTGCTTTTGGATATTATTCTTCGTTGTTGGGTTTGTGTGGGTGGGTTGGTATCTTATGAGTTATGATTGATTGCGAATATTGTTTCCCTTTTGCCCTATAGGTTGTTGATCTACTTGCACCATACCAAAGAGGAGGAAAGATTGGTTTGTTTGGTGGTGCTGGTGTAGGAAAAACTGTGCTTATTATGGAACTTATTAACAATGTTGCAAAAGCTCATGGTATGTGTTTACCACATTTTATTTTCTTCTTGTTAGCATGTTCTTCTACCTTTATATATACTCAGTTACAGACTGTTTCCTTTGACTAGGTGGTTTCTCTGTGTTTGCTGGTGTTGGAGAACGAACCCGTGAGGGTAATGACTTGTACAGAGAAATGATTGAGAGTGGTGTCATTAAACTAGGGGAAAAGCAGGTGAACAGAACATGATGCATGAGAATTGTATACTTTGTTGTATTCAATATCCTGCCATAATCCATATTCCATATACATATATATAAGTATAACACAAACATATACACATATCTATGTGTTCATGTGTGTGTGTGTATTTTGCCAAAATCCTAATATGTATTCATTGTATAGTGTTACATACCCAAATGAAGAAAAGAGTATGGTTAAATTAGTTGCAGAAGTGGATGATAAAAGTGGTAAAATAATTCCATCCCCTATTATTTACAGCAGGAAAGGTAAAAATAAGGTTACTGAAAAGGGAAATGAGGTGAGACCTATTGGATAGTGGGGGCGTGTGTGTAAGGTGTGAGTCAGGGAAAAAGTGTAATTTGGTTCGAAGAGAGAGAAGAAGAAATCAGTTATATGAGGTTTTAAGAAGAGAGAAGTGATGCATTCAGGAAATTGGATGGATTAGGAACTTTAGGAGAGTGGTGGCCTCTCGAAAGCTACTTGTTATCCTTTCCTTCTATCATTTCTATACACATCAATACAGTTCCCAGAGTCTAAGAAGATAGTACACTGATATCTCTCAAGATAGTACACTGATATCTCTCTTCCTCTCTGTTTCTATCACTGCTCTTCTCTAATTCCTCTCCCTATATTCTATATTCTATATTCTTCTATTCTACCTATATTCTCTACTGTTATTTGTATGGTTGGTACCAGGTTCTTACATATAGTTTTATAAAATCTGGGTGCTCTCTGAAATCAGGGTGAAAGCAAATGTGCTCTTGTGTATGGTCAAATGAATGAGCCCCCTGGTGCTCGTGCCCGTGTTGGTCTTACTGGGCTCACTGTTGCTGAACACTTCCGTGATGCTGAAGGGCAAGATGTGCTTCTTTTCATTGATAACATTTTCCGTTTCACTCAAGTATGGGTCCTCTTTCCATAACAAATCTTTGGTAATTTGGTTAATTTCTAGTTAAGCACCTCTGCTATTTTTGTCCATTTGACATTATGTATTGTTCAGGCCAACTCAGAGGTGTCTGCATTGCTTGGTCGTATACCATCTGCTGTTGGTTACCAACCAACCTTGGCTACTGATCTTGGAGGTCTTCAAGAGCGTATTACAACCACCAAGAAGGGTTCAATTACTTCTGTCCAAGCTATATATGTGCCTGCTGATGACTTGACTGATCCTGCTCCCGCCACCACCTTTGCTCACTTGGATGCTACAACAGTGTTATCCCGACAGGTTTCATTGCTGTTTAGTGTGTGTTGCATCGATGTTTCTGTTGTCATCTTCCATCAATTTACTAATTTGATTGTATTGGTGCTAATTAGATCTCTGAGCTGGGTATCTATCCTGCTGTGGATCCCTTAGATTCTACATCTCGTATGCTTTCACCTCTTATTTTGGGGGAGGACCACTATGAGACTGCTCGAGGTGTACAAAAAGTGCTTCAAAATTACAAGAATCTTCAAGATATCATTGCCATTTTGGGAATGGATGAGCTCAGTGAAGATGATAAATTGACTGTTGCTCGTGCACGTAAAATCCAGAGGTTCTTAAGTCAGCCTTTCCATGTTGCAGAAGTTTTCACTGGTGCCCCTGGCAAATATGTAGAATTGAAGGAGAGCATTAACAGCTTCCAGGTTTGTATTTTTTCAACTCAAACTGTTTTAGGCAGTGCAATGTTTTTGTTTTTGTTTTCCCTTTTCTGTATCATTTTGTGACTGGATTTCTCTTCTCAACTTATTTTTTGCTAAAGTAAAATTTGAAAGCTTACTAATATTTCTCCATTTTTTTCCAATTCTAATTGCATCTTTCATAATTAAAATAGAACATCGGTATCAAACATAACTAGAGATGGCAATGGGGATAGGGAGGCGGGGAAACTCGGATTCGGGGCCCTGCAGTCAGGGATTTTTCCCCCTTGGGGATGGGGAGGAAAATCCCCCCGAGGGGTAGTTCAAGAACAGGGACGGGGACTATGTTCCCCGCCTCGCGGGGATCCCCGCCCTGAGAGTAAATTTATAATTTCAGATATATGTAAGTTCACTTTTGTAGAATTGAGAAACCCTAAAATAACGTAACATATTAAACAAACCCTCCCCCTAGCACCCCTCCCTCATTCTTTCTATTCACATTTCTCAAACCATAACGCACACATACACCCAACCACTGTCAAACTTATTTTGCTATTTTTGTGACTTATATTTTGTTGTTTAAGACTTATTTTACTTTTTTTGTGACATTTTGTGACTTATTTTACTGCTTTTGTTGTTGTAAGGACTTATTTAACAATGTCTTTAAGATTGATGTTGAATTATTGTATTAGTTTTCTCAAAATTAGATTTTTTTTTATTTTCTGATTTTTTTTTTATAATTTTTTCATTTCCCACTTGGGGCCCCGGGAGGATCCCTGATCCCCACGGGGAGCGGGGATGGGGAAAAGTTTCCCCCGAGGCGGGGAACGGGGACGAGGATGAGGATTTTTCCATAGTTCAGGGATGGGGATGAGGATTATACTCCCCGACCCCGCCCTGCCCGTTGCCATCCCTAAACATAACTCAGTCATACAATGTGTATACCCATGCCCTGCAGCTGTGTTTTATCTGCAAGTACAAAACACAAATACTGAAATACACATACAAATACATAAATTTGAAGTGTTTGATTGGAAGATAGATACATAAATATATATACAAATACACAAAATATTGTGTATTGTGTCCATTCTAAAAGTGAGGACCCATAAAAAAATGAAAACAGAAATTTTTATATACGTGCCTTCCTTATATTTGTATGTGTATTGTACTATCTTGTACTTGCAAGCAAATGCTGGACCTGTGTTCATTTGGGCTGTGTTGGACGCAGATTTTCTTATTGGGTTTTGATGGTTGCATGTGCCTTGCCCAGTCAATACTTTAACCTTTATGCTATTTACCCTGGCTTCCTTACTCAGCTAACAGATGATAAATGATTTTCTTTCTGTGACTTAACAGGGTGTGTTGGATGGCAAGTACGATGAACTCCCAGAACAATCATTTTATATGGTTGGAGGCATTGAAGAGGTCCTTGCAAAGGCAGAGAAGATTGCTAAGGAATCAGCATCTTCTTAACCATGCATATCTTTTCTGCTACAACCTTGATCTATTTTTGATGATTCCGAAAATCAATAAGTTACACACAGTTGTCAATGCAAGATGACAATTTTAAAAATTTTTTGGTATCAAAATGTCAGTTCATTCAATTTTCATTTTGTTTTTGATTTTGCCGAGTATGGACGTGAATCCAAACCCTGTGGCTAACTGCCCCTTTTGTACTTGTTACTTAATCAGGGGAAAGAGCGCAAGGGCATGTACATTTTTTCATTCCTGGTTGAGAGAACCTTGAACGATGCATTAATGTTATATAATTTTGTAAACTGTTTCATCTGGAAACCTTATGTGGCTTTTGAGTTCGTGAATATCAGTTCAGTCTGTTGAGTTTATCTGGAAACCTAATTTGTGTTGTCTGTATACATGCCGGTACCAATTGTTGCAAGCATAATTAATACTTAATAATATATGGAGTAATTTTGGCTTTTTTAAATCAATTGTATATGGAAAATTTTAAATAGTATCAAATAAAAGAATTCAAAATAAAAAAATCCAACGGCATAATTATTTTTTATCAATCCTTACATAATGAAGTACAATTAACTATTCAACAAGGTTGGAAAGATATTCCTGATCCCAAAATAAACAGGGCAGAGTAGCTAATGAGGCTTCGCAGTGGAATAAGATACTGCGTCCAATTATGGTCAAAGAACATAATGATCGTCCATGTAATACATGGTCCTATCATTTTGGAAGTGTGCAGAATGGAGATTGCAATGCAAAATGTAGATAATGTCAAGGAAGGGAAATAAAGTGTGAAATTTGGGATGCTGCCATCTTCCTCTAAAAAGCCTATCCTTGCAAAATGTCACAAAATGAGAATCAACTATCACTAGAAAGTGCAAACATAGGGGTGACCAACGAATTTGTGCCCCACCCCTAGATTATCTTTAAATTTTGGGGGGTTCTCAGTTAAAGACAACATAGTTTGTCTATAACTTGTAGACATACTGTGGCATAATCTGATTGGCTACTCGCAGCCTACCTTGACTTTTTAAAATTTTGTTTGACCAATAGATTAGTCTAAGTGAATCGTTAGATAAAACTGAGGGTAATGTGTAGAATTACTAAGATGCCCTTAACTTTAATTTTAATGTTTTTCCTATGCGTTGAATTACAAAGTTGCCCCCACCTTTTTTTGAAACTGTGAATCCCTTTGTTCGAGTGTCTTCTCTTTCGATTGTGAATCCCATTGATTTTATTTACGCCTTGATTCACTTTGTTCGAGTGTTCTCTCTTCCGATTGTGAATCTCTTCCTCTGATTCTTTGTTTTCGTGCTCGAGATGGATCTGTGATCATCGCCGCCCGATTTATGTTGAATTCCGGTGGAGATTTGGTAACCAGTTTTGAACTTGTTGGTACAAGATGGGGCTTTCGTTTCGTGTGGGGTGTTTTCCATGGGCAAGCTTCAGTGTATTATTTGACAGTGATATGTTTTCTGTGATGACACCAGCTTTGTTTGTATTTTCTAATAGTTATTTAATTTAGGACATAGCTTATGTAATTTCCATGGGCAAGCTTCAGTGTATTTAAAATTTTAGAAAAACTCCACATACCTCCAAAGTGACCAACACCAACGTCGTTACAGGACAACACCAAATGGATAATCAATTTGCTTGTGTCTTCACTAAAACACATTCGACTCCACCGCCGATGGAGAAGGGAGTTGCCAAATGCTGAACTCTGCAGCAATGAAGGCAAGTACCTACATTCACAAACAAAACCCTAACAAATTCTATCCTTTTTAGGGATTAAAGGATTTAAATTAAAAAGGGTATTTTGGACTTTACATAAAACCGTGAAACGGTCCATTAACTTCTATCCTGTCTTAATAACAATAAACACGCAAACAAAAAAAGCAACTCTCTTTAATCGTGTAACAAAAAAAAAACTTCAAAAGAAACAGACTCAGGACGTGTCAATATCAAGGACGTCCATTCCTTGTCTATAATATATAGACAAACTAAATGTCTTCAAGTGAGCATGCACCTTAAATTTTCTTAGACCTTGGCAGTTGGGACAATGAAATATAAATTGGATGGATCTTGACACTATGAAGCTTGTATCATGCTGTAGAATTTCCAATTTTTATAAGAGAAACTTTGTTAATTGTTTAGATTTTCAAATGTAGCTGATTCAGATACATAATCCAAGCAGCTAAGTGCCATCATTTGAAAAATTGTTCTGAAGTCTTAGCAAACCATACATGGTGTAAGAATAAGAAGAATTTAGTTTACTACCACCACACCACATCATCTCGTTTGACCCATAAATTCATCAGTTTTGAGATCATTCATCAATCGGAAACAGCCTAGTTGGTACTATAGCATGCATTGTCTGGATTAACTGTACACATTATATTTTTTGGTATTAAAGCATGTGTTTCTTATCTGAAATATAAAACAGTAATCAATCACTAAATAAGTCCCTGACAGTAGATAAAACAATTCGACAGTATGCAGAGAAGAAAAAAGGATGATTATATAAGACTAGAAAAGCTCAACCAAGCTTTTTGATGCACAATCAAAGTGAATCTAAAACAAATATGTGACTTAATCAAAACTTAAAGTGGAAGGGATCCTATTAAAAAGGCCATATTTTTTATGTGTAACATAAAAATATATAAACCTTAGCATCTGCCTTACAATAGACCCCTAGCAATCATTTCTCGCAGAAATTTCTCCGCCTCATCATTCCTATTGTTGTCGAACAGAGCTCTAATAATCATTTCAAAGGTTATAGCATCAGGGAGGCATTGATTTTCTTCCATTTTTGACTTCAACGCCAATGCTTCATCAACTAAGCCATCTATGCAAAGCCCTTTGATCATAGCATTAGCATACATGTCACATTATTAATGAATTAATTGGTAATTAACCATAGCCATACTATATTATATAGTGTTTCGTACCTTTCACCTAGGTAAGAACTGTCAACGGTCTCTGAACTTCTTGCACACAGCTCCTCTCCAAGGCACGATGGGTGTTTCCCTGAAAAGGACTCCGAAGCTTAAGTCAATGAATGCTCAATGCTTGGGAACTAAACTAAGAGCGTACATGTTCCATGAGAGTGACACCCTATTTATAGAGTGAAATGTGAGCCCCCTTTCGCATAACTAGGGATGACAACAGGGCAGGGCGGGCGGGGAGTATAGTCCCCATCCTCATCCCCGCTCCCCGTCTCGGGGGAATTTCTCCCCCATCCCCGCTCCCCACAGGGATAGGGGTCCCCGCTCCCCACAGGGATAGGGGTCCCCGCTCCCCACAGGGATAGGGGTCCCCGCGGGCCCCAAATGGGGAAATAAAAAATTTAAAAAAATTATTTTTACATAAAATAAAAAAATCTAATTTTGAGAAAATTAATACAATAATCATCAATCCTAAAGACATTGTTACATAAGTTCTAAAGGTTAAAAAAAAAAAGTAAAATAAGTCTTAAACAACAAAATATAAGTCACAAAAATAACAAAATATGTCTTTGACAGTGACTTGGTATCAGGATATGTGTGTATTATGGTTTGAGAAATATGAATGGAAAGAATGAGGGAGGGGCGTAGAGGGAAGAGTTCTGTTAAGACGTTAAGTTATTTTAGGATTTCTCAATTATGCAAAAGTAGAATTATATACATACATATGCAATTATAAATTTACACTCGGTTTATCCTCGGGGCCCCAAATTCGGAGTTCCGCGCGGGGATCCCCGCCTCCCCATCCCCATTGCCATCCCTACGCATAGGCACTTCCGAGCGACTCGGTATAACGCTCATCCCACTTTTAGCGGCGTGCTGGGTTGATCCGCATAGTGCCGTTTGTGGTCCGAAATTCTCGACGTCGTCATCCACGTTTGGATGAGCTCCCATCCTTAGTGGGGGGTCGAGCTTATCCTACCTCGGGTCGGGTTGTACGGTCCATACCCGGGTCCGACTCTTGACCCATTAGTACTAGGATATTTGTGGTTATTGGGCCTTTGTCTGGACTTGCACCATCGAGGTGGTGTTCGACATCCGACCTTGGGCCTTTGGCGGGTCCCTTAGTTGTCTGTGATTTGGGCCGTTCTTTTTGGGCCGTAGTTGGAGTACCGAACTGGACCGCCAAATTGGGTCATACTACGAGGTGTGAAAATATAGATTGTACAAACATATTCAATAACTGAACACAATCTTTCATGATGGCTGAATATTTAAATAAATATTTGAGTAAAATATCTCATTTGTTACGATTAATAAAATAGTAATTTATGATATAAAAATGATAATATGATTTTTCAAGATTTGATTTGATGAACAAAACAGTTCCTCAAAGATACCAAAGTGATAGCATAGTTCTTCAAAATTGAAATTTTAGGACAATATGACTTCTCAAAATAAAAAATTAGGATAAATGGAAGGATCATAATTGTTCAAATTTTCAATCTTGAATGATTATGTTGGTACTTTCATATCTTGAGAAATTATTTTATCCATCACATCAAATCTTAAGGGATTATATTGTCAATTTCTTTTATATCTTAAAATATTATTTATTTTCTTATATTAATCTTAAAGAACCAAATAAAATATTTACTTTATATATTTTTAAATATATATATATATATATATATATAAATAACTAATGAACACTTAGTTATATTAAAACTAAATACTTCTATTAAATATTTAAATTAATCTATTACTTATATAAAAAGAATTTATTAAAGGTGGGTTAGTTTTAGACTCTAAAAATAAGAATTTATAAAAAAGAATAACCTCCTTGTTACTGGGCTTTATGACTTTGGGCCCTTAGGCCCTTAGTCTCACCAGGTCCAAATCATGTGATCCGTTCTCCTAAGATCCGCACCAAGTCGCGAAGATCCGATAAGGAGAAGCGCATTATCACGTCTCCCCCCACGACCAAAAGCACAACCCACGACAAACGGATAGGTCGCTTGGAGTCGTGGAAATAAGGGAGCCGTTACCCGAGCTAGAAGCGGAGGTCGTTATCCCTATAAAAGGGGAAACCGGGTACTCTGTGAAGGTAAGCAATCTATCCCCCTCATTCTACACACCCTCTCTAACTTGAGCGTCGGAGTGTCTTCGCAGGTACCCACTCCCGCGCTGGTGAAGGAAGTCAGAGTCTCGCAAGCTTGGAAACGTAAGGATCTCCTGGCTATACTCTCATAACATTGGCGCCGTTGCCGGGGACTTTACCTTTCCCCTCTTACTTCCTTCATTACCTTGAAATCTGTCTATGGCAAGAGTCAAGTCGACCGTCCGCATGAAGGGAACCTTCCCTGTGCCACCACAGGGCAAGCCATTCCCTACAAATCATGCCCGACCCGTCGACGATGGAGAAAACACGACCTTGGTAACTAACGAGGGCGTTGTACACCAACAACCCGACGGAAACCCCATGGTGGGAAATACCGCAACCTCAATCCCGGGGTCCAAAGAAGTAACGATTGAAGACGTGAATCCTTCGGAGGACGGTGACGAAACCTTAGCGGGGGCCCACGAGCAGCCAGCGCCACCGAGTAACATCGAAAGGCAGTTGGCTGACTTGAGGCGTTTGGTCGAGAGCCAAGAAGCCAGGGCTGTTCTGTTAGAGGAAGAAAAGAATGCCAGAGCCGCCCTTGAGGAAAGAACAAGGCGCGATGCCCTAAAGCTGAAGGAATATCAAGCACGAGTCAGAAGACGCGAAGAGAAAATCAAAGAGTTGGAGGCCCGTGTAGAAACAATGACAAGAAAAGCCCAACTCCAAAGCAAAGAGACCGGAGAGCAGCGCTCTGAAAGAAACAAAGATCAGACCTATGTCCCAAAAGACTCAGTACATTGGGAGGAAAACTCACATAATAGTCGACGAGAGGAAGAAAGGTCGCAGGGAAAGAAAAAGTATGTCGCTTCCTCCTCGGAATCAACCGATAACTCTGAATCCGGGGAGACGGGACATCAGGACAAAAGGACGAAGTCTCCCTTCACAGAATCCATAATGGTATTCCCCAGACCAAAGGACTTCAAAGCTCTCACCGACATGAGGTTATATGATGGCACTACAGACCCCCAGGAGCATCTGGATGTCTATAGAGCCCGTATGGATCTGGACGGAATACCTGACGCTATACATTGCTTAGCTTTCCTGGTAACTCTCCACAAGGCTGTTATGAAGTGGTGGTTGTTGGTGTATGTCCTAGAGGGCCAATCATAGTTGCGTATTTATTATGATATTGTGACATTATATGAGGCATTGTTTTCATTAATTGTTTATTTATTTTAATAAACATTATGATGTCCTTAGAATGGAATAAAGATTAGGTACATAACCTAATAGTGAGACTCCATTCTTAAATGTCCCTAGTCAAGTATTACTGTAAACAACAGGACAACAGTAATACGTTGAGACTAGTATGTGTATGGACTGATAACCTTTTCTCACAGGTTATGGATATGTGATATCAAGTCTGCACATAGGTATATATGGTGATATATATTGGACTGACCCGCTTTGAGAACACTACATGGATAGTAATGTGAATGTCATAAGTGATTCTCATAGTGATGATGGTACATGTAGTCCTTCGACTTGAAGTTATTGCAATCCGCTACATGAGAAACTGTATGTTTTAATATCGTCAAACGTTATCCGTAACAGGATAATTATAAAGTCGATTATTGGATATATCATGAATCATGTATGCAGATGTGAGTAACGTAGATAGGATTTGTCCCTCTCACATTACGAGAGATATATCTGTGGGCCCCTTGATGAGTAGGACTGGGTAAATGCATGGCCGTGCTGAAATGAATTAATGTGTGACATTAATCTCATTTAGTTTTATCAGTCTACTCGGTAATCAAGAAACTAACGATTTAACTATACAAGATGACTAATTCCATGCTTGTGTTAAATCTAGATATCTGGACAAAGGGATTGAATTGTACAATAACATCGATCACGTAAAGGTTATGTCAAATCGTTGACTTCCTTATAACTTGGGTAACAGTGATGTGTTGCTAGATACCGCTCACTGTTTATATTATTAAATAAGATTTAATAATATTGCCAACGTTATAAGAACCTATAGGGTCACACACTAAAGCAGTTTTAAATTGATGCTTAATTAGATTAAATTAGTGTGACTAATTTAATTGCATTGGGCTTGCATCAGATGGGCCCAATAAGGCACAAACTAGGTTTAAGTTTTCTATGAGATGAGAGTGGAGTGTTGGCTATAAATAGCAACACATATGAGCCTAGCCTCACACACACAAGAATTTGGAATTCTCACTCTCTCACTCAGAGAAAGCTAATCCTTGTTTTCTCTGAAATTCACTACTAGCATAGAGAGTCTCAGAGGAGCATCAAGGTGGACGTGTGACGACCACGGCTGCTGTGTGGACTTCTAAAGGCCGCCGCTGCTACTGCATCGGAAGGATTGACATAGCTCATTTCGTGTAGCTGCCACGCTTCAATAGGTAAATCAATTATGATTTATGATATTTCACAAGGGTCTATGGGAGGGAATTGCATGTAAATTTTTTGTTTTCCGCTGCTTCTATATGCATGATTTCCCAACAGTGGTACACCCAACTTCCCCCGAGGTCCATTTCATGTTTTGCCGAGTTCAGCAAAAAGTTTAAAAGTCAATTCACTACTAGCCGTAACAAACCAAAGTCGGCGGAGAGTCTGTTGGGTTTCCAGCAGAGAGAAGGAGATTCCCTCAGAGATTACCTGGACCGCTTTAATGCGGAAGCCCTCCTAGTTGACGACCTGACACCCTGCGGAGCAATAACTGCATTAATCAGCGGCCTGAGACAAGTCGATCTCAAAAAGTCTCTGGCAAAAAGAAGGCCAAAAACCCTTGATGAGCTCCAAAGGAGAGCAGAGAGGTACATTCACATGGAGGAGGCCCTTAATGTGGATATGACCCCCCAGGAACAGAAAGGGCGGTCAGAGGTAAGGAAGGACATCAACAGACGAGAAAGGGAGTACACGCGCGGGGGAAAGTACTCCGAGTATGCCCCCCTCAAAATGTCCGTGGCTGAAATATATCAGGAGATCCAGCACACAGAAAGATTGAAAAAACCTAGGCAAATTAAGCCAAGGCCAAATGTGGATAAATCGGTATATTGTGACTACCATGGCGTGCCAGGTCATAGAACAGAAAACTGTTACGACCTCCGCGATGCCATTGAAGAGCTCATCAGAGAAGGTCGGCTGACTCGATATATCCTAACTCAGAGGAGCTCCAGGAAGAGGAGGCCATTCCTCGACCAGGGAAGAAGAAGAGAAAAACTTCAGAAGAAGAGATGACCATGACCACACCCGACGTTCCGATAGGTCGGAAAGCCCTGGAAGAGGACAAACCTTCTCTCATACTATTCACACAATTGCTGGTGGCTTTGCGGGCGGTGGTCCCTCCAAATCGTCTCGCAAGAAGGCCTTAAAAGAAATCCAACACGTCTCCCAGGACGTTTCCCGAGCCCTAACTGCAAGAGAAAAAACCATCGTTTCTTTCTCATATGCGGATAATCCTGGAATAATCCTTGGCCACGATGATCCCATGGTCATAACAGTAGGAATGGTCAACGCAAATGTGAAGCGGGTGCTCATTGATCAAGGAAGCTCGACAGACCTTATGTTCAAAGCCACGTTCGATAGGTTGGGCTTCCGAGCATCCGATCTGCGGGCATACAGCGAGCCCTTAGTCAGTTTTTCGGGGGAAAGGATCAAACCAGAAGGTTACGTTACGGCGCACTTCACTCTGGGCCAGCCTCCACATCGGGAAACTACCATCGTCAACTTCATCGTTGTCGACTGCCCGTCCGCCTACAACGCCATTGTAGGAAGACCAACTCTGAATAGGTTAGGGGCTGTGGTCTCAACCCCCCACCTAGTTATGAAGTTCCCCACTGAGGACGGCCGAGTGATAACGGTACGAGGAGACCAGACTGCTGGGAGAAAATGCTACAACCATAGTCTGCAAGTTCAGAAGGAGAAACAGACAGCCACTCCGACTCAAAATGTCCTGATGATTGAACTGGACGTCCGAACCCAAGTACCGGAAGCTCGTCCAGAACCAGAGGATGAGCTGGAAAAAATACATATCGGTGCAGACATCTCCCAGACAACCCAGATCAGCAAGAAGCTGACAAAAAAAATGAAAAAAGAGGTCGTAAGCCTCCTAACCCGCAACAGTGATCTATTTGCATGGTCGGCTGCGGACATGCCCGGAATAGACCCGAGGGTAATGTGCCACGAGTTAGCCGTTTACCAAGGCTCCCGACCAATCTCACAAAAAAGACGAAGAATGTCAAAAGAAAAGGTCCAGGAGGTGAAAAGCCAAGTTGAAGACCTCCTCAAAGCCGGTTTCATCAGGGAAGTGCAATACCCCACATGGTTAGCAAATGTGGTCATGATCCCGAAAGCAAACGGAAAAATGAGGATGTGCATTGACTACACAGACCTCAACCGTGCGTGCCCTAAAGATTCGTATCCCCTGCCCAGCATTGACAACCTGATAGACTCATCGTCGGGTTATAGGTACCTTTCATTTATGGACGCCTATTCCGGTTATAATCAAATCCCCATGAGCGCGGCTGATGAAGAGAAAACGGCGTTCATCACACCCATGGCTAACTACTGTTACAAAGTAATGTCATTTGGTCTCAAGAACGCCGGATCAACGTACCAAAGGCTCATGAACCAGGTTTTTGAAGGGCTGATAGGGGACATCATGGAGGTTTACATTGATGACATGTTGGTGATGTCACCGGGGGAAGATCTGCTGGTCGGAAACTTGGAGACCGTCTTTTCCCGCATAAGGAAACATAATATCAGGCTCAATCCTACGAAATGCGCTTTTGCAGTAGAAGCCGGAAAGTTCTTAGGCTTCATGATCACCCGTAGAGGAATTGAAGCCAACCCGGCCAAGTGCCGGGCCATCATGGACATGCAAAGTCCAAGCAGCGTGAAAGAGGTCCAACGGCTCAATGGAAGGTTAGCAGCTCTTTCTAGATTCCTACCTCTATCAGCCTGAAAGTCGCTTCCCCTTTTTGACCTCCTGAAAAAAAAGGAGTTCGTATGGTCGGAAAGCTGCGAGGCGGCTTTCCAGCACTTCAAGAAGTCTCTGTCATCCCCCCCGATCCTTTGCAAACCATCCCCGAGGGAAACATTATATTTATACTTATCAGTAGGGAAACAGGCCATTGGTGGAGCTTTAGTGAAGGAGGAAGACGGTGAGCAAAAATCGGTGTACTTTGTAAGCAAAGTTCTTCACGGCCCAGAACTTCGATATCAGAAACTCGAGAAAACGGCTTTTGCGCTGCTAACCGCGGCAAGACGACTCCGGCAATACTTCCAGGCGCACCAGATCTGCGTCCGCACAGAGTTTCCGATCCGAAAGATACTACAAAAACCAGATCTAGCAGGTCGGATGATCTCGTGGTCGATTGAGTTATCCGAGTTCGATATCCGGTTCGAACCCAGGTTGGCAATTAAGTCACAGGCTTTAGCCGATTTCATCTGCGAAAGCTTAGACGATACTCACCTTAGTGAATTGCCTCAATGGTCGCTTTACGTGGATGGCTCATCAAATACCAAAGGTAGTGGAGCGGGTGTGATCTTGGAAAGAGATGGAGAAGTGATCACTGTAACGTCCCTTTCTTTCTACTTCCCGACCTCCAACAACCAGGCTGAGTACGAGGTCCTCCTGGCCGGAATCCATTTGGCAATCGACTTCTCAGTAGAAAGCTTGAAGATCTTCAGCGACTCACAGGTTGTCATCTCACAAATAATGGGGAACTACCAAGCCAAAGAAGGAAAAATGGTAAAGTATCTTGAAGAGGTGAAAAAGGCCCTGGGAAGACTCCAAGAATTCGAAGCCACCCACATACCAAGGGAGCGCAACTCCCGCGCAGACGTGTTATCAAAGTTAGCCAGCACTAAGCCGGGAGGTAGCAACAAAACGGTTATCCAGGAAACCTTGCAGGTCCCAGCCATTGGAGAAACATGGGTAGGAACTATTGAAAGTTCCAAGAACCCGAGCTGGATGGACGATATAGTGGGGTATCTCCGAACCGGATCTGCGCCCGCAGACAAAGAAAGAAAGATCGGCAAAGAGAGTTCCTTTTATTGTCTGATAGGAGATGTGTTATACAGAAAGGGATTCTCACAACCTTTGCTGAAATGCCTTGATCAAGAGCAGGCGACCTACGTCCTCCAAGAAATCCATGAAGGAGTCGGAAGTCAACACCCCGGGGGAAGGACCTTGGCAATGAAAACCCTCAGGGCCGGCTACTACTGGCCAACCCTCCACAAAGACGCAGCCGAGTTAGCAAAAAGATGTGAAAAATGCCAAAAGAACGATCGCTTCCACAGAGCCCTAGCCGAGGAGCTCGCTAGCATAACAGGCTCTTGGCCTTTCGATAAATGGGGAATAGACTTGCTGGGACCATTTCCCACTGCTCCCGGCCAAGTCAAATACCTGATTGTGGCCATCGATTACTTCACCAAATGGGTCGAAGCAGAACCATTGTCGTCCATCTCGGGATCCCAGTGCCGGAAATTCCTATGGAAAAATATCTTCACCCGTTTCGGGATACCGAACTCAGTGGTAACCGACAACGGGACTCAGTTCACTGATCAGAAGTTCAGGAAACTCCTACAAAACTTCAAGGTAACCCACCATTTCACCTCGGTAGAACATCCACAGGCGAACGGTCAGGTAGAAGCAGCCAACAAGGTTATACTCTCAGGGCTGAAGAAGAGGCTGGAAGAAGCGAAGGGTTCTTGGCCTAACGAGCTAGGAAGCGTCCTGTGGGCCTACAGAACAACTCCCCAGTCAGCAACACGGGACACTCCCTTCCGACTATCTTTCGGCACTGACGCCATGATCCCAGTGGAGGTCGGAGAGCCGAGTGCCCGTTTCGTGGCCTACAGTGAGAAAGACAACGAAGAAACAAGAAAAGCCGACCTAGACCTCCTCCCGGAAATAAGAGAAGAAGCACACCTCAGGGAGCTAGAGCTTAAGCGGAGAATTGCCAGGCGGTACATCGCCGGGGTAATCCCAAGACATTTTGAAGTCGGAGACTATGTGCTCAGAAGAAACAACATCGGGAATCCCAAGCCTGGAGAAGGGAAACTGGCTCCCAATTGGGAAGGCCCCTACAGGGTCACGCAATCACTGGGAAAAGGAGCCTACAAGATAGTTAGGATGGATGGATCAGAAGTGCCCAGGTCGTGGAATGCCACGAACCTGAGGAGATTTTATATGTAAAGCCCATTGTATAAGTCCAGGTACTCTTTCCTCGCTGAAGGTTTTCCCACTGGGTTTACTACAGAAGGTTTTAATGAGGCCTGGCCAGGGCGGTAAGGTACAAACACCACCGACCCTGTTTCCAGTTAATGAAGTTTCTTTTTCTAAAAGGATCCAGACGACCACTCTCATTGTTATAACATCAAACAAATAAAGGGAAACCGTAGGACACTGAATTTTAAACTGATGGTAACAAACAATACCACTATCAATTATTCTTAAGTAGCTAAAATCGCTGACAAAGGAAAGCGTAAAGCAAACTATTATAACGCGATAGAGGTCGAAGAGTCGTAAGATCGGGTGATAAAACTCGACTAACCCTCATTCACCAAGCAAACATATATTTCATTATAAGTCATTACAAAATTCGGCCTGTTCTTTAAAGGCAGGCCCGTATACATAACAATACCAAACAAAAACACTCTAAATTATAACTCAGACATCAACAACCTTCCCATCCACTACTCTCTTGAAAACATCCACAGAAGACAAGTCCAGGTTGGGAGCAAGCAGACGGACTTGATCAAGCGCATTTTTGAAGGCTTCACCTACGCTGCCTTTCCAAGCATTCAGCACTTTCTTCTCAGATTCCTTCTTAGCCGCAAGGGCGGCAGCCATCTTCTCATGGTCGGCTCTCAGGAAGCCAATCTCCTTCTCAAGCTCAGCCCGCACGGCTTCTAACTCCCGACCTTGAACTCGAAGACGCTCCTCCAACTCAACAAGGTCGGCCTCCCCCTTTTTCTTGACCTCCTCCAGAGACTTCACGTACTGCTGAAGCTCTTCTATCTTCGAAATATACTGGACCGTCTTCCGCTTAAACACCTCGGAATCGGAGCAGACAGTCTCCGAGAAACGGACAGACGTCAGAGATTGAAGCAGAGAACGCTCGACTGCTTGCAAGGCCGGCACAATGTGACCTTTGCCCAGATAGTTCCGCACCTCCTTATAAAGAAGGGTGGTGTCGATGAACTGGGGGGTCGGAAAATCACCCTTCAAGATATTCATCTTCGAGAAATCCCCCATGTCCTTGATTGGGGCTGCGGCTTTTCCCGACGACCCCGCCTTCTGCTTCTTCAAAGGAGGCCCCTCGGGAGCAACTGTGGTCGGCGAGTCGGAAGCAGCATCAACTAAGTTGACGACGGAGCCACCGTCGGTCGAAGCGGGAACGGAGGCAGTGGTCGGCTCCTCGGTGGCAGCGAGGTCCCCCCTCCTCCAGCATCGCCTTCAACACCCTCAAGTCGTTGGACCCCGCCATAGTCGGACCTGAAACAATAGAAAAATGGTGTTAACACAGCCTTAGAAAACACTCAACAAGAAGGGAAAGAAATGTACTGACCCAAGATTATAGTCTTAGCATCCCTAAAGTCGGAATCCAGTAGACTCCGCAACGAAAGCCAATTACGGCCAAAAGTAGCAACAAAGAAGTCAGTGATTATTTGTTCATGGGGATTCATAGTAAAACTCCCCTTATGAAGCCTAGTTGGTACCCTCTGCCAAGAAAGGGGAAAACGGGGACTCGAGTCGTCGAAAAGAAAGAAGGGAGTGTAATCGGGAACTCCAACAATCTTAAAGAACGATTCCTTGAAGTCGTGGTAGGAATCTTCGAAGGGATGAAATATTTTCCGACCTGATGTAGATCTAAGGGACACCCAGGTAAACCTCTTACTTAACCTGCCGGTTTGTATGGTGGATAGGAAGAGGTTAAAGAAAACGGGGAGACAGGCATCCACCTCGTATACCCGGCACAAAAGTTCAAAACCCCTCACAAAGGCCCAACTGTTAGGATGCAGTTGAGTGGGGGCAACGTTAAGAGCCCTCAAAACACTTACTTCAAAGTCAGAAAAGGGTAAGGTCATGGACAAACGGCTAAAAAACGTCAAATAAACAAAAATAAAGGGAACCTCCTCATCAGAGCCCCCTCGCAGATACGGCGGTCGGAGTGGGGAACTTCTAAGAAATGTTTCTCACTAATTTCAGATAAGGAAAAAATGGGGTATCAATTTTGAAATTCCTCCAGATACTCAGCGGTGACATCTGATTCGGTTCCAGTCACCTCCTCGTCGAAAGTCCTAATCAGGGAGGGATCTAAGTCATTAGGGACTACCACCTCACGAGCCCTAGTCCTAACCATATTTACCCAGTTCTAAAAGAAAGTAAACAAAAGGGAAGAAACACGAAACCAACAACAAACCAAAGGCGGGAGCAGCCTAGACCTACAGAAACCCCCCAGCAGCAGGCGAAACAAGGAAGAGGAAAACAATACACACTAAAAAGCAGAGGAACTTACTTGATGACAGGAAATTACTTGATGACAGGAAATCCAGAAAGAAGTTTTGAGCACAGGAATGAAAACCTAAGGCAATGGAAGGAGATGAATAAAACACTCCACCCCTTTTATAGAAAATGTCGAACCAATATGAAGGACAAGATTGGAAATTCAGCAAATTATGAACCTCCGAAACGTTTCGCATCCATTGGCACAAAGTTCAAAAAGCTTTACAGTTGCCTCCGCCACGTGTCGCTTCAGTATTTGGTAGAAGTTGAAAAGACAACCCTGCTACGCGCACGGCTTGAGGATAACTATCAACATTTAATGAAGAGCAGTGACCCGTCTTGGGAAATGAAGCCCATAGTATTAACTCGTGAAACCGGGACAGCTTCCCGTCTCCGAGTTGGGGGCAACTGTTACTGGACTTTATGACTTTGGGCCCTTAGGCCCTTAGTCCCGCCAGGCCCAAATCATGTGATCCGTTCTCCTAAGATCCGCACCAAATCGCGAAGATCCGATAAGGAGAAGCGCATTATCACATCTCCCCCCAGGACCAAAAGCACAACCCACGACAAACAGATAGGTCGCTTGGAGTCGTGGAAATAAGGGAGCCGTTACCCGAGCTAGAAGCGGAGGTCGTTATCCCTATAAAAGGGGAAACCGGGTACTCTGTGAAGGTAAGCAATCTATCCCCCTCATTCTACACGCCCCCTCTAACTTGAGCGTCGGAGTGTCTTCGCAGGTACCCACTCCTGCGCTGGTGAAAGAAGTCAGAGTCTCGCAAGCTTGGAAACGTAAGGATCTCCCGGCTATACTCTCATAACACTCCTATAATATCAACTATCTTAATCTTCTTTTTCTTTTTCTATTCTTCTCTTTATTTCTATACACTGTACTTTTATATTATTTCTTAAAAAAAAATCTATCACTCTATTTTTTCTAAAAGTTAATTCCACTAAATTTTATGCATAACTTATATAAATGAGATTTATAGGTATAAATTTAAAACGCGGTTCAACAGATACTATTACCACTCTCCGCCAAAGCTCCTCTAGACTGACCAATTCATAACTGAATTGGTTAAGTTAGTTTTAGTTTGTTTTTTATCAGATTTTTAAATTAATTGTTTTCCCTGTTCAGTTTTTTAGTTTTCTGATTCATTGTTCTTGACTTTTTTCTATAATATTTTGATGGCTTAAATATCATTTTAGTCCACTAGCTTTATATAAATTCAGATTTTAGTCCACTATCTTAAAATTTGTCAATTTAGTCCACTAGTTTTAAAAAATTTTCAATTTTAGCCCACTGTGCTGAGACATGGTAGTTGACTTTGCTGATATGATCATTGACTTTGTTGATATGGACGTTGACTTAGTTGACATGACCATCGACTTTGCTGACCTGTCAGTTGATTTTGCAGACATGATTGTTAACTTTTGTTGACGTGTTCGTTGACTTACCAATTGACTAATAGTGGATTAAAAGTGCTCACAGTTTGAAAGCTAGTGGACTAAATGTAATAAATCTAAAGATAGTGGACCAAAATTAGAATTTATGTGAAGTTAGTGGAGTAAAATGATATTTAAATGTAAAAGAATCTCTTCCCAAACTATTGTCTTGGCTTCTGGAGTTCTGGTTCATGATTTCCTTTCTGTCTCATCTCTAACACCTCATACCCTTAAAACCCAACAAACCATGGAAATTTCAAGTTGACGACTGAAATTACATAACAATCTTAAGTGTGGAATCATGCTGAATACTGGTGAGTGGTGATGCTCAACAAATCAGGGTCATTTTTTCTTTGTATGAATATATACGTATATAGTACACCAGGTTCAACTAACTGGCTATGATATTCAAACTCAAGATGAGGCTTCGCTTCATCTTGGTTTCTGTTTCTGCATCTACTATAGTCTATAGGGTACAGTGGATCATTAGCAATTTACTTCTCTCTCTCTCTCTTTCTTTTTCTCCCAAAACTAATCTTCTATTTTACAAACTATGCCTCACTAGCAACATTTGGCAATGATGAATTTGTTTTGCGGTTCTTTTTAAATTTCTTCTTTATTTTTTCAGCAAACGATAGCTTCACAAACACTTCCTCCTCCCGTTGGGGGCGGTTTGCATAAAGTATCCAGAGAACAAGACAGAGCAAGACACCAGCTGAAATGAGGCCAAGTCCAAGATTGATAACCTTAAGATAGTGGTTCAATGGAGGACAGTAACTAGAAGTGATTTCATTGAACGTGTCCCTCACAAAATTGCAATTCTGAAGGCTAAGTAGAAGTGGAGTATAATGTTCTAGTGCATAACTTGCATTAACTGCTCCTACTAACTCAGAGTAAATCTCTGGGGTTACTCTACCAACAGTGTTGCAAATACCATATTCAGATATCTCACATTCATACTTCTTCCATACCTGAAATGTTTAAACAAATTAAAGGGCATGATTAATTACTTGTTTGTATCATTGGCAAGAAGTAAAATTGTAACAAATTAAATACAACGAAAAAAAATCAAATGCTCAATTGCGAAATATGGCAATCCTTGTTTCTCAAGTCCACTTCACCTAACAAAATGGTTAGTTTCCAACAATGCTTGTTGTACAACAGAAATACATTCAACTAGTATTCAATGTGTGCTATATACCATGCGTGATGTGTGCTATATGTATAGCACCTTACGTATAACACATTACGTATGATATATAGCACACGTTTGATACTAGTTGGATGTATTTCTGTTGTACAACAAACATTATTGCGCATTTTCAACAGTAATTGTCAACTTCCAAAAGAACATAGATGCATATATTAATATCCCATTAAACATGTGATAGACATGTTGTTCGCATGCAGAAAGCAGAAAAAATTCCCACCTTACAAATGAAAAACCAACAATCCAAAACTTAAGAACTACCAACTTTTTTTATTCATGTAGGGTTGGAGAGAGAGCAGCTGAAAAACAGCTTGAAGATAGTGAACAAGGAAAATAATCAATAGCTAAGCCATGAAAAGCATACCAAGGAAGCATTGGCAGAGGAAACTTCTTGAGCCGTACACTGGCGCTGTCGAAACTGAGAGTCAAAGGGATAGCACAAAGGTGGCATTGCAGGTCCAGATTGATTGTAATAGTTCACATTGCCTGGTGTTGGATTTGCATCTGCAGTGCTATAGATGAAACGATTGACAACACTGACAATATTGGTGACAACTTGTTTACTCTGAAAGAGTGTCTTGTTTGTGGTTCTCTGATCAACACATGGAAGGATATTGCTAAGAGCAGATTCCGAGTGTGGATTCTCCACCCATTCTCCCATAGCCATACATGTATCAGAAATTGCACTGCAAAAGAAATAATCTAACTATGTAAGGTCCTGGATGCAGCTAACAAATGGAGAGAATGGTTCACTCTTAGGTAGCGTTTGTTTTCAGTGACTCTGGAGTCAGAGTCAAGGTAGTCATGAAGTCAATGTCACAGGAGTCAGAGTCACAGTGACTCCAAAAATGACTCCGAACACATTCTCACATATTTGTGTCTCCCTACAAGCACATAGTGACTCCCTGCAATACACAATGACTCCAAAATTGGAGTGAACAAAAAATTGACAATTTTGTTCATTGGGTCACTCTGTTCACTGAGTCACTGAGACCCTCGCACCAAACACATGACAGAGTCAGTTTTTCTGACCCAAGAGTCAGAAGAATCAAGAACAGCCTTAGAGTGTGTTAAATTGAAATCTCTGATAATTATCGAATGGCATACTTATTAAGGATCATGAACACTCCACAAACAATGAATGTGGTTGCAACCAGTAACCATCCACTGATGACAAATCTGCAATAACATGTTGAAATCAAATATAACTATTACAAATATAAACAGTGGCTCGATTAGAAAAGGTCATACATCAATACCCTATAAGCAAACATAACTTACATGAGGATCGCATGTTGATGTCCAAGAACAGAAAGAACTGCAGAAAATGTATTAGCAAATTATGAGCAAGAGTTCAAGAATATAACAATATAATTAGTTGAAATAATGTAGAATTAAGATGTTATAATGAAAACATACTTAGACCAATTAGAGCCAGTAGAAGCATCACTGCTGCCATCACAATCAAAGCTAGTCGCCTACAAAATGGAGTGGTTCAGCATTAGGCAAGAAGATGCCAATATTAAATTCTAGAATGAATATGGTCAAGTTTAGAGTTGCATACACATCATTGAACACTTTTCGTATTTCAACAGAATTTTCATGAGTCTTCGCGGAAAGTGTATTCGCTGCAGCATTTAGATCAATATTCAAATCATCAATATCAGCCAAGATGTTAGATGGAAGAAGCATCTGTGCCACTTTGATAGTTTTCGCGAGCGAGAGATACTCTGTAACATTCCTTAGAGTCTGCACTGTATAGTCTGACTGGTTGACAACATAATGGAGGGTATCCAAGGCCTCACTGTGGAATTTATCCTGCCCAACAGTAAGAAGGACACAGCCAGCCCTGTGTGTATAAGATAACAGAAAATGTTAATTCGACAAGGTTGAATGCATTGATTCGGGAATGATAATAAAAGTATAAAACATAATAATCAAGCATGATCTTCTGTTCAGGTTCCAGTGTTACAGAACATCACTTTATCAATACGCTTCAATCACACTGACATTGAAAAGGAGCTGCAATTTGAAGCAACATGATCTATAACAGAAGATTGTTTTCCATTTCAATGTAGAAGTATTTGGGCTTAACTGTAGGATAACAAGGACAGACAACAAAACCAAGTTATTCTATACTCCTTTTTTAAATATTCTTTTGGATTATTAACCATGCTTTCAAATTCCAAACAGTGTTATTGCCAGCATCGAACTCAGACAGCAAAGTTGCAATAAATGATAGTTTGAGCTAACAATAAATGCAGAATTTTCACCTTTCCTTGTTGAACCAAAAAAACTGAATCTTAAATTTTATGTGCAATTAAAAGATCTTGTTACCAAACTTTCATGCTGATTGGTATTTGAATTTAATTTTGATCGTGTAAACAAATTTTACACATACATTCAATCATAAATTGACACATAAGCAAAAGTCTTTAACTCAACCATCAACTAACCAAAAAGTCACACAAATCAATGGATATGATTGACTGACAGTATAAAATTTTTTACGCTGTCAGTGAATCATAATTAAACTCTTGGTATTTTCATGAAATCCTATTAGTAGCATTCATAAGTCATGTTTTTTTATGAGGTTTTGCAGCAATACAAAAGACTATTTGATAACCAATCATGAGAACAGGTAATTGAACAATCAACTTCATATATCAATGATTCAAAAAGCAAGGAAAGAGAGCTTCAGAAAACAAGGATTCTGCAAAGAGCCAAAGAGGTTAACAAAGGAACATTGTAACAAACTTCAGAGAATTAGGGAGATGCTAAAGGTATAATAAAAAATCAGTCAAACGAGCCAATAAATGAGATTTTGGGTCATAATTACTCAGCCCATTACAATCTCAATGATGATTTGGGCCAAAATCAAAGCCAAAATAGGCTCATTGACTGTATTGACTGGTTTTTCATTGTACACTTAGCATTATTGAGAGAATTACGCTGCAGCACCGGTGAATATCAAAAGCAACATAAGACAAATTCCTTGCGAACAATTTGACCCTTCATTCTTGATGTTAATCCCCCATCCACAGCAAAGATGAATCACAAGTGCCAAACCAAACGAAATAAACCACAGTACAGCAAGGATGAAGCCAGCCGCACCAGTGAATCCAACAGACTGCACAAACAAAAGATTACAAAGATTAAGTAAATAACATTACTATGAGGCTTCTTGGAACAAGAGGGGATAAAAAAGAATCAGCATAAGAAAATACAATACACAAATACAGATATAAGGAAGACACATGTATAAAAATTTGTGTATTCGTTTCTATGTATGCATTTGTATGTGTATTTGTGTCTTGTACTTGCAAACAAACACAGTCCAAAGGAACTCAACAATACAAGCCTAGATTAAATACAATGAAATATTGAAACAAACATCACTCCTTCATCTTACCACTTCAGTTTCAAAATATCCAATTGGCATGAAGAACATAATAAACCATCCAATTCAGGACCTGATAAACAGGAATCATGGTACTTACAGCCCAATAATGCCGATTTGTAATGTCCCAACCGCCTTGATAACGTCGAAATCGTCGAAGAATGTCAGGCCTATCTGTCCTGTTTGCAGCCAGCACAAGGGTACCTGCAGGAGCACCCGTTCCAGGGCTTGGCACCAGAGCCGCTTGTGTGACCTCATTCTTCCATGGGCCAAAATTCTCTTCTCCTGAAAACAGAACAAGATGGGAGCAACAGACAATTAAATAACACCAAACACTACCCAGCAAAACGGTTAATCCAAAACTACACAATCCAACTGCATAAAGTATTATCTTCAAAACATTATATTTAACTTCCATGATCGATTTCTGTAAAAATAAAAAACTAATAATAAATTACCAATCAGCAACGTAATTGTCAACTTGAGCATAATTCAGCTCAAAGGAGTCATTGTCAAAAAAACTCAATATGGAATGAAGCATATGTGATTGTTGACCCCTTAATTTTTTTTCTTTTATTTCTTTTCTTTTCTTTTTTATTTTGGGTTATCTTTCCTTCCAATTTCTTATCTTTCAGAGAAAACAAACAAGCGTGAGAGAACAAGATCTACAACTAACCCATCACCACTACAATCAATGTGAGTAGATTCACAGTAATCAATGTTGCAGAGAGACCTGCAAGAGGCACCAACCTAGAATAAACTTGACAGTATCTCTGTTAGACCCACTTGAAGAAAAAGCTGAGATTGAGCTAAGAGACACTAATATGGAGAAGATGAGCAAGAGGAAAGATATCCCATTAAAGAAAGCACCCTTCATTGCTGGTTCCTTTCAAGAAAAACTCACTGGTAATCGTAATGGTGGCCACCCCACCATTTTGGATTCTCAGTGCAATCCAACTTTTAAGACCAAGAAAACAAGCCAAAACAGAAAACGAAGCAAGCACGGTGATTATTGTGTTATAATAATCCGTTAAACATGGTTTTTATTAAGGTAATTCTGTACAGTGTGTTTAACTAAGAGTGGAACTATGGAAGATTTATATAAACAGAGAGAAAGTAGAGAGGAGAAGTAAGGAGAGAATGAAGGAATAGAAGAGAGTCACATGGAGTGGGGTAGTGATGAAGACTTTTATATATGCAAGGAAAACGAAAAAGGCGGGGGTGATTTAATCAAAAGTTGCTTCATTAATCTTTTCCCATTGGAACTAATTCCACCGCGTTAAGTAAAGCATGGCCAAATAAAAAGCCCCATAATTACTAAAGAGTCTGGGCACTCTTTTCATCTATTTTTATTTCCTATGTTCATTTTCTATATTTTTAGTTTAAAATTTTATACAAGAAATACTAAAAATAAAAAATATAAATTTATTATTTTTACTTTTATCAATATTTATTTTACAAAATTCAAAAAATAAAAAATACTCAAAAGAAAAACAGGAAATAAACAGTATAACCAGCAAACATCTCTTTAATGTCTCATATGGATATCACTCTTTCATTTTATTACATACAACGAAAATACGTCAAACTTGTATCCAACATGTGTTATTCATGTTATGTATGCTATACATATAGTACACATCCTGTAACATGGATAGCACACGTTGGATACAAGTTGAACGTATTTATGTTGTATCTCAAGTACTAGTTTTATTAATATGGAAAAACGCATAACAAGGAAAGTAGCGCATTGTCATAGCTTTAGCAAATTGTTGGTGCATTTTGAGTTTACTTGCACCGCTTGTTTTGTCCTTACTGCTTTTTTCTTTTTCCACCTTTTTCTTTTTTGTTTTCTTGATTATCGTCATCTCGACTCACTGTGATCTTGATCTTGTAATTGCATTCCATTAAAATGTCCATTTTTGTTCTTCTGAGTGTCATCAATGTCCTTAACTGACACACACTAGAACCTAACCTGATGTTGGTGGTTGCGCTGATTGGTTGCGCGATTGTGGGGTCATATTCACAATCACATTTCTCATTTTCATATGTTTAGTTTAGGATCAGCATGAATGAGAGTACTGAACAAAAATATATTAAAAGAATAATATCATTTTTGCTTAAAGGGGGAGTTCCGCTGTTCAGTATATTAAATAAGAATTTTCTAATAAGTGTCATAAAGTATTTGTTAATCTTGTATATCTTATATATAATACTAAAATTGAGTTATGTATTTACGATGTTATACACTCACATTTATTCTCATTGTATATTTAATGATGTGGTATGCTTAGAATTTTTGTTACAAAATTTTATCAATATTTTTAATTTAATTAATTAATAATAAAAAATAATATCATTTCTTCATAGATAGCTAATAAATTACCACTTCTTCATAATTGCTAATAATTAAATTTATGTTACACTTTCGGTTATAACCAAATTAAAAAAGATGAATACATTTTTCACTTAACTCTTCATCTTTAATTTTTGGTGATAATAGTACAAATATTAAACTATAAACATAAAATACATGAAGCAAATTAAAAGAAAATTCACATGTTCTTTATCCCAAAAAGTATAATACAGTTATAAAAAATAATAGAGTTAACCACCACTTTAGTCCCTCACAATTACATAGTTGTTTCATTTTAGTCCTCCACTTTACTTTTTGTTCAATTTAGTCTCTCACATTGCATTATGTGATTCACTTTAGTCGTCTGTTAATACTCCGTTATTACTAACTCGGTTATTGCTTTGCTGATATCTACTGTTAAATGACAAGTGGCAAATGACGTGTACAACTAAAGTGAGTAGTTCGATTTAGTCGTTCATATTACACTATTTGTATCAAATTAGTGAATAACATAATGCAATTTGAGGGACTAAATCGAACAAAAAGTAAAGTGGATGACTAAAGTGAATCACGAAATGCAACGTGAGGGACTAAATCGAACAAAAAGTAAAGTGGAGGACTAAAGTGAATCACAAAATGCAATGTGAGGGACTTAATCGAACAAAAAGTAAAGTGAAGGACTAAAGTGAAACAGATATGTAATGTGAATGACTAAAATGATGGTTAACTCAAAATAATAAGATTTTTTTGTATAAAATTGTGCCCATTCTCAAATTTTTTTAATTTAATGAATTATTAATAAAATATTCTATCATTTTTTATATTTATATTTTAAACTAATATTTTAACTGATCAATAAATCTATAATATATATCTTTATGTTTAAATTTTTATTATTGAATTATTTTATTTATTTTATAGTTGATTTTTATAGTGATGTATTATTTTATTAATGAATTTACATTATCTTATTTTATAATGTATGGATTCAATAGGTTCATATATGTATTTTAATTACCTATATTATTTCTAACAATGTTCTAATTATAACCTAAAAGTTACTACTATTATTTATACATCCACCTCCACTTATAATCTTTAATAAAATTATTATTTTGATCTTATATATATATACTAAAGCTAAGTTCTGCGTACATTGTTCAAGAAAGTTTTCCTTTTTGTTTGATTTCATTTGGTAACTAAAAAATAATGATGAAAATTAAGTGATGGATTGTTACTCATATTTAATCATACTTTTTTTTATTTCATATCATATTCTTATTAATTTGATTTAATTAGTGAACAACTAATTTTTTTATTTTATTAACATTTATATTATAAATAAGTGAATAATTTTTATTATAAGAGCTTGCTTTTTCATTTTATTTCATTGAGTAACTAAAAAATAATGATGAGAATTAAGTGGTTGACTCATTATATATATTAAATCCTCTTACTTTTATTATAAATAAATTTTAAAATTACATTTGTAAAAAATTATTCTACAAGAACTCTTTCTTTTTAAATATTTTCTCTCTTTAGTTTTGGATATTACTTTCTCTTTATTCTTCTTTTTTTTTTATTATGATTTTTTTAGGTTGGTGGTGAAAGTGGTGTTGGTGATGATGAATGAATTAAGTTGAAGATAAGAGTGATATTTTTGCTTCTCTACTCTATTTTTTGTGGTTTTATTTAATAATGATGGTGAACCCTCTCTTTGTTCTTCTCTATTCTTATTTTTATGTTCTTATTCTTATTTTTTTGTAGGTTGGTGGTGAAAGAGGTGTTGATGATAATGAACGAAGAGAGAGATTGAAGATGAGGATGATACTCTTGCTTCGTTGTTTCTATTTGTTTTTGTTATGTTTAGGTGATGGTGAATTCTCTCTCTATTCTTCTATGTTTTTATTTTTGTTCACTTCTTTATTTTGTTCTAATTCTGTTTTTTTTTTTAAATTGGTGGTGATAGTAGTGTTGATAATGATGAATGAATGAGGTTTTGATGATGATGATACTTTTGTTTCTCGACTCTCTTTTTATTTGTTATGTTCAATGATGATGACAAGTTATGTTCTTCTCTATTTTTGTTTTTGTTTATGTTTATTTTGTGTTTTGTTTTGTTTTGTTTTGTTTTGATTGTGGTGTTAATGATGATAAATGAAGGTGATATTTTTGGATCTCTTCTCTACTTTTTTTTTTGTTCTGTTTAATGGTGATGGTAAGTCATCTCTATGCTCTTCTCTAATTTTATTTTTGTTTATTTTAAATTTTTTTAGTTTGATTTTTTTTTTTTTTGTAGATTGTTGGTGAAAGTGATCTTGACGATAATGAATGAAGATGGTAAAAGTGATGTTGATGGATAGACAATCCAAACTTAATGTTAAAATATGTGCATATGATATTGTGAGATTGATATTTTATTTGGAATTTTTTGATTTATTGTATATGGCATGAGATGATGATAAAAAAAGATAAAATGATTTATGACTATTCTTTTATGGTTTTTTTTTTTTTGTGGTGACTTTGTAGAAAGTTGCACATATATTTGTGGTCCTTACTTTCAAGGCTTGTGTCATTTCTTTTCTCTTTTATTCAGATCATAAAATCTATTATTCATTCAGAAAATTAAGTTTCTTCATAAGACGTATTAGTCTATTTTCCCCTTTTAGATAGACTTCTTTTGATCCAAATATAATGGTTTAACTATTGAATTTGTTAATTAATGAGTCATTTGATGATGTGTCACACTCAAATTCATTTTTAATTTTTACTTTTTTTAATTCTAATTGTTTTAATATTATAATTACTATCAAATATGAAATATATAGTAGTTATTTAAACAGTACATTCGAATATAACTCTTGATCTTTCATATGATGCATTGAGTTATGAACAAATAAATAAAATAATTTTAATGCATAAAAGCATAGTTATAAACTTTAGAAGATAATTTAATTGAATTATCACAATTTAGGAGGAGAACTAATATATAGGCTATCAATATCATGACAATAGTAAAATAATATTAACAATTCTACTAAATATCAATAAGAAATAAAAAAATCTTTTATACTAATTAGTAATAGAATCATATATAGTAGCAGTTTTAAGAATAGAAAAAAGAATTAAATATAATTAACAAATGTTATCAATCTTTTTTCCATATTTTTTTCTTAATTTCTATCACTATATTTTCAAACACTCAAAAATAAGTAGCAACATTTAGATGAATAGACATTAAATAATTGATGAACTCATTACTATTTTTCGGTTACATATAGTAAATAGTAAAACTAATAGGTTGGTGATAAGTGTGATGGAATTATTCATGACCATAAGAGTAGTGGTGCTAATAATTATAATAATTACAATGCATAAAAGGAAATTATAAATTAAAAACAATAAAGAAGGAATTAAAAAATAGAGAATGAGCCTAGATGTTACACTTCATCAAAAATAAGTAAGAATGAATTTGGTAGTAAAATAATATTAACAGTTTTACTAAATATTAATAAAAAAATTTATATACTTATTAGTAATAAAATTATATAAAAAATTTTAAGAATATAAAATAAAACTAAATATAATCAATATTTTTTCCATACTTTAATTTTTAAAATATTTTATCATTATTTTTTTTAAACATTCACAAATATGTAGCAACATTTAGATAAATTCCATTGTTTGATGCTAAATTTTAATGAGTCTTATCATTTCTTAGATAGACTTCTTTTGATCTAAATGTAATGGTTTTATTATTGAATTTGTTGATTGATGAGTTTGATAATGTGTCACACTCAAATTCATTTTTAATTTTTAATTTTTTAATTCTATTTGTTTTAATATTATAATTACTATCAAATATGAAACATACAATAGTTATTAAAACATTCTAATAACTTTTGACCTTTCATATGAAGCACTAAGTTATGCACAAATAAATAAAATAATTTTAATGTATAAAAGGAGAGCTATAAACTTTAGAAGACAATTTAATTGAATTTATCACAATTTAGGAGGAGAACTAATATATAGGCTAGAAATATCATGACAATAGTAAAATAATATTAACAGTTTTACTAAATATCGATAAGAAATAAAAAATCTTATATACTAATTAGTAATGAAATTATAGTAACAATTTTAAGAATAGAAAATATAATTAAATATAATTAACGAGTGTTATCAATTTTTTTCCATAATTTTTTTTTCTTAATTTCTATCACTATATTTTCAAACACTCACAAATAAGTAGCAATATTTAGATGAATAGATCTTAAATAATTGATGAACTTATTATTATTTTTCGGTTACATAGTAAGTAGAAAAGGTGGTGCTAATAATTATAATAATTGTAGTGCATAAAAGAGAGTTATAAATTTAATAAAATTAAAGAAATAATTGAAAAATAGAGAATGAAAGCATGATAGATTCCCGGATAAATCAATCATTCAATCAAATTTATTACACTTTTTAGAGTCATGATCACACTTCATGAAACTAAAATAATATAAAATTGTTAAATAAATAATATATATTACATACATACATAAATATCATTATTTTTCATCCGTGCATATGCACGAGTTCATACACTAGTATAATAAAAAATGAAGTATTCACTTTAAAAATATGTATTTTTATCTTCTTTATGTAATGAGTTCATCATAATTTTTTGAATTTTTTAAAAACTTATCTTTTTCGGTATTCTTTAACAATTGGCCCAAACTTGACTTGTTAGCAAAATTCATTAAATAAGGAAAATGTTAAATGGATATAGCACAATATCCCTCCATTCATTTTTCACTTATTTAAATGTTGACAACTTTAATGAATATGTTGGCAAGTTGCCAACAAATTCATCAAAGTTATCACATTTGAATGAATGGAAAATAGGTGGATGGGGTAATGTGTTATGTACCAATAGCACTCCCCATTAAATAAAGTGTTGTTATTTGCACGAAAAATCACTCAGAATTAATCAATATATAAATTTTGGAGCATAGTTATTTAATCTACTAAAATTTAACTTCTTCAATGAAGGTTTTTTTATGAAAAAGTAACCAAATAGATTTATTGACTGGTATAACTATTTTTTATTATTCACTAAATATTATTACATTAAATATAAAAAATTTGGACAGTATGATTGGACAATTGAGACTCATTCTTTCTCAATCAAATGTTAAGTATTCAATTATCATTTTGAGTATGAGTTATCACATCTTTCAAGATGTCTAAAAATTAACAAGATTAATAATTGTAAATTTGTAATTGACAATAGATACTCTCATGGTGAATCGAAAAGATTAAATGTGTATCGTGGTATATTGTTTAAAATTTTATGGTGGAGCATGTAATTGCAGCTCATCCTAGCCATTTATTTAGTTAGACTGATATTCAATGGACATATTAAAAACTGGTGACCACTAGTGGGATGAGATTTTTCATTCTCATTTTCTTTATATATTTTTTTTACTCTTTAAAATATCCTTCTAGTTTCATTAGTCAATCAAAATAAATTAACATTTTGTTATCACTTAAAATTTTATCTAAACTAATTATTATTTATTTAATTCAGATCTAATTTTAAAATTATTATTACATTAATCCGATTATTAAATTTTTTATATAATCCCTAAATATTTCAAGTACATATAGTTAATTTTTTTAATAAATAGATTTCAAAATAAAATTTAAATTGGAAAATTAAATTAGTTTATTCAATTCGTTCTTGATATAATATTTTTTTTTTGGTGATATTTGATATAATATTTACATGAACTATATGAAACTGAAAATATTATAAAAAATATAAAATAATAATAATTAATGAAAAAAAGTTATAAACTAAAGCGTGCAACACTTTGTACCAATAATAATAATAATTAAACTTATATATTATTATTAGTTATCAATTGTGATTTTATGATTTAAAATATTTAATATTTATCTTAGTTTAAAATTTTAATGAATAATTTATTCAATTTTTTAAAATTCTTTACTAGAAATTCCATTTTGTAATTTTAAGGTAACTATTAAAAGATTGTTTTATTTAAAATTTAATTATTTATGTATGTATCAAATTATTTTGTTGGGAGTTTTATAAATATTATGGTTACTCAAATAATATAACAATGAACTTAAATGTATTAATAACAAGTAAAATGAATAACAAATTAAATTGTTCTGACCTGGACTAACGAAGTGGAGTCCGAGCTCTGAGTCCTACAATTTGACGTCTTTAAGTGCTCCAAGGCACGAACGATAGGATCTGTAATGGGACTCTTATGCCTAAGTCAGTCACTGTACAACCGAAAATTCAGTTAGAATTGCTTACATTGAATATATCATACTCGTCTCTTTTAAACTAAGAACTACTCCCACCAACTTATCTGAGTTATGTGCTAGGAAATGGAGTGCTCCGATCCATTGTTCCGTGTGTTATGGTGCACAACGGTCACATCCTAGGTTGTTGAGAGATTCCTTCTGGTCTTATCCTCTTGTCCATGTTTGTGCTATTAACAGCTCCACATTTCTCGGTTTTGTCCAAGTTCATTAAATTTCCTAATAACTCGGCCTCCAAGTTGGTTTAGGCTCCCTCCGAACCATAAGCTCAAAGGTTTCTCCCCAGCACTCGCCAAGCTATAGGTCGGACTGCAAGCCTCGAAGCTGGCGATATTCCTTGTGGAGTGCTCATGTTTCTAAAATGCTTGGTGAGTCCCGATGTTTTCATCTGTTTTCCAATTATGTTCCTCTTTTATACACTTGTCGAACTTTTTCAGACGCGTTTATCTCATTCTGAGATGTTCCAACCTCGACGACGGTTACACACTGACGACTCCTCAGTTTTTCGTGTCACGCTTGGGCAGCGCATTATATTTAATGCTCTCTGCTATGTGTTCTCAGTTGTTGGATCTTCTTTTCTATCTTAAGATGATCTAGATGGTTGTGACTTAATCTTCCAAAACTAATCCATTTTCAGTCGTCTGATCTCTTCTTTCGTTCACTCAAGAGAAAACTCCTCATTCTCTGTCCTCGTTTGCAAAACCTTTCACTTTTTCTCCAAGATCTTCCTCTCCTTCTTCGCAAAAGCCTCCTCGTCCATCCCTTTCTCTGAAGATCGTGTTTGTTTGTAACTCCGGCCAACTCTCTAGCACGTAGTGATTTTACTCGACACCTCTTCCATCGATTAGTATATTCCTGATTTTGTATTTTGCTCCTTCTTTTTCAGTTTGAGTCTTTTAGAAAATTCCTAATGTGGATATTATTTTGTTTCAGTTCTCCGACTCCTGCTCTGGAGACCTTTCTCCAGAACCCCTTTCACCAACCCTTCCTCCGTCAAGGTATTTTAACCTTCTTCCCTGTTATTGTTGTTTCTTGTTTGATTTTATGTTGCCTCGCTAGAATTTTAGGTTTTCTTTAGAAAATTAGGTGGTTGTAGGATAGAAGATGGTTGTTCTGAGTGTCTTTGTGCTTCTTGTATTCATTTCTTTTTCTTGTACCCTTTCTGTGCCTGTTCCAAGGTCTTTTTCCCTTTCTTGAAAATTTTCATTCTTTCTTTTCTTTTTCCCCAGATATCTTCAGTTCGGGATGTTATTACCTTCTTTGGTCTTATTCATCGACACCTTCGACCTCCAGCTCAACCCCTTCTGGACCATATTTATGGGTCCATTGGGAAGTAAGAAATAAAAATTCCTTTTATGTTGACGTCGGTCTCGCCGATGCATTTGCTGCCTCCTACCCTTTGTCAAAGCCCAACTCCTCACCTGTGGAAGATCGAAGTGTGCTGCCCACAAGATCAGGTATGCAACATCCCGAGCACCTCCAAGCTCAAGAAGAAATCAACGTTTTTCTTCTGCTATATGATGCCATTTTCACCATACTCGACATCACCCTCCCTTTTTCAAGTTTGAGGCGGATTACCTCAATTTCATTAACGTGGCTCCATCACAACTCCATCCCAACAATTGGGCTTTCATCAAGTCATTCGAGGTGCTGATGGAGTTCCTCGGCCCGAGGCCTTCCTTGGGAGTATTCTTCTCACTCTTATAAGTGAAAGACGTCCTGAAAGGGAGATGGGTCTCTTTAAGTGGGGCTCCTCGGAGAAAAAAATATTGGAACTCTTGACCTCCAACTTAAAGCACTTCAAGAACTAATTCTTCCAAGTCCGAGCTATGGAAGTTGAATACCCATTCTTCCTCGACCCCTAGGGCCATTCCTTGTTCCATATCTATTGGATCAAGTTCTCGACCCATGTTCTCTGGGTCGACCCATCATTGCTAGTGAGCATGATGAGACTGTGCTCGAGTTCCTCTTCGAACACTTGACTGAAAAAAGGGTGGCACTGAGCTGTGCTGAACTCTTGAAATAGGATTCCAACCCTACTTGGGTCTCCCAATATATAGTTATCGTAACCTTATTTTTGATCTCTTGGTTCATGTTTATGAGCTTTTACTTTCCTTGTCGTTCAATTTTCTGCGTTTCATTCTGACATTTTCATGTATATTTCTGAGTTTTTCTCTCATCATGGTACTTAACGCTTCTCTTATTTTCTTATACAGAGAACATGGCTTCCCTTTTTTTCTTAAGAGTCTCTCTAGGCTGCCCTTCGCAGAAAGAGGGTGGAGGAAAAGCAAGTCGCCCAGGATGCTGCTCATGAGGCCCCTGCACCTACCACCATTATTATTGTTGTCCCTCGCTGGATTACTCGGAAGAGGCAAAATGAGACGATCGATCTGGATGTTGGATCAGACATGGGCAGTGCCCTAGCTATTGCCTCCGCTCATTGGCTGAGCAAAATAGCCCGGTATTCAGTTTACTCCCAACCAAGTTTTTAGCGACTTCGGGGGACCTTGACTTTTTGTGGTATCTAACCTATCCATTCTTCGCCCCAACCGATGAGTTGCTGGCATCCTCAGGTGATAAGGAGATGTTCGCTGGGGATTTTAGGGTCGGCCTCAGTAGGTGGCTCCAAACCTCTACAGCTCGCTCCTTAGCTGTGGCGAGGTTCATGGAGCACAATGAGCTCAACGAGAGGAAAGAGGTCGAATCCCTCTGCGTTGAGTTCCAAGAAGTTAAAGGAAAATTCTCTAAGCTCTCATCTGAGCTTAATAAGATCAAGGAAAATCACGTATCGACTATGAACGAGTGTGAGGCTGAAAAGATGAGGTTAATCTAAAAGGCCGATGAACTGAGGAAGGACCTGGAGGACCTGAAGGATCGTATCGACGAAAGGTATGAGGAATGGGGGAAAAGGAAAGAAGCGATGACTATTGAGGTTGGCGAGGTTTTTAGACTGCCCTGCGCCATATTGACATCCTTTATCCAAGCCTAGACGTCTCAACTTGTGACTGTCTGGCCTCGATTGAGGAAATTCGGAAGAAGGCGGCCCCTTGGCCGACCGGCTCGTATCTCGGGAGGAGGATATTGTAAAGTCTCCAACCCCTGGGAAGGAGGAAGCTCGACCTTTCTCACCGCTTCACACTGTTTATCTATCCTCGTCTACTCCTCCTGAATACAATCTGATCATTGTCTTCGACTCCACTGCAGCAGCTCCTTAGGGCAACGGATTCCCTTTTTCCTTTACTTTATGTGGCTTTTTAGATCTTTGTACTTTTTTTCCTTTTGCTGAACAATTTACTTTTCCTACACTCCGAGCATTTTGACAGTTTTCCCTATCGAGGAATGGGCACTAAGGTTTGCCCATTTTATTTTCCTTCTATGCATGAACGATAGTTAGACATAGTCTTTGAACGATAGTTAGACATAGTCTTTTAACTATGATTTCATAATTTCGTGTTTGCTTGTATATTTGCTATATATTTTCCTTTATATTTCAAGTTCTTTATGATCAATATACATGCTAGATAGCTTTGTATACTTAGTTGTTTTTTTATGTTGTCTCGTGTGACTCTGAATTTAATGACAAGTAATTCCCGAGCTCTTACTACTCGCAAGCTCAATTTATTTAAGTTGTTTTGTGCGACTCCGAGCTATAGTTATTCAATTCTAAGCTAAACGCTTATTCTTTCTGAGTTCAGTTATACTCTGATGCTGAGTTCACTTTTCGAGTATTTATTCCATGGCACTAGTTTTAATTTGTCTAAGTTACAAATGATTCCAAGTATCCATATAAGAACGTGTTTTCTAGATAACTTAATTATAACTTTGAGCTTAATCCCAACTTTCTTTTGCTTTCCGCAATTGATTTAAGTAAAACAACTTTTTGTTATTTCTTCTTGAGTCTTCTTAGGGTTCATTTACAAATGATTTCCTTGGGGCATTCCAAGCTTTTACTCAATTTAACTAAGTTATTTTACTAAGTTTCCTTGTATTCTTTGAGCTTTTGATAGTTCCTCTAATTGTAATTTTGAGCTTATAGTTATTGTATTAAGTAGGGATGACAATAGGTATCCGAAAATGGAGAAATTCGTGAAAAAATCTGAAATTGAAGATTCAATATCGGAAAATTTGTCCCCACAAAAATAGGGATAGAGATTAAAGTCCCCAAACGGAGATTTTTGGGATGGGGCAGGGACTATGCGCCCTGTCCATAAATATCCCAATCCCGAGGATATTTTCATAATTTCTTGGGACGGAGCAATTTTGTAATTTTCATGCCTTAGTATTTAATAAGTTAGTAATGTACAAAAATATAATAAAACCCCAATAGAAGTGGCTTCAGCTATATATTGTACTACTGACTTCCGAGGAATGAGATTTCCAATAAATAATTATTCAAATTTGCTTTCAAACAAGTAGGTCAAATATAATCAAGCTTAGAAACTACAACAATTTTATAATATAAGATGCTAGCTACCCTACTTTGCAGGTTGCAACAGAGATCTTTATCCTTACTATTCAATTATTTAGTTTTCATTATATTATTATATTATGATTATTATTACTATTATTATATATATAAAGCAAGGGCTTGCTTCTACTCTCCACTAAATCATATTTTTGGGATTGTTAGACATGCTTTTTCAATCCTTTATTTATTATTATTTTTAAATAATATTTCTCATTAGCACTCCACTTTAAGCCTTTATCCTATGATGATGTATTATTTTTATTAGTAATAATAAATTATTTTATAATAAAAATATGGCATAGTTAAACAATAAAAAAGTATAAGAAATGCTTAAATAAGTAATACAAACTAATATCAATTAAATATAATTATAAATATATATTCAAATAAACAATGATTGTTTTTCTTTAATATTCATTATATATTTAATAAATATTTTAATAATAAAAAATATAAAATTATATTAAATAACCTATAAATTTAATAAGTTTTCTCTTTCCAATTCATTCTTAGATCAATTTTGTAAGCCACTCAATTAAAAGGAGTTTTTTATACAACATTAACAAGCTAAGTACAAACAAGTTTAAAGTAAAACAAACAAAATTTCAATCATTTTAATATATAGATTTAAGTCTCTTTAATTTCTTTATTTTTTTAATAAAATATTTTGTTATTTATTTTAATTTTATGATGTTTGTTTCTCAAGCATCACCTGTACAAATTAAAGTTTGTTTATTCATATTTTTACTTTCATCCTTTTTAAATTTTCTGGTTACTATATTATTTTTCTTTTATTTTGTCATATTTTTATTCTTCTATTATATATATATTTCAATATTCATAAGTTTTAAAGCACAATTTTCAATAAAAAAATTTATTTAATATTTGATTTTAACTTAAAAAAATATGATCGTAGTGTGACATGTAATGAATGAATTTAATTATTAATTAAAGGTATTTATAAAAATATCAAATGAAAAAATTAATAAAAAGTGTGATAAATAGATATAGAGGTGTGACAATAGTATTTAAAACTAAAAATTACCTAACCAAAAAAACCTGAAGATGATATTTAATTTGAAACAAATAAAACATGCAAAAGAGACATTTAAAATGAAAAGGGGGAAGTATCCAGTCTTTTCTTAATAATATGGGTGAATAATTATAACTAAACAGTTATCTTATTCTTAATTATATCAAAACAACTGAAATGGTGTAGCACGTTGATGTGATCCTCTTGGAAACTTGTTTTGTTTCATTGTATCAGCATCGAGATAAAAGATAAATAAACCAACACAAATATAAAAACAATAAAATACCTATATTTGGTTAAAGAAATCTATCAAGTATGATTAGGTCCCCAAAAGCCACGCCCCTGATTTTGTCGCAATTGGTAGTTTGCTTTTTAGAGGGAAAATGAAGGTTGCATATCTAAATACTAGTTTTTGTTATACACTCAATTCAGTCTCTATAGAATCTTTAATCGGGCAATCTAATCTCTTCATAATAGGAAAATAAAAATATATCCATTCACAAGTTAAACACAGGACATTTTAGTTCTTATGTTAATTTTGAGTAACATAAATGATGATGTGTCTATTATGATGATGTGACACTGTTAATGAACACATCATCCTTAACTTCACATAAAAATGACACCATTTTGTCACTCACTAAAGCACATAAGCAAGACTATATTTGAGGAAGATGTAAGCTCCAGAACCCTTCTAAGAGTAATTCTTGGATTTATTATTCAGAAGTACTGAAATGTTTTAATGATAACAAGTCCTAATTGAAAGATAAAATTTTTAATTGATAAGGACTAACATGTGTGCTCAAGTGCTACTCAGAAAACTCAAACATAGTAAGAATGAGAATCATCATGAGACTTAGAAGCTGCATAAATAGTATCAAATTTTCACGTTTATCAAAAAGCTCAGAAGCACGAATAAAGTGTCTCAGAAGTTAGGCAAAAGAATGCAATTTATAAAGAGAACAAAATATGTCTCAAAAGCCTCGCAGAAGGGTTGAATGTTTTGGTTCTCAAAAGGGGATCTTTACTCAGAAGGCAACCTCACTCAGAAGGCAGCCTCACTCAGAAGTTGTTCCTAAAGTCGATCAAGTCTCAGAACTCAGATCAGGAGAAGCATTCTCAACAAACCTAAAAGGCAAATAACAAGTATTTGGGAAGTGTGCATTGTACACTCTCTGAAAAAAGCACCTTAAAATGCGCTGACTTGCAGGAAGCCGTTATGAGAAAGCTGAGTCAACAAGGAAGCCACGTAAGCGTCCAAAACTCTCAAGTTACAAGAGATTTCAAAGATATATAAATAGAAGATCATAACAGAAGCTCAAGACGAGAATCATGAATCATTAACTGTGCCAAAACTCTATTGAATCAAAACCACGATTGTAACTTAGAAACTTTTTCTAATACTACAACATTTTTGGCCTAAGACAACACTTTTTTAAGGCAACGTTTAAAAAGCGCTGCGCTTTCCACCTATGGCAAGGCTTTTTACGAATTAATGTTTTGGCAACACTTGTTATGGAAATGCTTTAAAATCGTGGTGTTAAAATGAAACGGCAACACTTTTAAAGCATTGCCTCAACATAGTTACGCTTTATAAGCGTTGCGGTTGAGAATATTATAGACAATAGATACAAAGCGTTGCGTTAGGTTATGCCTAAATTTTTTTTTCAAAGACAAGCACATCAAATGAAGGCTCATTTTCCCTTTCAGTACGTAAAATCCCTAATTTTATTGTCATAGTGAAAATGAAGGCTCATTCTCAAAGATCACTTGCTCATTCTCATAGTAAAATCCCTAATCACTTGCTCACTTGCACGATACACCTTCGGATGCCGCTTCTACCACCAACAACTTCTGCCACCAACAGCCCCGACAGCTTCGACCACCGCTTCTGCAACCGACAGCTTCAGACGCCGCTTCGTACGTCCTCTCTAGTTTGGTGGTGCTCTTCTCCTCTATTGTCCACCATCACACCGCACTTGCCTCGTATGCCGTCGAGTCGCTCCTTTTTTCTAGTCATCGCTTTGCTCCACTCTGGTCCGTGGGTGGATGGAAGAAAAAGGAAGGAGGAGAAAATGGTGGTGGGTTGTGATGACGGCACAGGGAAGAGTAGAGGGAGCGAGAGCGGTGACTGCTGCTTCGCCCTTCAACCCGCGTAGAGCTTTGACTCTGAGGGTGGATGAGATCGTGTCATACGCACTTTAAGAAGGACGTAAATGAGAGAAGGAGGCGGCGATGGTACACGCGATTATAGGGCTTTCAAATATTGAGGAAGAAGAAGGGGGTGGTGGCGCGGCCTGGAAGAGGGATAGATGGAGTTGTGCGAGGTGGCCCTAAGAACCGCAGATGGATTCGTCGAGGTCTGGGGACAACATTTTCGTCATGATTCGGTTCAGACCTTTGAGGTAATTGTAAGCTCCAGAACCCTTCTGAGAGAAATCTCAGTATTTCTCTTACAGCCCGTTTGGAAACTTTAAAATGATAGAATTAGAATTGAATTCCACAATGAATTGAATTCCTACCAGAATTGAATTGAATTCTAGTGTTTGGAATATATTAGTAAAATTAATGAATTGAATTGAATTCCAATGTTTGAACGATTTATAAAATGAATTAAATTCTTTTAATGGACAAGATTGTCCTTTATTAATATAACATCATATTTAATTAAATTTTACCTTTTAATCTCCACTGTATAAATCAAATTATATCTTTTTCTCCTTATATTATTGAACAAATTAAAATGAAGTCAAAAGTTTGATTTATGAATAATGTAAGACCCCAAATTCTAATTATACCTTAATTAAAGGGATTTGATCATAATCACCTTGATCAAGGCATAATTGGAATTTGTAGGTCATGGGAATGTATTTTGGTGTGTGTGCATTGTCTGATATGTGTTATGTGCATTATGTGTTTTAAGTGTATGAGAGATTTTAGGTATTTATGGTTATGTACACGTTATTAATATAGGTGTAAAAATGCTGATTAGGGTGTTGAAAATGGTTTAGAGGATGTTAGGTGCATTTTGGAATTTTAGAGCATGAAAACTTCTGCTGCTGTCATGTATCAGCAGATGCTCGCTAGCGGCCAATTGTAGTTCGCTAGCGGGTAAGGCGGTAGAAGTACGTCGCTAGCAATTGCGATAAAGCGCTAGCGGGTAATGCGGTGTAATCAGTCGCTAGCGGCCGAGCGATGCTCGCTAGCGACCAGCATCGTGACAGAACAAAATTTCTGTCATTTTGCATTTTAGACCCAATCCTCCATCTTTTTAATATTGCTCATAGGTCCCTCCATCCATAAGTCACCTTATATCATCAGAAGGCTTCCCTAACACCCTCAAACACATCAGAAGCTTGCCATCTTCAACCCTCAACTCCTCAAACTCCTTCCACCTTAAGAAAGCTCCAAACCTCACCTCCAACCACAAGAACTCATCAAACCAAAGAATAAGTCACATAATCAAATTCCTCTCATCATTTCCTTCCATTCTAACCGAACAAAGATCATCAGAAACAATAGGTTTATCATCACCAACATCAAAGAAGCTTAGGTAGAGTTTCAAGTAAGGAGCTCAAGAAGAGAAAGTGATTTCTAGCTTGGATAGAGAGAAACTACAAGAGGTAGGGGTTAGATTTATGTTAAGTTATGTATTACTATGTTTTCATGCATCAGATTCGGATACATGCCTTTCTTTGCATCAAATGGTTGCTGTTCTGAAAACTGATATGAGTGCAGGGTCGATATGCGCGCTAGCGGCTAAATCATAGCCGCCAGCGAGTGTACACGCGCTAGCGGCCAGGTTACAGGTGCTAGCGGCCAGGTTACAGGCGCTAGCGGGTGTAGAGAACCGACTTGGGCGCTAGCGGCCACAGAGGACGCGCTAGCGACCAGATCGCAGAACTTCCTGCAGAGTTGTGTTTTCTGATATTTTGATTTTATGATGATTCAAACCTTATATGTGATCTTTGAAATAGTGCAGTATGATGAATATACCTAAGTATATATATCAGAAACATATTTTGATTAATGAAAATGATTGGTTTAATGAAAGAATAATGTATGAGGCTAACTATGTTATATGATTACATGCATATGATGAAGATTATGACACATGCAATATGATGAGTATATATATATATATATATATATATATAAAAGTATATACATCAGAAATATATTTGATAATGAAAATGATTGATGTGATGAAAAGATGATATATAAGGTCATCTATGTTTTTATGACTACATGCATATGACATATGTGGTATGATGAGCATATGATGTATAGTATGTATTCTGATATTTTAAGGAAATTGTGAAAGGTCAAGTGAATCAGAAAATAAGATTTATGAGTAGCTTTCCTTACAAACGGGATTGGCAAGGGAGGTTGGCACCCTCGATCCCCAATACCGACTTGTAAGAGGAAGTGAGTAAAAACCCTCTTCCCCACAGAGATCTAGTAGAAAACTAGATAGGTATGAGCTCATAGCCTAGGGGCCAGGTGTATGCGGAGCTAGAAAGAGAGAGGGTAGTGCCATTGATTTGAGAAAGTTATAACACATGACACGTATAACTGTATGCATGATATTGATTGTGCAACTGTTGTATGAATAGTTATATATATTTAAACTTGTGACCGTATGCATAGTATTGACTATGCAACCGTTGCTTGTTCATGAACATATTTTCAAGTAACCAATATCAGCACAATGTTGATTCTTCATTGTTACGTAGCATTCATATAAATGTTAAGACGCATATAGGTAAGACACTCCGGAATTACATCATGTTTATGAAAATACCATTAATATAAATTATGCATGTCTCACTTATTTCAAAATAAACCGGAGTGATTCCCCTATTGAGTCTGTGGAGCTCACCCCAATTCCACCACCCTTTGTTTTAGATTCAGGTAGAGCAACAGATACCTCGCTAGTTGAGCAGATTCAGATTCGCTAGAGGACTGAGGCTTGGATATGCGAGAAGTTTAGGACTCTACGAATGTTTTGTATTATATGAGACTCGAAAGAATTTATAAGGGAATTATAAGTGACTGTACAAGCTTATAGTTCTCTTAGAAATTCTAGTATTTAAATATTGTAATATCTATTTTGGATTTTACGTTTATATGTATTTCCTTGTGTACGTGAAACTATATGTATGTATTGGGCCACTTATGTGTATTATGTTATTTTGGTTGTATGTAATTCACAAGTTCATAATTTGGTGTATCAGATTATACCTTGTCACGTACAAGCTGAGAATTTTGAAATACGTTCTCTTTACGAAAATTATTGGCCCTATTTTCCGCGTATTCTTATTTTCAAACTTGAACTCTGAAACAAGATGATAATTTCAGATAATTAACTCGATATGACTTGAGCATAAAGAGGTAATTATTAGGGTGTTACAAATAATGTTGTATGGCTTCAAAGTTTAACTAAACAATGAAATTGTGTGATAAAATTGTGTGATAAAATTGATTGTTAAGTAAAATTATAATAGGTTGAAAATACAACACACTTAAAATGAAAAGAAAAAGGGAAGAAAGGAATGGAAGAAAGCATATAGTGTAGACAGGGAAGAAAATATAACAACTCAAAAAGCTAAATATATCTCATGATATAGAAAGTATCACTGTCAAACAAATGAACATACACAATTATCACTATCCAGCTAGAGGTGTAGAAGAAGAGAGATGTCAGGCGAGAGATAAGCGATGAGAGGCACGATAGATGGTAAGCAAAATAGGCAAAATAGGGTTAGTAAATTGAAGGTCAATCATGGAACATTATAATTTGGGTGAGGATATTTTTGACAATATATGTTTTAAGTGAAAATTGAATGAGAATGGATTTGAAATTAGACCTATTTTCGTTTGATTTGTGAATGGCTTAAAACTGAGAATTGAAATTCTCATGAGAATTGAATTTCTACATTTTAGTGTATTTCAAAATTAAGAAAAGAATTCAATTCTCATAAGAATTGAAATCATATACATTCTAAACAGGTTGTTAGATTTAAAAAGTTTTAATGATTACAGACTAAGTTAAGTGATAAAAATTTTACTTAAGAAAGTACTAATATGTGTGCTTAAGTGTTCTCAGTAAGCTTATACGGATTCTATTCATGGGTGGAAGACTAAAAATTATCATTGAGTAACCTCTGATTCAAAGAAAAATTCTAAGCTAAAGAAGCATAAGAAAGGACAATTGCTTATTTGTTTTGATATATATATATATATATATATGTCCTCCAACATTATATTCCTAAAACTAAATTCAATTAATATAATGGAAATGGAAAATGTTATTGAGGAATATATATATATATATATATATATATATATATATATTAAAAGGTAGCTAGCTAGGATATAGGGCTGCTTGATTTTTAGATCGGTCATCAGGAATCATGATGATCTTGCTGTTCATTTTCTGTATAAATTTAATTTCATTTTACTGATTTTGAAAATAACCTTGTTCTTGACACTCAAATTGACTTTAGTTTTGAACTAACCTTATTAAGAAGTAATGAATTTGGTTGAAATGATGAATATTATCCTTTTCTTTTGTTTACTGCCCCCTATATAAAGTATTAGAGGATCTAGAGTTTCCTGCATTTTGATTCAGAGCAAATCATCAATTTAGAAAGATTTATCTTGAGTATAATTAGGATTAGAGGTTGATTATAAGTCTTAAATTATTTTTGTGTTAAAACTTAGTTACATTTTTTCTCAAATCAAATTGTTCATAACTTGAAAAGATCAGATTTATTTATAGTGATTCTATCAAAGTACTATGGATTCATGACAACTATACTAAAAACATCTACTTTATCATTATCTCTTGTACGATCATGTGCTACTTCTTAGTTGGTCCTCTTGTCTTTGAACATCATTTTTTTTATTCCAATGTTCTGTTTTTGATGTGCTAGTATGTTTTTAGTTATGGTTTCTTAATCCTTTTGAATAAATTAGTTGTTAGTGGAGGCTAAGATTGGTTCATTCTATGAGCCCAATGTTTCCTGTAAATGATTTCTGTATAGTAGCTAGGAACTTTTGAATGAAAATGAATTTAAGTGATGGGCCAAATTGATAAAAACCAAATTTAAGCATCTCTTTTTTCTATGGGTAGTGAATCTTTGTTCCACTTACCAATGATGTATTTCTCTTAACAATTTTTCTATTTAGCTAACTTGATTTTGTTTTTATTATGCATAATGCAAGCATGCATTGTCTTGAGCCTCTTAATAGTTAATATACTTGTATCAATATCTAATATTAATATTAGCTCCTTTTTGTCAGGTCAATGTAATGAAAAGTGATATATAGAAGCCTTTTGACAATATTGAGAATTATGATATATAGAAGCCTTTTGACAAGATTCAACAACAAGAAACTTAGACTTAGACAATATATCCTATTTAATTTTAACATTTAGTTAATCTGAAATTAAAAAAAAATTGTAACATTGATTTAATTGAGAACAAAAAGAATATATCTTCCTATGAATATATGTGTTCTTTATTTAATGTCTTCATAATTTTATTTGTAGGAAACGATATTGGCGCAGGAGGCTAATATAGACTTAGAAAATCCGGCTTCAGTGGTTAATACTCTGAATTTGGAACGAGTTCGTCATATCAAGATTCATCATATCAAGAGCCGCTTAGTTGCCATAACTGGTTGTGTTCAGAAGGTAAGGTTGAGCAGCTCTTGTTCTTCCAACTGTCTATTATTACTACTTGCTCATTGAAATTCCACACTAGGCTCATGGCACATTAGTTAATTTCCATTTGGAATTTGTTGTATCATGCAATAATACTTTTGTTATTAGGTAAAGGGTGAATTAGAGAACTTGCTGGACAATGATGAAGCTATGAGTCAAATTTGAAACGTTAGTGTTGATTTTCTTTTATAACGTTAGTGTTACAAAAGTTTTTGAATTTGAGAAGTTCCAGATGCTAATTTATGCATTCAATAAATTACAAAAGATATTTAGTCTCACTTCTATATTACTTTTCCTAGGGTAGTAAGTTAATTGCTCTTTTTATGTTTGATTTTTATGTGTTTCTGTTTCTATATATATATATATATATGTTTGGATGGAAGAAGACATATTTTCTTTACTCTGGTCAGTTATGTATGTTGCTTATGCTTTCATGGGAATATGATTTCAGAAAGAGAAGAGCATTTAGGTTAGGCAACACTGGGTGTTATGTTCTGAATTCTTCCTTTTAAACCCCTAAAACATATGAACATAAATTCTGAATTATTAGCTCATTTTGCATCGCCTTGATGTCGCCTCATTTGCGCCTGAAGTTGTGAACTCTGGCACCCTTGCGCCTGGCTTGCGTCCACCTTGCGCCCCAGTAAGACTTTGTGGCGCAGCTACGCCCTGTTGGCGCCCTGGAAGGAAGCTGCAGGCGCACATGCGGCCTGCATGCGCCTTGATCTGCTTTCTTGCGCCTTGTTTTGTGCTGTCAACTTCCACTCAGTTTGTGTTTTGTTAATTTATTAATTGTTTCAGTGAATATGATGATGGTGGCATCAATGGTGATGATGATGGTGAGATAAAATGGTGATTGTGGTGATCTGTATTTTTCTAATTTTTTATTATCCTTGTTTCTTCATGGATACAAAAATTATGGATTGAAATTATATTATAACTTGTGGCTTTGTGTGTATGTGAATTGTGGCCGAGTATGTGCATTGATGTGAGTGAATGTGCTGCAGAACCATGTGTTTTTTTGGGCTTAATATTGTATATGCATGCATTATATTTACATGATGCATATTATAATGAAATATGCTAAGATCTAATTATTTATGGAATTTCTTTAGGTTACTGTGGTGGAATTAGAGTCTAAAGTTGAGGAAGAAGGTTGAAGTATACACAATGAGGTTCTCGCACAAGATTAGGAATTGAATGTCATAAAGGTTGATGTTCGTGTGGTCATGAAGATGAGCTTTGGGAACCCTTCTATAACATTCTCTCCAGGTACTCTGGCTATTTATTTCAATCATGAAATACTCTGGTTTTTCAATCATTAGATAAGCATCAAGATTTATCTAGCTAGTAGTACTTAGAGTGAGACTAGTAGAATTTTTATGCATTAATTAGTTAGTATATATATAATTCCATTGCATTCTGCTTCACAATCAGCATCCTTATTGTCAATGTATTGAACTACTTTGCCAAGATCAAAGGTGATTGGGGGTTAAGTTTAGTGGTGCAATGGTCCCTGCAATTGTCATTATAATTAGATCGTTCTTTCTTTGCAAGCACAAAGGTATATATAGTTCACGACTTTGCCTTTTACTCATCTTTTTTATGGGACTTTTTTTTAATATGATTTAACATTGAAAAATAATATAAAGTTAGTTTATCGATAAATGAGATATAATAGTTTAAAACTCATTGACTCTGCCCTTTGTTGGTATTTTAATTTCATTTACTTGATGTGATGTTGTTTCTCCTATTCATTCTTGATCTTTTGTATAAGTTTATTGTATTTGCTTTCATAATCTTTTCAGGAACCTTTTGTTGAAGGAGAAAAAGAAACTAATCACAAAGAGCGATAACATCAAATCGAACAAGTGTAGCGAAAGAGTTCAAGATTTGGAGAAGTTGATGATGAGTTTCGATGGAATAATTTTTTGATTTTACTGAATATTTTGTACTTGTTAAAACTTATTTGTTATCGAATATTTGATCTTTTGTTATGTAATTTTGGAGTTGTATTTTGTAATAATCATGACTTATTAGATGTCATTTGTTAAATTATTAATGTATGAATATTATGATCTTAATAAATAAGATTTAATATGTAAATTTAAATGGAGTTGGATGCCAACATTTTTAAATGATGTAGATTGTGAGAACAAAGACAACGTTTTGAAAATATTTTTTATAAAAGAAAAGGCAACGCTTTTAAATGTATATTGTGGGAACAAAGGCAACATTTTGAAAATGTTGCTGTTTATAAGAGAAAGACAGTGCTTTTGAATGTTATATATTGTGGGAACAAAGGGAAAGTTTTGAAAATGTTGCTGTTTATAAGAGAAAAGACAACGCTTCTAAATATTGTATATTGTGGGAACAAAGGCAACGCTTTTAAAGTGTTGTATTTTATAAGAGAAAAGGCAACGGTAGGGGCAACCGCTTGCGGTTTATAGGACCAAAGGCAACGTTTTTTTGCTAACTCGTTGTCTTTGATAGAAAAGCGTTGCCTTTGAGCAAGGGCAACGGTAGAAACCGCAACGCCCGCTAAAGCGTTGCGGTTGGTATTGAAAGTGTTGCCATTGGCCAACGGCAACGTTTTTTCAGTTAAGGCAACGCTTTTAAAACGTTGCTTTAGGCCAATTTTGTTGTAGTATCAGAAACCTTCTTAGAAACTAGGAAGTGTTTTCTTAAATCTTCTAAAAATATAATTGTATATTCTTTCTTTCAACAAGTAATCTTCCAGGAGTGTATTAGGAATCAAACATAGTTGTATCTAAGTTCTTGATAGTTTTTCGAAAGAATTTTCAAAAACTAAACTATCTGTAAAAGTCCTTCATTTGAAGGCAATAAAGTCCTCGTGTGTTGAGGCATAAGTCCTCTGAGTTGCAAAGGCAAGAAAAGTCCTCTAGTGTTTAAGGCAAAAGTCCTTAGAAGGATTCTAAGACAGTGAAGTCCCCCTTTGGTATAAAGGCGGCAAAAATCCTTTACGGATTGTAAAGGTGGATCTTCGTGAGAAGGCATTCTAAGAAGAATATCTAAGAAATCTTAACATAGGATGAGGACTGGAGTAGGTTTGTTTTAACCGAACCCGTTTAAATTTTGTTGTGTGTGAATCTCTCTTCTCAAACTCTCGTTACTTTTACGATTCATTGAGAAAACAACTTTCAACTAAAACCTTCTAAGTTATTAAATCTTAACTCTAAGTAAATTGAGAAGCTTACTATTAACAAGTCTTCAAAATAAATTTCTTAATTTCTCAGAAGCACTTGTTACTCAGAAGACTATCTTAAATTTCTCAGAAGCTACGTTTACTTAGAAACCTTTCTGCTGCTTCTTAGAAGGAAAAATCTTCAAAAATTGTTTTCAACGTAAAAAGTTTGTAAGAAAAGATTTTAAAAGCACGATTCAACCCCCTTCTCCTGCAAACACACACATTCAATTAATATCAGAGCCCGATTTTAGGGGTTGAGTACTTAAAAATGTTAAAGAAAAAGATCAAGGGAGGATATGGGTTCACAAGTTGCATTTGTTGCTGATGGAGCATCTATCAACAGACCACCCATGTTTCATGGAGATGACTTTGATTATTGGCGTGACAAGATGACTCTATTCATCAAGTTTACAAGCTTGGATCTTTGAAACCTCATTGAAAATGGAGACTACATCCCAACAGAGAGTGTAGTTGATCCAAGCTCTATGACTCCTCTGAGAACTCCCACTAGAGAGGGCCAAGTACCACCAATTCCAAGGTACATGCCCATGCGCATTCCAGAAAGTAGATGGTCTCCGGAGGTTAAGGAGAAGATTCAAATGAACTTCAAGACCAAGTACATCCTTCTCTATGCTTTACCAAAAATGGAATATGATAAGATCGTATCATGTGACACTGCGAAGAAAATCTAGGAAAGACTGCATATGCTACATGAAGGAACCGATCAAGTCAAAGAGACCAAGATCTCCATGTTGATTCACAAGTACGAATCCTTTAGCATGCAACCGGATGAAACAATTGGCAATCTATCTATCAGATTTCTCCATATCATCAACCAGCTTAAAGTTTTGGGCAAAACTTACTCGAACGCTAAGATGGTAAGGAAAATTCCAAGAAGTCTCTCAGCAAAGTGGCGTCCCAAGGTGATAGCTATTCAGGAAGCCAAAGACCGGAATCAGCTTGGATTAGACGTACTATTTGGATTATTTCTCAGAACCCATGAGATCGAAATAGAGGGTCTACTAGAGGGTCTACTTGCTCTTAAATTCTCTTCAAGAAAGTCTTCCAAGGCTCTCAAAGCTTCTGAGTGCTCAGAATCAGAAGATGATTATGAACAAGAATAAGAGGATAAAGATATCTCCATGCTTGTGAGGAAGATGACCAAGGCGTGGAAAAACAGAACTAGAAAGGGCATTGAAGCCATGGTTAAAAAGCATAAGAAGGGCAAGATGAAAGCCTCAGAAGCAACATGCTACGGATGTGGAGAGAAGGGCCATTTCAAGACGGATTGTCCCAAAAACAAAACTGGGAAGAAGAAATTCATTCCAAAGAAGAAAAAAGTAATGGCCGCCACTTAGAGTGACGCAGAAGAAGAAGCTTCTGATTCTCACGACGAGGATGAATCAAATGTTTGCTTCATGGTTGATGAAGAATTTACTCTGGAAACTGAATCTGAATAAGAAGAGATAACAAATTCTTCTCATAGATACACATACAAAGAACGTTCAGAACTCTATGAGGAGCTTCTGAGTGATTCTAATGGATTGGCTCAGCGTTTTTGCATATATAAAAAGTCTTTTAAAAACCTTGAGAGCGAAAATGCCAAGTTAATTCAAGAAGTAGAAATGCTAGAGCTTGAAAGGGATGATTTCAAAAATAGAAACATCAAAGGCCATGAACTCTATCAAGCTCTAGAGGATATGACTTCTATGACTGTTAAGAAAGCTTTGATAGAGTCAAACTCTATGCATTTGCACCATGTGTTTCAAAGTTGGACATAGTTATGAGAAATATCCTAAGCCGCCGAGAAAGGGAGATACCTCGTTAGCTATGAAGGCTAAAAAGAAAAATCTCTCTTATAAGAACATGACTTCTAAAAAGGGGGAAACGAAAGTTGAAAACTCTCAGAAATCAAAGTGCAACTCTCAGAAACAAAAACCCAAAAGAGCTAAGAAAGCTAACAAAAAAGGACCTAACAAAGCATGGGTACCTAAAGTTACTGATTCTGTGAATGTAGGGGCATCAACAACCATTGCTCTACCACCAAGATGAGCAATGGTATCTGGACAGTGTTTTCTCAAGACACCTGACTGGAAGCAAGCATTGGTTCAGAAACCTAAAGGCTATAAAGGGTGGAACTATGCGCTTTGGTGATTGTGCAAAGGGTAAAGTCACCACCATAGGAGAAGTTGGTAAGGATGATTCTCACAAAATCTCTGATGCTTTACTTGTTGATGGCTTGACTCACAACCTTCTGAGCATAAGTCAGTTCTGTGACAAAGGCTTGAAGGTTGAGTTTCTTACTGAATATTCCCATGTGATTGATCTGTTAGCTCCAAAAACCCGTTACTTCATTATTAAAGGTTTTGAGTGATAAAAATTCTAAGTCTAATTAAAAGTTTTATTTGGTTGGACTAACTGTTTGTTAAGTGTGTTTTAGGACATGATTAAATTAAAATTATCAAAAAGGGTACATCTTAGCATCAACATACCAAAAGTGGTGCATACAAATATACATTAAGGAATTAATTTGAAGATTCATGAAGGCCACATCACCAAGGAGTCATATTAAAAAGGGAAACAATATCATGAGAGTGTCCATGCTCTTAATCAGGAGGTCCATCGACTCTAGGAGGAGCTCATGGCCACCGGGCCGGAGAAAAAGATGATTGACACCAAGATCGACAAGATGCGAAAGACGTTAAAGGAATTCTTGAAGTCAATGGGTCCCTTAGGGTCGTTGTTCCCGGAGGTGCTTCTTTCTTCTGACAAGGTGGGTGAAGGACAAGACGACGACAATGGAGACAGTGATGCTAAGTATCATTATTCTCCACCTTAGATTTTTATTTATATATTTGTAACATTATTTTTTATGCTAAGTATCACAATGGATATTACTTACTGAGTATGATTTTTTAATTAATAAATTTTAATTACATTATTCAAATAAATTTGTATATTGTTTTATTATTAGTAGTTGAGTTCTATAAAATGCGATTACAAATACATATTAAACGATATACAAAAAAAAAAAACCAATATTGTTACCCGTTGGAACACTATCAATACGCATAATAATTTTTTAAAATAATTTCGTTGAAACACTTTCACAAACAGGGAAATAACAATGCTGCTTTCCGTCGAAACACCGTAAAAAATGTTGTTACAATATGTCGGGATTGTCGTCGACCCCTCGTCAGAAATCACTAATAAAAAAGTATAAAAGACCTAGTCGCATAGCAGTCCAGAAAGCAACAAATATTTTAAAAAGTCCCTTCGCAACATTGTCCCCAATCCAGCCAAGAAAAAGAGAGTTTTGGGGCAGTATAGTTGTAGGTAATATGGTGAAACGATTCACACAAAAAAAATTGTGAGAAAAAAAAGAAGCATGATGAGGAAAACCCAACACCATCTAATGAGCAAGCTCCAACACCACCTAATGAACAAGCTCCACCAACATTTAATGAGCAAGCTTCATCACCATCAACTGACTGCCTAGCTCCTCAGTCTTGGTATACTTATTTTTCCTTAGCAGTTTTTTCCACTTGCTATTATCTTTTTTTCCTTTGCTAAAATGCTGCCCTAAATACATGCACACCAAAATTGTATCTTGTATTGCAAATAAATGCATATGTTCTATTCTAATTATTAGTCCATCTAGTTTTTCCAGCTTCTGTTGTATTTGAGTTTCTATTCTAATTATTATAATTTATGATTAATTTTTGTAATTGTTTAATTCTCTGCCAGTAATGGCAGGTCACAACCACCTCCATGCCAACAGCATATACTGCCCCTTCCTAATCATCATGTGGGTGGTTGACTCTTATTTAATTTTATTTTAATCTTAGTTGGTATGATTAGTACTTGTTTAATCTGATTTTGTATGACTGGTACTGTTTTTTATCTTATTTTATTGCAGACATTTACGACAAGGAGACCACCAAAGCTCCCTAGTATAAGAGGAAAACGTGCAAGTGATCCAATGCCTACTCAAGAAACACAATCACCTCATGTAATAAGAAGTGGTTCTCCTCCCCCAAGTGCTATTTCAAAGGAGACATTGCATGGAGCAAGCTCTGCAACAACATCTAAGATGAATACTTTCATGAGATTTATGTCAAATCTAGGATGGAATCCTCCGAGGAGAATGAATGAGTGATTGAGACCTACCATAGTTGTTATTTTATTGATTTTGGACTGTTTTGTTTTTATCTAGGCTTGATTTATGGATCATTAGTTGAAATTCTATGTCTCATTTTGGGTTGCTTTTACATGTTGATTTTGGGCTGTTAATTTTTTTATTAGGGGCTCTTTTGCTTCATTTGTCCCTTTGACTTTGTTTAGATTTTACCTTGAATCTGATAGCTTAATGGCAACGACAATGGACCCTTTTGCTGCACATGTACTTATGAATTGACAGATTTATAAATACAAATATATATGACATCTTATATTTTGTAGAGCAATTACGAATATTGGCAGGTTTATATGACAACTTATAAATACAAATATTGGCAGGTTTATAGGGCAATTGACCCTTTAATATTTTGTATCTTGCAGTAAAGGATAAAATGAAAGCATGTTTCATTAGAAATATATAATGCGAATACATGTTTTCATTTTGAATTGGAAATATATTACATAACACATCTTATCCCATTACAGGTTCCATAATCGAATTTTATGCCATTACAAATGCATAAATTCTTTAATTGTTTGATAAAGTAAATAATCCAAATCCTATTATCCCTGTCACTACAACATACATAATGATCACTAACATTTTTAAACTTTTAACTTCAACTTCTAAATTACTAATCTTCCATGCATAATTTAGTTTCCATTCTTCATTCCCCTTTGCAGTCAAATTAGCAACTACAGAGGTAGTTTCATGTGTTTCCTTATTCACCCAATAAAAAAAATTGCAATCATTTGTTGGTCTGCATATATTAGAAAAAATATATAGGTTAGATAAATCAGAGTAAAAACTTAGGGAATGGAGTTTAGCTAACTAAACTTCAAAATCAAAAGTAATAATAACAAATAAGAAGTAAGGAATTTACCCTATAATTAACACACCCATAAAACAATTTTTCAGGATTAAGTTGTGTTTTTAACTTTCTAATCACTATCTTTAATCCACAGCCACAAAAAACAATTTCTCCACCCCTAAATCTTGTGTGATTGTGACTCCTTATAATGCTCCCATCTGACCTTGATAAGAATGAAGAGCTAGGAATCCTATCACCACAACCCATCATGATAAATTTAAATTTTAGAAGAATAAAAATAGAATTATGCAAAGAAGAAGAAGAAGAATGAAGAAAAAGAAGAGAGAAGGAAATAAAAATATTGCAAAATTGGATGGTGAGATGAAAGACTAATTTGATACAATTGGTGCAATGTGGAGGACTAAATCGAACTCCTCATATTGTTTGTACACGTCATCTGCCAACTTGGCACATAACGGTACACGTCAGCAAGGAGTAACAGAGTTAATGACAAAACATTAATAGAGGACTAAAGTGACTCATGGAATGCAATGTGAGGGACTAAATCGAACAAAAAGTAAAGTGTAGGACTAAAGTGAAATAAAAGTGCATGTGAGTGACTAAAATAATGGTTAACTCTTCTATAAAATACACTTATCATTTAATAAAGAATATACACAAATATATATAATTAACATACAATTTTATTCACGAAAAACATATATTTATACTAATCTATACTAATATATAAAATTGATAAAAAGAATTTTGTGTCCATATTAACTTGGGCAGTTTTTACTCCACTTCCCACCGACTCCATTAATATACACAAATTGCTGGTTGTAATTTTAGTATTTTGAAATTGAAATTGATAACGATGCGAGAGTTTAATTTCAATTCATTACTAATAGTGTAAAATAATTTTACACATATATTCAATCATGAATTAACATATGAGTAAAAGTCTTTAACTCAATTATTCACTAATTAAAAAATCGCACAAATAAATGAATATAATTAACTTACAATGTAAAATTTTTTTCACGGTCGATATATAATAATTAAACGGGTGAAATACCAAAAAGGAACACGAAAGATTTTGTTGTTGACAAATCCAACCATCAAAGATGTTTTTGACAAAATAACCCATGAAAGATTGGTTAAGTGTGACAAAATGCACCAATCGTGTGGCAAAATTCCTTTGACTCGATCACACGACTTGTGCATTTTGTCACATCTAAACAATCTTCCAAGGGTTATTTTGTCAAAAACATCTTTGATGGTTGAATTTATCAGTGACTAAATCTTTCGTGTTCATTTTTGGTACTTCGCCCTAATTAAACTTATGATAAAATGCTATAACTTGTTTATACTACGAGGGAAATAAAGCCCGGATGCGATTTCTACTCGCCTGTGTGACTCACTGAACCAAATCTAACCCGATTAAAAAGAAAAAAAAAAAAAAACCCTATCAACGCAGTTACGCACAAACTAGTTCAGATTTCAGAAACACCAAAAAGAAAAAAAAAATTTCAGAAACACAAACACAATTCTTGGAGAATATTTTGGCACTGTCTGATCTGGGTTTTTTCATATTTCAATCACCATTTTCTTCTTCGTGTGTCTTATTTCTCCAGTTACATTGGTAGCTCCAATAGCCATCACCCTCACCCTCACTAAGCACACCCACCGTCAGACCAAGAAAACGCAAGATCTTCAACGACCCATTAACCCTAACAATTTCAAAATCTAGAATTTAGCAGCACCCACTTCTCAAAATCCTTTCCAGTTTGGCAAACGAGAGAAGAAGCCATAGATTATAGATACACCATCCTTATGCCCCAACATCAGAATACGACCAACTACAGTTACCATTTTCATAGTCACTGCCAATTTTGATGGGTGCTGAGAAGAAATGGCTCTTCACCCTCTTCACTGCAGCATTTCTTTCCCTCATCGTTCTATTACTCTCTTCTTCTTTTACCTCTCTCAAGCCTTTCCCCTCCATTGTCGAACATGGTCCTCTCTACCCTCCTGCATTCGCTTACTTTATCTCTGGCGGGAACAGGGACAAGGACCGGATCTTCCGGCTGTTGCTGGCTATCTATCATCCCAGGAATCGTTACCTGCTTCACCTTGGAATGGATGCCAGGGATGAAGAGAGGCAGATGCTCTCCGCCGCCATCATGTCTGTGCCGGCAATTCAGGCATTCGGGAACGTTGACGTGGTCGGAAAGGCTGATTATGTCACCTACTTGGGCTCCTCCAATATTGCCATCACACTTCGGGCTGCTGCTATTATGATGAAATTGGACGGTGGATGGGATTGGTTTGTCACTTTGAGTGCACGTGATTACCCTCTCGTCACCCAGGATGGTAATGCCAATACGGTAATTTCTGTTTTGGTTCATCGGTTTGTGCTTGTAATTTGATTTCTTTGAGAATTGTGTTTAGATTGTTCTTGCATTTGCAGTTTGGCTTGATCATAAATGCTGGTTGATGTGATTCTTTAGGAGCTTTGTTTTGGTTTTCATTTGTTTTTGGAAATTTGAGATGAGATATAAAAGTAGAGACTTCTTTTCACTAGGTTTGATTATTTGAATCACCATATTCTCACTCAACTTGTAATTGTACACTATGGGAAAATGGCTTCTTTAATTGCATTCTGACTATTGAATGTAAGATGACTTATGTCGCTATTTTGTGACCAATCTTATTCATTTTCCCCATAATTTCTATACCATATAGGCTTGGATTTTGGATTTCCCTAATTGGAAGTTAAGCTAGGGTTAGTGGGATGGAGGGGATAACTATAAGAAAAGATGAGCCCAAGACCCTTATTTCAGTAGTGATTTAGATTTAGATAATGCTTTCGTTAGTCTTGGCATATATTTGCATATTTGTTGAAGCATTCACCATCTAGTCTTGAACTTTCATGTATGGGTTGAGGTAAGGCTATTTGAACTGACTGTTGTTTGTCAACACATTATTTGAGGTTTAGGCTTAGGTAGATGAAATGAAAATGTCCGATTAAGTTAAAATATGTATACCATGTATTTTTAATGAAGTTACATTTTACAATATCACTGTTAGAGACTTAGGAAGGGGAGCCGGCCAATTGGGCCACACTTAGCCTTAGACAGTTATGCTGACTAGGAGAGAGAAAATGGGATCTATTGTATGGGGAAGTTTGTTATATAGTTAGTGGGGAGGAAATTGGATGAAGCTATATATAGAAATTGAGGAGATAGTGAAACCAGAGGAATTTACCTTCCTTAAATATGTGTATTATCACCAAAAATAGGGAGAAAACAAGGAAGATAACAATGACAGAATTTTGAGAGTTATGCCTCTCTCCCGGGTCATATAGACTAGTTATTACAATTGGTATCAGAGCACTCATTATTGGGCCTAGGCAGTGTAAAAGCTCCAGCTGTGGCCTATCTGTGAAAATTTAGCATTCCTGGGATTAAAAGCGCAATGGCGTCGTTTGATCCATGTAGCTGACCCCACATAGTGAGATAAGGTTTATTGTTGTTGTTGTTGGGATTAAAAGTACAAGTAAGAAGGCCCAAGGGGGTGTCACTGAAGAGTGTGCTCAGGCAACATATAAGGTTGAAGAAAGCTTGGGGCCTAATGTGAACTATTTTGGAAATTTGGCCTTCGAAACCAAGGGATTCCCTCCCGTCAGATGCCACTCCATTTGTGGTATTAAAGGAAGCAATTACAGTTCCAAGATCTCTTCAAGGCCAGGAACTAGTGTGAAATGGGCAAAATTTACAGCTGTAAACTCTGTTGAAGATTGTAGGAGAGGTATCATAATCTCACATGATTTCACTACTGTCAAATATCTTTCTGCTGTCTTAGATTTCTAAATGAAATTGGTCACTCTCTATTCTTATAAATATCACCTCAAAAGGGATAGAGTTGAAGTAGATTGGCACAGGTGGAGGTTTGAATAATTCAGTCCTACTTGGGATTTTCGCCTATAACTTTGAAAGCTTCTTCCAGAATAATCAAGTTTCAAGGGAAGGTTTTAGAAATTAGAGGCTCTTCTTTGGAACTGAATTTTGACAGCAGTAGGCACAATGCCCAGGAGTTCAAGGAATTATCCCTCACTTACACTCCGGAGGCTAATAAGAAGAACATGTTTCTAGAGCTGAGCCATTGTTTAGCTTTAGCATCTGTTCTGTGCATCTGCTATCTATGTTCTGTTGCCGCTATAAAGAAAATAGCGAGTATTTTGGCAATCAATCTCACTACAATACATCATGAGATCATGATATGGGGAATTTAGGTCTTGAAGGTTACTTTGCAATGGAAATCCATCCCATAGTTCTTGAGGTGGTGATGTGTACTGCAAAAGTAAGAAAGTCACAATTTGCTTCTATCGAATATTTGCTTTTTAGCACCTATGTTGAGTTAGAAGGTGATGCCTATGGGACCCCAAGGGTGATTCCTACATTACAAGCATATGTTCCTTTCTTTTTTCAAGACTTGGGCCAGGCAAGGTTGTCAAGAGTGAGTTCCTATGCAAGAACGAAAGAGGGTAGCAGAAATGAAGAGTAGAAGAGCGTAGCACGGAACGGAAGTTCCTACTAGAATTGAGAATTACAACATATGTATATGCAAGATTGGCACAAGTGGTAAGCGGCTTGTTGCCCCTTAAGTAAGGTCTCAGGTTCGAGCCTTGTGGATGGAAAAAATCCTCGTTGGGAGCCTCACCTGCCATTCCCAGGTATGCGACCCGGGGCGACGGATTAGTCGGGGCGAAGCTCCGGACACCGTGGGCAACCAAAAAAGTAAAAATATTAGTTAGATTTTTGACCAAAATAAAAGTGATTATTAAGTGAAATAAAATAATTTATTACTTATTTAAATTCTAATTTATATTTCACATCAATAACAAAATTTGAAGAAAACTTGACTTATTGTATTTTTTCTATTTTTAGAAGTAACTTATTATGTAATTGTTTTTAAAAAATATTCAAAATATACTGAAAAAAGTAGCTATGCAATTTAAATATTTATTTTTAAAATTTAAACTTATTACTTGAAGGATATAAAAAGCACAACACAAGGTAGTATATAACATTGATTGGGTCATTGGGCGGCATGTACAATAACGCTTAAAATTCAAGCTGAATATGTTATTGTCGAAGCTTTTGAGTACAATAAAGATAAAGTGCACAAAAGCAAATCACGCACAAGAGGTGGAGGAGAATACACAAGCAGAAGCAAACTGCAGATCGAACAAAAGGAGAAGTAGCAGCAGAAGAATAAAAGCAAAAGCATATGCGAGCAAAAGCAGAACGTGGCACAAACAACAGTGCGCAGAGGCAGTGCCACAACGACGCTGCGAAGGTGCGAGGTCAGTGCACAGGCGCGAACTCAGAAACGGTAAACAGTATACACGAATTCAGCCCAAATTTCTGACCCGATTTCAGAAACGCTTGGAGCTGCCGCTCCTACCGCTCCCACGCCCCTGAGCAGTGCTCGCGGACGCTCCCAAAAGTCCGCCCCTATTCAGTAAGCACGAGGATGATCTTGGCTTGCAAGTTCGTAAGAGCGTAGGCTCCTACAATCTAGAACTCGCTCTTGACAACCATGGACCCAGAGGACCTTACTGCAATGCAAGCATAATTTCATCCCTCTCGTTCAATATTTGAGACCCCGGAGGAGGGCTAATCATTTCAGCGCTGTTGTTTTACTTTCTACCGCATCACCTTGAGGACAAGGTGATTCTTTAAGGGGCGGGTATTGTTGAGACCTGGGAAGGGGAATTGGGCCACACTTAGCCTTAGACAGTTATGCTGACTAGGATAGAGAAAAATGGGATCTATTGTATGGGACAGTTTGCTAATTGCTATATAGTTAGTGGGGAGGAATAGATTTGGGGGAACTTTCAAAATTCTCCCATTGTTATCTTGTTTTCTCCCTATTTGCAGTGATAATACACATTTGAGGAGGGTTCTGAATAGCTTCATCTATTTCCTTCATTTCTAGATACCAGTTCTTACACATTGCAACATGTAATGGCTGCTAGTTAGCTATGTTAGAGGGGCTGGACTCTATATATTGTGGTTCTTTTTGCTTAAGTGTAAATCGAGTGTTGATTTGAGTTCAATAGAATATTGATGTTATTATTGTGAGATATCACCTTTCTAATTTCATTATTGTTATTCAGTTTGAAACCTTTAAATTAAGTTGGTTCTGCACTGATAAACAGAAATGCCATCTGGATGAAAAGCTGAATTCTACTGGCTGATATTATTTACATTTAAATTGGTATTTCCCATAATGAATGAAATTGCTCAAGACTCTAAAGTGAAATATAGGTTTTACAGCTAGTTAGTTGTCTTTACATGAAGGACTTTGCTTTGAGCCTTAGCTGAAACCTTGACTAACCTTGAGGCTTACAGCTGAATTTTTTTTGAACTTTTTCATTTTATTAGTGAATGATTTTTGGTTATCTTGTGCACATGAAATACTGAGGTCAATTTATACATTTACCACTGCAAAATTTGTCTCATGTAGTAAGCATTTCACACTCCCAGTCTCCCACCAACATTGTTTTGAACTGTTCTTCGTTGACAAAATTCAACATGTTTCATATGTATTGCTAGATGGAAGAGAGTGCTTATAAGTTGGATATGTTATTACCATACAATTGGATATCCCGAATACATATTGCAGGAAAAATGTTTTCTCTGTATTGATGATAGGTTTACATTTACTGATTTAAATAGCCCATATACAATAAATCCAATTCCTAATAGATACAAACAGATTTCCTAATCTCAGTAAAGTAGTCCTAATAGATACAAGCAGGTTGCCTAATTTCAGGAAATTAATCCAGGTTCCCTAATTTCAAGAAGTTTGTCCTTAGGCACTGATTATCAACACTCCCCCTCAATTTGTCCTTAGGCTTGTAGAGAGCCTTAGTCAAAATATCTGTCATCCGTTGAGATGAAGGTGTGTACTGAAGAGTTGCATCCCCAATGTCATGCTTTTCCTTTATCAAGTGGCGATCAATCTCCACAAGCTTTGTCCTATCATGATGAACGGAGTTCTTGGCAATACTAATGGGGGCAATAGTCTCCTCATAGTCGATACCATATGATTGTGTGAACCCCTTGGCTACTAGGCGTGCCTTGTATAAGACTTCCATCCACATTTTTTTAACGGAAAAAATCCACTTGCACCCCACGGTCTTCTTTCCTTCAGTTAGAGCCGAGAACTCCCATGTAGCATTCTTTTCTAGTGGTTGCACCTCTTCCCTTAGTGCAGCAGCTCATTTGGGGTCTTGGAGAGCTTCCTGTATGTCTTTAGGTTCTTGAATGTTGTCCAAAACTGTTACAAAGGCTTTATGGTCTTTGAATAAATTATCATAAGATACAAAGTTTCCAGTTGTGTTTAGTACAAGACCTCTCACCTTTTCTAACAGAACTGTTATCATGGGGGTTTTCTATAGGCAGTGATGTTAGGGAAGGTTCTTGACTTTGCCATTGAGTTATGGAGGACTTCGCTTGCTGTCTAGTCTTCTGTCTCCTTTAGGACACCATCAAAGGGTTGACTGCTGAATGCTGGTTCAATTCTTTTGGATGCTTGCTCGGTTCTGCTTCAGTTTCTGCAGTTTCAGGGGCTACTCCAGGTATTCTTTTAGTGGCTGTTTCAGGCTGGCTAGATTCTGCTCCAATTTTTGCAGTTTCAGGTACTATTTCAGTGGCTAAGGGGCTGTTGATCCTCTAGATTTTTCAAAATAGATTGTATATCTGAACCTCCAAAGCTGAAATTCATCATCCATTGTTTTCTCCCCCTGAATTTCAGTGTTAGGGAAAAACGGTTGATTTTCAAAGGTGACAACCATGGAGTGGTAGAATTTTTCGGTTGAGGGAGACTAGCATTTGTATCCTTTTTGGTTTGGAGCTAGGAAGCATGTACATGCCTATACTAATGCATGTCTGTGTGTCCGACACGCGGTGGACATGGACACGGTGGACATGTGTCTGACACGTAGCGATACAACAACTACAACAACAACAAGTTTTATCCCACTATGTGTGGTCGGCTACATGGATCAAATGACACCATTGTGCTCTATCGTGAGTAATGTTAGGATTTAGGTCATTAACTCTTAAATCTTTCTCGATAACCCCTTTTATAGTCTTTTTTGGTCTCTCTCCACCCCTAGTTATTGTGGTATCTCTCATTTGGTCCACCCTCTTGACTGAATGTTCTCCTGTTCTACTTTCCACATGGCTATACCATCTAAGGCGAGATTTCACCATCTTATCAATTATAGAGACTACTCCAAGTCTCTCTCTTATGCTTTCATTTCTTATCTTGTCTTTTCTCGTGTGACCGCTCATCCACCGGAGCATCCTTATCTCCGCTACGCTAACTTTGTGTTCGAGTTGGCCCTTTGCTGCTCAACACTATGTCCCGTATAACATAGTGGGTCTGATAGTTGTGAGATAAAATTTACCTTTAAATTTTAAAGGTACTTTCTTATCGCATATAAAGTTCGAGGCACTTCTCCATTTTATCCATCTAGCTTGAATCTTATGGTTGACATCTTCGTCTATCTCTCCGTTATCCTGGATGATGCAACCTAGGTATTTAAAGCTCTTAACCTGAGGTATGACACTTTCCCTATCTTCACTTCTATATCTGAGTATTCTCGCTGCTTGCTGAACTTACAATGCATGTATTCCGTCTTATTGCGATTTATGCGCTGACCATGTACTTCCAAAGCTTGTCTCAACTTCTCCAATTTCTCGTTAATTTCTTCTCTCGATTCACTTATGAGGACTATATCGTCGGCAAAAAGCATGCACCACGACACTGGTTCTTGGATATGTTATGTAAGCACCTTCAAGACTAGGGTGAAAAGGTAGGGGCTCAAAGATGACCCTTGTTGTAGTCCTACACCAATAGTGAAATCTTTCATTAGCCCACCTTGAGTCCTCACACTAGTCATAGCACCATCATACATGTTCTTAATTGCTCGGATATAGGCTATCCTTACACCTTTCTTTTCTAAGACCTTCCATAAAACATCCCTTGGTACCCTATCATACGCCTTCTCCAGGTCACTAAAAACCATATGTAATCCCTTTATTTGTTCCAATACCTTTCCATCATCCTCCTTACCAAGTAAATAGCTTCCATAGTAGATCTACCTGACATAAAACCAAGTTGATTCTCTGACACCTGGGTCTCCTTTCTCAACTTTCTTTCTAACACCCTTTCTCATAGCTTTATAGTATGACTCATGAGCTTAATCCCTCTATAGTTCCAACAGTTTTGTATATCCCCCTTATTCTTGTATATGGGAACTAATGTGCTCTTTTTCTAGTCATTGGGCATCTTCTTTGGCCAGTTGGCCTTAGAATCTCATTCAAAAACCTGGTTAGCCAGCTCACTCCTTTACCTCATAGGCATTTTTAAACTTCGATAGGTATATTATCTGGCCCCACTGCTCGCCCATTTTTCATCCGCTTAAGGACATCATTCACTTCAAATTCTCTAATTCTTCGGTAGAAGATAAAGTTTTGATCCATCTCATTCATACTTAGTCGATCCAAATATGCGAGGTTTTCATGTCTCATTGAAGAGATTGTAGAAATAACTCCTCCATTTTTGCTTAATGTTCCCTTCTTTGATCAAAACTTGACCTTCACCATCCTTAATACACTTAACTTGATCCAAATCTCTCGTTCTTCTATCCCGACTCTTTGCTGTCCTGTAAATATCTTTTTCCCCCTTCTTTTATGTCCAAAGACCGGTAAAGCCCCTCAAAAACTCTCATCCTTGCCTCACTTACTGCCTTTTTTATTTTCTTTTTAGCCACCTTATACTTTTCCCAATTCTCCGCATTCTGATGTAGAGTAATACATTGTAAGAACCCTCTTCTTGATATAGTTGGCAATAGAATGGTACAATAGATAATAAGAGAGATATAGAAGAATAGAAGTCAAGAGTGAGAGGGGAGGAGAAGGTAGTGAATCCATTGGACTTGGAGAATCAGTATGAAAACTCCAGAATTGGTGGTGAGTTTATTCAAAAATGTATGAATGATAAGGATAAATAACACTTAAGATAATTTTGGCTTTCGAGAGGCCGAACTCTCCACAATTTTCACCCACTTATTTCTTTGCTCACTGATGCTAATTTCCTTTTCTTATTTATATCTCGTATTCCCTCTGATAGTTTCCTAAAAAAACTCAATCCCCACCCCTTAATTTCAGCTAATTCCTGATTCTTCTCTGATGTTAATTGAAAGGGATTATATTTCCTTTGTTGTTCTCCTTCAATCTCGTTGTTTGGATCTGTAACAATACCCCTCCCATGAAGATGCACCTTGTCCTCAAGGTGATAGAGGGGAAATGCTTGCTGCAGCTTGTTAGCCTTCTCCCACGAGCTTTCAAAATCAGGCAAGTGCAGCCATTTAACTAAGACTTCTAGCTGCCCGTTGTCATTGGTCTTGCTCTCCTGGATCTTCTCAGGATTCACAACCAACTCAGTGTCTTCTGTTAAAGCTTCTGGAATCGGTTGGAATGAAACTGCAGGTCCCACACTCTTCTTAAGGAGAGAGACATGAAACACCGGATGGATTTTAGCTGTCTCCGGAAGCTTGAGCCTATATGCCACTTCGCCAACCCTCTCCAAGACTTCAAAAGGGCCATAGAATCTAGCTCGCAATTTTTCATTAATTTTGGTAGCCAGGGACTGCATCCTTTATGGATGAATCTTCAGATAAACCATCTCCCACCGCAAACGCCACATCTCTTCTCTTCTTATCAGCCTGCTGTCACATCAGATTTTGTGCTCGATTTAACTGAAACTGCAGCTCATCTAGCATCTGGTTATGCTCAGCCATAATTATCCGCAAATCTTTGACAATAGATTCTAACCCACCTCGCAATAGTGGTGGTGGCTCCCTTCCATATAATGCTTTGAAAGGTGTCATACGAATGGACCCATGGTAGCTAGTCTTGTACCAGAATTCCGCCCAAGATAACCAACTAGGCCACTGTTTTGGCTTGGACCCTGTAAGGCACCCGAGATAAGTTTCCAAGCATTTGTTGACAGCTTCCGTTTGCCCATCCGATTGAAGATGATAGGCTGATGACATCTTAAGAGAAGTTCCGGCTTGCTTAAAAACCTCTGACCATAATGTGCTCATAAATATTTTATCCCTATTGGAAACAATGGATGAGGGAAACCCATGTAGGCGGACTACTTCCTTTATGAATAAGGTAGCAATATCCTTTGCTGTAAAAGGATGGGATGGTGGGAAAAAATGGGCATACTTGGTGAGACGATCATCCACCACTAAGATAGTGTCCATCCCCTTGGCTTTTGGCAATCCCCCAATAAAATCCATTGAAATGTCTGCCCAAACATTAGTGGGAATGGGCAAGGGCTGCAATAAACCTGCTGGTTTGAGGGTTGAGTGCTTGTTCTGTTGGCACAGTTCACAGCCGCGAATGAACTCCATAATTGATGCTTTCATGCCCTCCCAATACAGCAGGGCAGAAATTCTTTCGCAGGTTCTAAAGAATCCCGAGTAGCCACCCAATTTGGAACTGTGGAATTCCAATAAAATTTTTGGAGTCCACTTTGAATTTTTATCATGTACTAGGCGTCCCCTGTACATCAACTTGCCATTAGATAGCTCAAACCCAACAGTTGTTTCTTCACCTAGGAGCAGTTTCTGCATAATGGCTTTCAACTTAGGTTCCTCCAAAACTTCAGCCTCAATGTCCTCCCATTCTGCTGTCACTGAAAAAGAAAGAGGTGAAATGGAACTTCCTTGAGAGCGCATCCGCCACCTTAACCAAGCAATTTTGACAGCCATTTTTGCTGGCTTTCATCATCAACTCGCTGCTCCAGCAGAAACTTCAATGACTTCTGATATGTGTATACTATAAATTGTTAGCCGAGGAGATAATGTCGCCATTTTTGGATGGCTAAAACAATGGCCATCAATTCCTGCTCGTAAACGGATTTCCTCTTAGCCGCAACTGATAATTTTTGACTCATGAACGCGATTGGCCGACCCTCCTGCAACAATACAGCCCCCACACCTTTCCCGGACGCATCAGTTTCAATTTGGAAAGGTTTGGAAAAACAAGGAGCTGCTAAAACAAGAACAGAAACCATAGCTTGTTTAAGCTGTTGAAATGCTGTCTCAGCTGCCTCACTCCACATAAAACAATCCTTCTTAAGCAATTCTGTAAGGGGCCAAGCAATGCTGTATCCCTTAACAAATCACCTATAATAATCGGTGAGTCCTAAAATCCCATGCAAACTCTTCAGGTCTTTCGGACTAGGCCAATCCACCATGTCCTGTACCTTTTTTGGATCAGCAGTCATGTCCTGAACATTACACAATACTTGTTGTGCATGACGTATTGGCTGTTTTGACTGTTTTTTCGTCGTGTATATAGCAATACTCAAAATAGAAAACTGGGCATATGTTTTGACTAAATTATGCTATGCTTTGTTTGGGGATGTGAATAAAACTGGGCATATGTTTGTTTTGCTCTATATTGTAGTTCCAACTCAAGTACGCCTATCTTTTATATTATTATGTTTTAGTTTATGTTATAGGCGAAGAAATTAAGTCTACCTATATTGATGTCAACTGTTTTCGCTGAACTGTGCTATGCTTTGTTTATGGGCAATTGATTCTTCCTAGTCTTCCCTTCTGAATATAACTTTCTTTTTTCTGCACACTTATTGACCAACTGATCCCTTCTCTATTATCTGTATCAGATCTATCCCACGTTTTCTCTTCTGTTAGGAGGGACCTCAATTTCATTGATCACACGAGTGACCTTGGATGGAAAGAGTAATGAAAACTACTGCTAATTCTAGCTGCTGCATTGTGGCACTCTATTATTTGGTAGTAGATCATGTTATTCAATATTCATGTATTTATTTATACATGCAGAAGTGATAGATTCCAGCCTATTGTAGTTGACCCTGGAATATATTTAGCCAGGAGAAGTCAAATTTTTCAAGCTACAGAGAAGCGGAAGACGCCCGAAGCTTTCAAACTCTTCACAGGCAAGTCTTCTGTTATGCTGTCTGAGTAACACCGTATTTTGCTATGAGGGTCTGTTTGTTGAACATTCTTCTTGCTTTGCAGGTTCACCATGGGTCATCTTGAGCAGATCTTTCCTGAAGTTTTGCCTTTTTGGCTGGGACAATCTACCTCGCACACTCCTAATGTATTTTACAAATGTTAAATTGTCCCAAGAAGGGTATTTTCATTCTGTCATTTGCAATGCACCAGAGTTCAAGAACACAACAGTGAATGGTGACTTGCGGTATATGATATGGGACAATCCTCCAAAGATGGAACCACTTTCCCTTAATATTTCTGTTTTTGATCAGATGGTAGAAAGTGGAGCTGCTTTTGCTAGGCAGTTTGAAGACGGTGACCCTGTTCTGGACATGATTGATGAAAAGATCCTCCATCGAGGGCGTAACCAAGCAGTCCCAGGAGCATGGTGCTCTGGCCAGAGGAGCTGGTGGTCGGATCCATGCTCCCAGTGGGGCAATGTTAATGTTCTTAAGCCAGGACCTCAGGCGAAGAAGCTTGATGAGTCTGTATCAAACCTTCTCGATGATTCGAACTCGCAAACCAATCAGTGCAAGTCTGCCGCCGAATAGACATGAGAATACAAACATTCAATGAATCTATGCAGTGTCATGCACAGTGATTCATGGATCGGTTGCAATTTAAAGAAAATGCATTCTTTGGTCACCGATGTAATTTTAATTCTGGAAAGCAGGTTGATGGGATTCCTCTCATGGAAGTATCTGCGAGTATTTATACCTGCGGATAAGGAGTGGGGAAGGGTGTATGAGTTTTTGGGCTGAACCTTTTTTGTTTTGTAGGTTTAGGTGTTGTTTAGTTTTCATTTTCATTTCCTGTTTTCATTTTGTTTTCAGAATCTTATGAAGGAAATATTGAAAACAGAAAAATAATTTTATTGTTTCCACTGTTTGCAGTATTTCTTTTATAAAATCATGAAAACAAAAAATACAGAAAATGAAAACAGCAATTGAAAATGGTAACTAAACACCATCTTAGTATTTGTACTAGATCCTCCAATGCTGTAATTTTTTTTACGGTTTCGCCCTGCTTCTATTTACATCATGTTGTATGTTCTGTGTCTCCTATCCTTATAGGGATTCTCATTAAATAGAGCAGAGTTCATTTTTTTAACATTTTTATTGTCTTTGTTTCTTGCTCATCACTCTCTTTGCACCTCTTATCCATTGTGCTGGTTGGTTCTATGCTTTTGGTGAAGCAGGGAGGAATTTAGGACCCTCGTTGAGATATATGCATGTGAAATAGTGACAGACTGAGATTGATACGTGGATTCCACATTGAGGTCTAAAAAATTATAAAATTTAAAGTCTTGGAGGTGCACATTATTTAGCTGAACTCATCATGTAAATCTTGCATCATCATTTCATTCATAATTGACCAACCGTTGGTAGAGGAGAAATACTCATTGTATATTCATAATCAGTCAATAATTAATCACTGACATTTTATATACAACGGGTCCTATGTGACAAATAATCCAACTATGGATTGTTCATCTCACAAAAATTGCATGTAAAAGGCGCGCGTGAAAATAATTCAATGACTCATAAATGTCCGTGGAAGCCAGAAAGTGGCAACAACCTGGATGGTGACGGGGTTCGGAGAGCCACATTGCCCTTTGAAGAAGCCTATGCATCCATGAAATCCTTCACGTTCACGAGTTTCGTCCCTGGAAAAAGCGAACTGTGGTTCATGTTGTCCTTTCCATGGTAGATGTCAAGCCCACCAAATGGCTTCTTTGTTTGTGGTGCCTTGCGTGCTTTTTTAGCATTTGCATTAAAAGTTATAATCCAACAAGTTTTTAATTGTAATCCAATTATCTATGAGTGTGAATATGCACTTTAAATAATAATACAGATTTAATTCAACTAAGTAAAGACAATAATTCAACAAACTTTCAAATATGATCTAACTATCCAATAATCCAACTACATAGGCATTATAAACTATAAAGTATATTTTAATCCAATTAGAACAAATAATTCACAACAGTCAAATATGTTAAGTTAATTCAATTAAAAAACAAAATTAATCCAACCATACAAAGATTATAATTCAATTATGTATCGATTTTAATCCTACTAAAATAAATAAACACGGCAGTAAAATTCCATGAATTAATCCAAATAATAAGCAACTTAATCCAACTATGCAAATATTATAATCCAACTATAAGATATATTTTAAGAGTTTAATTATAATGCATTAACAGTGTAAAAAATTTTACATTATCAGCAAATCACATCTATTGATTTGTGTGACTTTTTAGTTAATGAGTGGTTGAGATAAAAACTTTTGCTGATTTGTCAATCTATGATTGGATATCTCTGTAAAATTACTTTATACTGACAGTTGATTAAAATTAAACTCATATTTAAATCCAACAAACTTTCAATTGTGATCCATCTATCCAATAATCCAACTACATAAGCATTATAAACTGTAAAGTATATTTTAATCCAATTAGAACAAATAATTCACAACAGTCAAATATGTTGAGTTAATTCAATTAAAAAAAACCTAATCAGTCACACAAAGATTATAATTCAACTATGTTTCGATTTTAATCCAACTAAAATAAATAAACATTGCAGTAAAAATCCATGAGTTAATCCAAATAATAAACAACTTAATCCAACTATGCAAATATTATAATCCAATTATAAGATACATTTTAATCCAATTAGATCAAATACCTCACACCAATCAATAATATAACAAAAAGAAAAATTTATCCAATCAATCAAGTATTAAAATCCAACTACTTAGTGCTTGTTTGGTTTGGCGTTGGAAGCCTTCCAAACGTACTTTCATCACTTTGAAAGTTGCACTTAGTTGTTTGAATACTTTTTTTTACCCAACTACAACATGATTCTATCTCCAAACCTCAGTTGAATGGAAGCTAGAAACTATTGGTTTTCCATTCAAAATTTTCACATTCAAGTCACTCTAACAATATTTATTCCATCATAATCACTTTTGACATAAATTTACCAAACATAAATTCCGTTGATACTAACTTAATACTGATCAAAATCAATTCTGCAAAATCAAATTGAAATAAACTCCAGTTTGCAAACGCTAATCCAAATATATATGCATCCATAATAAGGAGAAGAAACAAATAATCAAAAAGAAAAAAAAGGAGAGGAAGGGTTTCTCTAAGTTGTCGTAGGGAGTGGTTCGATGTAGGAAGACAACAAATCCTGGAAGTAATAGTAGTAGGCGTAGAAGCACGCACACGACTGAGCACAAAGCATGACAGAAGGGAGACCAAGAGATTCAACAACATTAGAAACCCATGGAATGAAAAGGGTTGCTAATGAGGAGCGTGTGAGGTGAGAGAAAACCTTTTTTAATTTTAAAATGCAGTGGGGTAATACATAGTTGGATTATACATGTATTTCGTATATTTATACGATGGTGGCTGATTGGTGGTGTACACATAGCATACCTCCTGGCAGTGCTTTGATCTTTTTTTTTTTAATCTGGTCGAGCTATCATTTTCTCCTTTTTTTGAAGCATTCTTATTACAAATACGTTTGGTGTACACCTAATATAGTGTCACCTAATGATCCATCCAATATAAATATTTCTCCTATTTTTTCCTTCTCACTCGCACATAATATTGTTTTCGAAATTAAATCTCACGTGTTGAAATAGAATCAAAACACAATCCCACTAATAACAAATTTTGAATTACACACATATGCATTCTCACATCTTAAACAGAGACGCACACGAAGCAGTCCATCCTTTGCATTCCATTTTTGTTTTTTTTTTTAACTGTACACCTCCAATCAAACAAAGCCGCCATGTTCTTTTTGCTTATGTTTTCATTTTCTTTTTCAAAGACTACATGCCAAGAGTCCCTTTGTTCACATATTTCTTCAATGTTTTTTTTCTTCAACAGTGCAAGGACATGTGTTGTTTTATTTTTTCAATCAAATTGAATGCAACATGATCCTCCTCCAAAATAATTTTTTTTAATGCAAACGACAAATTTTCATTCTCATTTTGTAGACAGGGAAAATACGCATCTCCCTTTTTTTACATCCCATTATTTTTACCTTTTTGCATCATTTTTTAGTGTTTCTTTTCAATCTCATTATTCTAATTGTGTGTGTCTTTGGGAATAAAGTGTTTAATTTGTTTTTGAGTTGTGAGATCCGACATATATTTTTCTTGTATTCATAGGATCAAGAGAGATACAAGCATAGTAAGTGGAGATAATGATGATTGTTTGTTTGCTCCGATGATATGTTCTTATAGTAAAAATAATATAGAAGTGCATAAAAGTGTGTCTGTTTAAAACAATATATGTATTATGTGTACAAAATTTGTATTGTCTTGCATAAAAATGTGTGTAACATGTGCATAAATGTTTGTGTTTGGCATAAAATGTGTGTAATATATGCATAAATATGTGTGGATCATATATAAAATGTGTGTAATGTATACATAATTGTGTGTATATAAATGAACGTACCTTGTGCATAAATACATGTTAGATGTACATAAAATGTGTGGTCTTTTTTTGTAACATAGAATGTATGTAATTTGTGCATGTATATGTATAGCTTATATAAAGATGTGTGTAGTATGGGGGTAAAAAAATATGAGATGCAATTGGTAGAAATATGGTGATTACATTTCACCACGAGTTGAAGATCAATGTCACCTTTTTGCGTAGATTTTTTTTTTTATTTGAATGTATCCCATGTTTGCATGTGACCTAGAAGTATAATCAATGACTTTCGCCCTCTTTATTGCATCATCAATTTTAGAATTTTGAAATTCTAGCCCATTTTTCATGTGTAAATAAAAACCAAATCGTTTAAATGATTATGCCTCGATTTGTTTTATTGGGATAACGAGATTCTCACTCTTTTTTTTGAAGCAAAAGCATGATTGTTTCACACGCGTGTAGACACGTGAGTGGACTTACCATACATGCAAATAGGATTTAAAAAACGTGTGTGCAGTAGGTGGACTATTGGGTGGACATATAATGTGTTTACAGGTAGACAAACTGAATATTATTATTACATCGGTCGACCACAACTTTTTGTTGTGAGTTGTATGTAGGTATATTTATAAGCCTAAGACAAGTTTTGATTTTAGATTACGATTTCGTTTAAAACTGATTCATAACATAATGTGTTCTTACAACTTAATCAAATTTATATTGGTCACGACTGAAATAGGATTTAGGCCATGTTTAATGCAGTTGGTCAAGTGTGTACGATTTGGATGTACAAAAATCATTTTCCCAACACAATATCCTCCTAAAAACCTACCCATGTGGTCCCGCAATAAGCTGCAACGTGCAACTAAAACATTATTAAAATGTAACTTTATTAGGGTACAAAATTACACTAGTAAAACAACAAAAAATAGAGGTTTGGGTCTGAATCATTTAGTCCATTAGAAAAATACACATAATTAAAAATGCTATTTGAGGCAAAAAGTGTAAAATTGAGTTTTTTTTTTTTATTATTTTGTATGGAAAAATATTGTTATTCAAGACTTTGTGTTTGAAAAGAATCCATCTATATTATGTTTTACCTAGCCAACTTTAAGAGGGGACCAAGTGATGTGACGAATGTGAAAATTGGCCTCATGCCTCATAATAACCACAAGCTGAGTAGTGGCATATCTATAGTTAGTTGCTACTATTCTCACCTTATGTTGAAGAGAGAGAACTATAGTGGTGGTCGAAGGTATCAGTGCTAGGTTTGAGTTGAGAGAAGAGAAAGTAGATACAAGAGAATGAGAGAGAATGTTTCTAATTGTATATTGATGTGTAAAATGATTGAATGAATCTATACATGCAGAGATCAGTGTTTATATATTGATATAATAGCTTGGAGAGTACTCTACTCCTATAACAACTATACCTAACTGTCTAACTAATGTCAGTTGTTACATTACCCGTCTATACTCCTATTAATGGTACCTTCAAAAATGAATTTGTTCTTGTGATGCCATAACTCCACACACACTAGGAGACTCTTCAGTAAGATTCTCCTCTAACCACACCATGAGATGATGGTCGAAGAAGACATTCTAAAAACGTCTGGGTACAATGCTCTCCTACACTCCAACCATAAAGGGACAATCATGGAGGACGTGGAGCACTGTTTCATCTGGGTGTCCACGAACACCACAAAAAGCATCCAACTTCATTTGTCTTCTACATTGAGAATTATTGGTCAATAACATATCATTTGCAGCAACCTAATCAAAGGCATGAATGCACTGTGAGTAATCCACTTTTCAGATCAAGAGAAAGAGATATTTTCTCTGAGTTCTCAATTTTCTCCCAATTCCAATTACCTTGCTTAGTCGGTACTCCACCACCTTTATATCTTCCTCTAAGCCATGAGTACTGATGGTTGCAAAGTCCTCCAATTTATGGAGGCTAGGAATCCAACAATTAGTCCAAAAGTTAGTATCCATCCCCTATTCACTCTCCAAATAAGCTTGTTGCTGACTTTTAGCCTCATGTTTGCAATGCCGCGCCAAGGGAGGTGTTGGCACAAGGTACGATATTAAGATCGAGCCCGCTACATCGCACAACCACAATTGTGCCACAACACTTTGATTCAGAGCGCATCTTGCCTTTCAATTAGTTTCCAACCAAGCTTCATAAAAAATGTATTATTCATGTCCCTTGCACATCTAAAAGCTAGACCTCCTTTTGACTTTGGTTTACAAATAATGTTCCAGCTAACAAGATGGACTCTTTCTTCTATTCTTAGTGCCTTGCCAAATAAAATCTCTGCATATTTTGTCTATCCTCTTACAAATGTTAACAGGAAGGTTCATAGTTTGCATGATGTAAGAAGGAATAGTGGCTAACGCCAACTGCACTAAGGTAATTCTTCTAGTCAGAGAAAGCATATTAATTAGCCTTCCAACCATTTAATCTATTATTCATCCTTTCATTGATAAAGTTGAAATCATTTTGGTTACAACTATCATGGATTAAAGGAACTCCCAAATATTTCACTAAGTTTGAATTTAAACTCATATCAAGCTCTTCGTTTATCTAAAGTTGTCTCGCTCCATGCACCTTCATGGTGAAGGATTCATTGGAACTCCTTACTTTGGCTCCAACATAAATCCCATAAAAAAAATATAAAAATAGGTGTTTAATATTATTAAATGATAAGTCTTATATTTTGCATGAATACTTACTATTATTAGTATTTTAATTTGCAAATGCACCCTTCCTTAATATTTTACATGATTAAGTATTATCTCTTTATACAAAACAATCCTACAATAAAATTCCCAAATCAATATTGAAGAACGTTGATGCTAGATGGATTTGGAAAATTTATGGTTCTATGATGTTCTTCTAAATTGGCATACAAAAGGAAAAGAGAAAGCTTTTCACAGCAAAAAGAGAATGGAAATAAGGCTACCACATCTACACTGTTTTTTCTTTCTCTAGCAATCTACTCTTTGTCATCAACTCATGTTTACGGCAACTCCTCCACTGCACCTTCCTACAGTGGTTCTTGAGCCATAAATAGTTGCACTTCATGAGGTGAACCACAATGGAACGAACGAGCGACGCAACCCAAGCGCAACGAAGCAACCAGAACAAAGGGAGCAGTAGTACTGACACGAGACAGAGGCACAAAGAGGATTTGACGTGAAGTACTCAATTGATTTGGGAATTTTGTTGTACGTAGGGTTGGTTTTGTATAAAGAGATAATTCTTAATCATGTATAATTTTATGGAATGTTGTTTTTTCAAAGTATTAATAAAAGAGAGTATTTTGAAAAAATATGAGACTTATCTTTTATTATTTATTTTTATACTTTTTGAGAGATCTATGTTGGAGTCAAATTAAGGGGGCTCCAACTAATCCTTCACCCACATTCATGGAAAAGAAGAATCTAATTGAGCTTCTCACTTCCAACTACACGATATCAGATATCCGCTTCTCAACCCATTCGGATGGTTACCATCCTCTCACCTCACATGCTCTAAAAAACCGCACACACCCTTGTACAACAATTATTTCTCGCCCCTCCTCGCAAAGAAGACTTCACCTTATAGCTTCTATCTCATTTCAATATCTTCTCACACACCCTTCCCAACCTTCATCCACTACATTTCAACCACCTCTCTTACAGACAAACTTTAACCAAAACCACTCAACAATCTCAAGTTGTCACCTCTATCGATCCTACTCTCACACTCACCACCACATGAACCATCGTTCACACTCTTACTGATACTACACAACAACCAACTTCTCCCTCTAACACTTTATATTAGTGTCCATTTTCACCACTTGTTGAGACCTAAAACAACACCACTCAAGCCATTTTGAAGAGAATGCAAGGTCTTTGGGTTTGTTTGATTTGTAACAACTTACAGAGCAACCCCGTGTTGTTGAGGGGCCGGGAGTCGTCTTAGGGTTTTTAGAACTCTGTGGTCAATGTTCTGAGGCGACTTGAGCTTATCATGATGGAGCTCCTCTCCACACTCAAGAGGTCAATCATAAGATGGGTTGAACCAATGATGGTGAATTTGCCAGCACCCCTCAATGATGATATCAAAAAGTGGAGAAATATATTGATAAATATTTTTCAAGTGCTATGCAAAGGGAATAGAATTGAGGGGGAGTACTACGAAAAATCATGTTTATTTTTCTGTTTTTATCATCATGCATATCATTTTTCGTACTGCTTTGAATTTAGGTGCGTACTCACCTAAAGACTCATATTTGTCTTTCAATGTAGACAAGAGATATGTGGATAGGATAGTGACACCTAAGTAGTTGTGCTCTAAACTTTTTGTTGGCATATTTCTAATCAAGTCAATTGGTCAAAGGGTTATAGAGTGGTTTAGTTCAGAAATTTTTTTAACATAATAATAATAATATAGAGGAGATGAAATAGCCCTTTTGGGGAAACTGGGGAAACTGCTGATTGATAATGGAAGGTCGGCATTGGAAAAGTTTGGATGTACAACCCATATAGCCAACTAGTTGCCAACCATTTATTATTTGTCCAAAAAAAATAAAAAAAACAAAACACATATTAAATGCTTATTATTAATTATATAATATATCATTAATCAATTAGATATAATTAATCAATTTTGATCTTAATTGTGATACCGATTTTAATTATTAAAATAAAACGGAAGGTTACACAATATAACACATATTTATTTGGTATATGTGTGATATGCTTAATTTCGTAAGTGTAATATATTCCATTTGTAATATGTATATAATACTATTTCGTAAGTGTAAGATTCTATATGTGTAATTCACTTTTATTTGATGTGTAAATTCCTTCATTTGATATGTGTAATTCAATATATTTAGTATGTGTAATACCCTTTATTTAATATGTGTAGCAACTAATCTTATTTTGATATGTGTATTATCCTTTATATGATATGTGTAATTTCCATGCTTTTATTGATGGAGGCATGTAAGACACAACCTGATCACAATGGCAACAATGATCAAAATACAGAGGTTTATTTGATTATAATGTTTTTAAATGTATGTGTAATATGTTTTCAAATAAGTATCCCAAAGATTTTTACAATATGTGCAAATTACTTGTAATATGTTCATTTGGTATAGTAATACCTTTTATTTAGTATGTGTACCTTTTATTTGATATTGTAATACTTTTTACTTGGCACATGTAATACACTCTATTTGGTATGTGTAATATAATTTATTCTGTATGTGTAATACTCTTTATCTGGTATGTGTAATACTCTTTATTTGCTATGTGTAATAACCTTTATTCGGTATGTGTAATACCCTTTATTCGGCATCTGTAATATCCTTTATTCAGTACGTGTAATATCTTTTATTCGATATGTGTAATCACTAATTGGGGATATGTGTATTACCCATTTATATGGTACATGTATTAACTTTTGTTTTGGTAAATGTAATACATTTTATTTGTTATGTATGTGTATCAACCTTCAATTTATATGTGCATTACTATTTTATGTGATATTTGTAATTAATTTTCTTTATTTGATATTTGTAATTCCTTTATTTGGATAGAATATCATGAATATTTTATAAGAGAATATTTTTTTAATTTGAATGAAATTTTTTTAAGAAAATTAAATGATTAATTATGTAATAAATACTATTTATTATATCTTATTAAGTATACATTATGTATATAAATAGTATTTATTAATTGGCTCTTTGGTTGGCCACCTTGGTTGTACATGTAGCATTGCTGGTCCGCATTGGTGATGAGTAAGGTTTTTTAGCATAGTAAAAGAGGGTTAGTGTACAGTGGCGTAGAAGTGGTCGCCGATCGAGTGATGTAGGCTGGTTCAAAACTCCGACAGCGATTTCGTTAGCCATTTTTGGTTCACAATTTAAGGAAAAATTTGCAAAAACGATGATGATGTTCGAAAATAATAGCAACCTACAACTAGTTAGTGTGTGTTTGGATTGGTGCTTGCGAAACTGGAGTTTAGACTAACTTGATTTTGTAGAATTGATTTTGAGTAAAAGTGAGTTTGTGCTATCGTGATTTATGTTTGGCAAGTAGATACCAAAATTGATTATGACAGAATGAATATTGTTTGCATATTGTTAGCCAAAATCACTTTTAGATGAATAATTACTAAAAAGGACATTATATTAAATTATATTTTGGTTGTTATTTTGACATTTTATTTAGAGCATTGCTAGAGGTACAAAAAAATAGCCAAAACAGTTAATAATAGGAAATTGGTCCTAAATCATTTAGCCCATTAAAAAAATACACATGGTTAATAACGCTATTTGGGCCAAAAGTGTTAAAATGGGATTTGTTGGCTGTTTTGGCTGGAATATTGTATAAAATTGTACTAATATTATTATAAATAACATTAATTTTTATTTTTGATATATAAAAAAATTATACTAATATTTATTATTAAAAATATATTAATATATTATTTTACCTATATAAATAAATCTTGAAAGGTGAATAAGAATAAGTCTTGAGGAAATATCTAAAAAAAACAATTATAAAAATAAAATAAAAAGTGAAATAGATTACTATAGATAATAAATAGACAAACTTTAATTTTATTGGTACCCTTTTAAACATATTTTCACTTTCAAGGTGAAAGCCAACAAATTGTGCTTTGGAGTAAACGGAGGTTACATGCCAAAATCAAGTTAGATTAATCCGTCAAAAACTTAGCCAAACATAAAGGTTCAACGTTCAATAAGAAACAACGCGAGTTTGGTTGCTGTAACGCGCACCCAAACATACCCTCAGTAGTACTAATAGTTACCACCATTATTTACCAAAACCAAAACCATAACCAAAATAGAACATCATAGTACGGTACACCAACAACTTTAGCAAAAGAACCATACTCGTTTTGTAAAAAAAAAATATCATTCCATTTGTTGAACAATAACAACAACAATGCTTCCTTGATTCAATTCTTCACTACTCTCTTCATTCCATTTATCCCAATAACAGATCCTTCAATAATATACCTTCAAAATTTAGGTTCTATTCTAATGGCGTCTTTTTGTCGGTGACTATTTGACGGTGGCGCCACCACCGCACATGGTGGCGGGATTCAACTTCCACGGCCGAGAGTGGCGGCTGGAATTGAGCCTCTTCGTTACAATTTCTCTCCTCGACAACAAGCGACGACGATCGCGTTGTGGCGTTCGATGCTGCTAGTGGCGGTGGCACGTGGAAGAGAACCAAGGAGGTTGGGGGTAGTAGTGGTGAGAGGGAGAAGAAGGTAGGAACATGTTCAGATGCAGTGGAGGATGATGAGGTGGCGATAATGGGTGAGAGGTGAGGGACGACGATGAAGGTGGTAGTGGCAACAATGTTGATGATGGTGATGGGAGTGGGGAATTGTGGAACACAGGTGTTATTATAAACGACTTTCGTTCCACTGAAGTACTAACCTTTTTTCCTTCAGGGTTATTTTTGTCATTGAAAGCTTCTTCCCTTTGGTTTCTCTCTCTATTACTGCCTTTTATTAATAGGTGATTTCTATGGAACAAAATTAAAAATAGGGGTAACTTACGTAAACACATGTGGCATATTTGTATTGGATTATTTTTATTAGTGAGGTCCACATGTAAAACAACTTATATGAATTTTTTATTTTATACTTTTAGTCCAAGTATTTTATATATTTGCAAGTAAACCCTCATCACTAACTCATAGTTAACCCAAAGAGTAACATTGTTTTTGTAATTAATTTTTCTTTCTATTTCTTTCTCATTAGCTCTTTTTCTTTTATTTCTTTCTCCCTCCACGATAAAAAATGCTTCATCTTCTCAACAACATCCATCACTATAGCCACATAACATTTTTCATTCACTCATTGTCGCACCCACCATTCCATAGAGCACAAAGTTCTGTTTTTAATTTTGTATTTGATCTCTTAGCTCTATTTTGGCCGCCGAATAGGAAGAAGAGTTTCTAAGTTAATTTGGCACTCAATGTCATTCTTTGAGTCCAGCGCAGATGTAAGCAAAACATTCTAAGTTCATTCAGTAGTCATTGGAGGACGTAAACAAAATGCTCAGAAAAAGTCCCGTATATTAATGGAGACAAAATATACTAAAATTTGTACAAGTAAAATGTATAAGCTGGGCTCAGAAAATGATGCTTTGCTCAAATATGTTTAAACAACTAAAATGTAAAATATGAGCTCAAAAAGAGTGGTGAGAAGGTTAAAAAGTATTTGTTGATGTGAGGCGGTGGGGTAGAAGTGGAAGAGATGTTTTTTGGGTGAAGTGAGAAGATAAAAAATATGAAGGATTGTGTTCTAATCAAAATGTGTGTATTGAGTTAAGGAGTTGAGTTATTGAGGGTCTTGATTAATGAGTTGAGTTAATGAGAGTGTTATTTTCAAGTAGAGAAAATATGTTGGGGTAAAAGTATAAAATAGAAAAAATGTATAGCTTATTTTATTAGTGGACCCATTATCAAGAACAACTCAATAAAAATGTGACCTTGTGTTTGGATAACTTATCCCTATTTTTATTTTTGTTCCATAGAAATCACCTTATTAATATGTAAGCTTGGGATTCCTACCTAACACTATCAAACCAATTAGCCAACAAACTCTTGACAGCTCATTCCTTTACCTAGAGTCCTAGAGACAACAAAAATTGTCTTCATTTGAGAAACCCCTTGAATTTATTAATGAAAATTCCGATTCATTCTATATATTGATGCTTAAAGTGTTTATTTTCTACAGCTTTTTATTTGAAAAATCTTGACTAAAAATATAACATTAAGGTTAAGAAAGAGAATATATAAGATTTAATCTTTATTGCTTATATATAATATAAGATATTCTCTTATATTTCGATTTAACTTCGAAAGTTAACCTTGTCCTATAGTATTTCAAAATTTTGATAACTCATAAATCTGAATAGATATCAGGGCTAGATATTAATATGCATAAATTTTATAAGCTAAAATAAATTCTCCATAAAAAGAATACTCTTTAAAATTTCTTATCCACATAGTCTCGTATAACAATAGTCTCGTATAACAATATTTTTTCAATTTAAATAGTAAAAATATCAATTTTAATACTTTTGATCCAAATAATATTCTTAATCATGTTTTTTTTAAAAATTGAATAATTTAGACCCAAATCTTTATCTTTTTACTCTGACTAATACAATTTTATACTCATGATAAAACTAGCTTTTATCTCTTGCTAAACGTTCCCAAGCAGTGTTAAACCTTTCCCGCCAGATATAACAAACGATCATTTCTCCTCTCTTCTAATTAGTTTACCATTCCGTACAACTCCCCCCCGTAAACCCCCAAGGCTGCATCCAACCGTCAATCTCCATATCCATCAATGGCTTCCACCACACTCTTTCTTTCTCTCTCTCTCCTCCTCCTCCTCTCATCTTCTTCCCTCTCCTCCTCCTCCCTCCCCTCCTCCGCCATCCTCGACGCCGCCGAGATCCTCTCCGGCTCCGGCTACGCCGCCATGGCCCTCACCTTGGAGCTGGCCTCACAAACCCTCACCCCTGAACCAAGAACCCACTCTCTTACCCTTTTCGCCCCCTCCGACGCCGCCTTCAAGAACCACCCAAACCTCCCACTCTCTCTCCTCCGCTACCATCTCCTCCCACACGCCTTCTCCCTCCACAGCCTCACCTCCCTCCCCTTCGGCGCCAAAATTCCCACTCTCCTCCCATCCCACTTCCTCACCGTCACCACCACCTCCAGATCCGGCCACCGCCACCGCCACCGACACCTCTCCATCAACAGCGTCACCGTCAACCCTTCCCCCGTCTACGACGACGGCTCCCTCATCATCTTCGGAACCGAAACCTTCTTCGACCCCTACTTCCAGCTTCCAACAAGAAAAACCCATCACCGCGTCGGAACCGGAACCGCCACCACATCCGCCGCCGCGGTGTGTTTCTCCTCCGACCGGAAGTGGTTCTCCTCCGATGAGGCATTTTCTTTCAGAGAAGCGAGCGACGTTCTGAGGTCAAGAGGGTGCTCTCTCATGGCTTCTCTCCTCGATCTGCAGTTCCTCGGTCTCAAGGATCGTCCTCAGATGACGCTTTTCGCCCCCGTCGACGTTGGCGCCAAGAACCTCAGCGATTACTCGTCGATCCAGCTTCGAAATCACCTCGTGCCTTGCAAGATTCTGTGGAGCGATCTTGTGAAGATGGAAAATGGGTCGCTGATTCGGACCTACGAGAGAGGGTTCACGCTCAATGTCACAAAATCAAGCACTGATGATGAGATGTTGTCAGTGAATGGCGTGCCTGTGATTTTGCCTGAGTTGTATTTCAGTGACTGGCTCGTGGTTCATGGCCTTCGAGAAGTTCTCTCGGCCTCGAAAGGAAGAAGAGGGAAAATTGAACAAGGTTCGGGTGATGCTGAAGCGCCCTCGTCTTCGATTGGATTTAATCACTATGGTGAGGAAAACTCTGCACAGCATAACCACTTCTCTGTTTTCCATTAGGTGATGATGATGATAAATGATGTTCAGAATTAGTGATTGGACTTCCCGTATTGGGTATTCTGTTGTATATTGTTTTCTTGCAGAGATATGTACATTGAGGTAGTGCTGTAAATGCTTTTGATTTTATGAAAACGGGGCTTATTGTTTTGAACTGCTAATTTAATTTAGAAAAATGATATATTAGAGTCTTCATATGAGTGTCTCATGTGAACATCCATATTTTGATGTCAAAAATGATATCATAATGTCAAAATAATGATCTTTGATATCAATTTTTTTTTTTAATGTCCACATGAAACAGTCATTTGGAGAGTTTATATAGTATTATCCTTTAATTTATCGAAGGGCTTGTGTCTATGTTGCATAGATGAGTACACAGTACAAATTTTTTATAAAAAGTAGGATACCTCAATATATGAAAAAATGTAAATTTTATCAAATTTCATGTAATAGAAGCTTAATTTTTTCTGAGACAAAATGCAATAAACACATATTTTATTTGACAAGGAAATAAACAGTGGGCTTCCATCCTCTTATTAATTAAAAAATAAAATCATTTAGGGGGCATTTGTTTAGGGGACTTTTGCAAGATTCTAACAAAACTTTTGTGAAAAATTAATTTTTCATGATAGGATTAGCAAATGGTTTAAAAGATCTTCTGAAAAAGTGCATTCCCAGAAAAACTATTTCTCCCATTTTTTTATTCTCAACATCAACAACTATGAATAAGTTTTATTCTTTGTCAAAGTTCTGAAAATCGGATCCCGGACATTATATCGAATGAGGGAGGGATTCAGATCAGGTTTAGAGGTTTAAACGGTTTGACCGGTGGTTCAATTGGATATAACAAAATATGTAAAAATATATATTTATCTATAAATATATATACATATGATGAATTATATGCTATAAAAAATTTAAAGTATATTAAAAATATTAATTGAAAGTTAAAATATAAAGCATTTAATAATAAATTAAGAGGTTTAATAGTCCTTAATTTTAATAATTAAAGTATATTATATATTATAATATAAATATTTTTAATTTTTTTTTAAATTTATTTTTTATTTTTAAATTAGTTGACCGGTTCAACTAGTTCTTACCGACTTTTGGCCAGTTTTCCCGATTTTTCCGGTTCTTACCGGTTTTTGATTATTTTTCCGGTTTTTTAAAAATCCAAATTTTAGCCCCCACCACCCGAACTAGATAGGGGCCCGCTTCCTTATTCAACCGGTCGGACCTGCCGGTTCGGTCCGGATTTTGGAACAATGTTCCCTGTCATGTCCATGAGAATCTTTCTAAATGTATAAAAAGACATATAAGACCTTATTTATTATCTTGATATTATATTTGTTTTCTTATGCAAGGGTAATTTTGTAAATGATAAGTTTACTCCAAGAATGTTACTATGAACCAAACATAGGAATAAATCATTCTTAGGAATATTACATAAGATTCCTAGAAATTTAGTGTACAAACCAAACACATGCAATAATACATTCCTGAGGAAATGATTCTCAGTTTTACCATTCCCAGGAATCCTAGTAATAGGAATATTCCCAGCTTAATTCTCTAAAATATTCTAGGGAATAAATTTTCAATTTTCGAACCAAATGTCCCCTTAATTAGCACATCAAAGTAAATCCAAAACTCATCGTACGAGAAACTAGAAAATTTATGCTTTTACCCTATAACTTCGCCTCTTTCTCCCTCTCCTTTTGGGTTGTGCCTCCATCCAAATACCAACCACCATCAACACTTCTTCTTTCGCCCGTAATCAATGCAGGGGGACAAATCGTGTTGTGCAGTTCTATTTGGTTGTGTGACTCATGTGCCATTGCCATATGTGACCACTTATGCGGTGGTTTCTCTGATTATGAAGAAGCAGGTCGGGGAAGTTAGGTGGTGGCTTGAACATCTTGGAGGATAGAAGACAGAAAAAATTCACTTTTTTGACATACCCAATCGAACTTAGCGTGTCTAAGGGTGGTGTGTCTAAAGAGGGAACCATTTTCCATTGCGGTGGGACCGGACATTGGAAGAGGAACTGTGCAAAATACTTGGAAGAATGCAAGAAGAACAAAGGAAGTGAGACGTCCGCTTCAGGTATTTTTGTTATAGAAGTCAATTTATCTACTTCTGCATCATGGGTATTAGATACTGGATGTGGTTCTCACATTTGCACAAATGAACAGGTGCTAAGTTAGAGTAGATCGTTGACAAAGGGCGAGGTCGATCTACGAGTGGGAAATGGAGCAAGAGTTGCTGCATTAGCTGTAGGAAATTATGATTTGACTTTGCCCACTGGGCTTGTAATTCAGTTGGAGAACTGTTAATTTGTACTTGCCATTAGCAGAAACATCATTTCTATTTCTAGTTTGGATAAACAAGGTTTTAGTTTATAATTAAGAACAAATGTTGTTCAATTTATTATGATGATGTCTTTTATGGTAGTGCACCTATGATTAATGGACTTTATGTTCTTGATCTTGAAATGTCCATCTATAACATTAATACCAAGAGGTTCAAGTCTAATGAATTGAACCCTTCTTACCTTTGGCATTGTCGTTTAGGCCATATAAATGAGAAGCGCATTTCAAAACTCCATAAGGATGGATTATTGGACTCATTTGATTATGAATCATATGAGACATGTGAATCTTGTTTATTGGGAAAAATGACTAAGGCACCATTCACTCAAAAGGGTGAAAGGGCCACTGAGCTTTTGGGCCTTATACATACCGATGTATGTGGACCCATCAGTACCTTGGCCAGAGGTGGTTTTCAGTACTTCATCACATTCACTGATGATTTCAGTAGATATGGATATGTGTATCTTATGAGACACAAATCGGAATCCTTTGAAAAGTTCAAAGAATTCAAGAATGAAGTAGAAAACCAACTTGGCAAGAGTATTAAAATCCTTCGATCAGATCGAGGAGGTGAATACTTGAGTCAAGAGTTTGATGACTATCTACGAGAGTGTGGGATACTATCCCAACTCACTCCTCTTGGAACGCCACAATGGAATGGTGTTTCTGAGAGAAGAAATTGAACATTGTTAGACATGGTTCGATCAATGATGAGTCATGCAAACCTTCCAAATTCTTTCTGGGGACATGTTGTCTTAACAGCAGCATTTACACTTAACCGTGTTCCAACCAAAACGGTAGAAAAGACACCATATGAGATGTGGAGTGGTAAACTAGCCAGTGTGTCTTTTATGAAGATTTGGGGTTGTGAAGCTTATGTGAAACATCAGGTCTCTAATAATCTTGAACCTAAATTTGAAAAGTGCTTCTTTGTGGGGTACCCTAAAGAAACCAAGGGATAGTATTTCTACAACCAATCTGACAACAAAGTGTTTGTTGCACGAACTGGTGTATTCCTTGAGAAGAAATTCATTGGAGCCAATGGGAGCAAAGTATAAATTGACGAAATACTTCAACCACAAGAAGAAACTTTACCAGAGGTTGAACAAGAGCATAATACACAAGTTGTTGTAGTACAAGAGCCTGCTCAAGTAACACAAGAACCACGTAGGTAAGACAAAACATGTCACCCACTTGATAGATATGGATTTCTCATGACTCAACAGGGTGATGTTCTGCTCATGGATCAAGATGAGCATGTCACCTATCAGGAGGCCATTACTAGGCCTGATTCTTAAAAGTGGCTAGAAGCCCTGAGATCTGAAATTTATTCCATGTACACTAACCAGGTATGGACCTTGGTTGATCAACCTGAAGGGGTAAAACCCATAGGTTGTAAGTGGGTTTTCAAGAAGAAAACTGACATGGATGGTAATGTGATTACCTTTAAGGCAAGATTGGTTGCAAAGGGTTTCAAGCAAACTCATGGTATAGACTATGATGAAACTTTTTCACCTGTCGCTATGCTTAAATCCATTCGGATTTTACTTGATATGCTGCATACTATGATTATGAAATATGACAGATGGATGTCAAGACTGCTTTCCTTAATGGAAATTTCCTTGAGGATGTGTACATGACACAACCCGAAGGTTTTGACATCGGAGACGATGCTGCAAAAGTATACAAGTTACAGGGATCAATCTATGGATTGAAGCAAACTTCTAGGAGTTGGAATCTTCGTTTTGATGAGATTGTGAGACAATTTGGATTCGTTAAGAACGAAGATGAACCTTGTGTTTACAAGAAGGTTAGTGGGAGCACAGTTGTATTTCTGGTCTTGTATGTGGATGAGATACTACTCATTGGAAATGATGTCCCGACATTACAGTCTATTAAGACTTGGCTTGGGAACTGTTTTTCAATGAAGGACTTAGGCGAAACTACTAACATATTGAGTGTAAGGATCTATAAAGATAGATCAAACAGATTGCTTGGCCTAAGCCAAAGTACATACATAGACAAAGTGTTGAGACGCTTTAAGATGCATGAATCAAAGAAAGGGTTCTTGCCTATGTCACATGGTGTTACACTCTCAAAGGCCCAATGTCCTCTTTCTCAAGCCGATAGGGATCGAATGAGTAAGATTCCATATGCATCTGCAATTGGATCTATCATGTATGCTATGTTATGTACACGATAAGATGTCTCGTATGCTTTGAGCATGACGAGCAGATACCAGTTAGATCCCGGTGATAGTCACTGGACAACCGTCAAGAATATGCTTAAGTACTTGAGAAGAACTAAGGACTCATTCTTGGTATATGGCGGTGAGGAAGAGCTTGTTGTAAGGGGTTACACTGACGCTAGCTTCCAAACCGATAAAGATGATTCCAAATCGCAATCAGGTTATGTTTTTGTCTTAATGGCGGGGCTGTGAGCTGGAAGAGTTCAAAGCAGGAGACAGTCGCCGATTCTACTACAGAGGCCGAGTATATTGCTTCTAGTAATGCAACAAAAGAGGTTGTTTGGATCAGAAAGTTCATTACCGAACTTGGTGTGGTTTCGTGCATCGAGGACCCAATGGCTCTCTATTGTGACAACAATGGAGCCATTGAACAGGCTAAGGAATCCATATCTCATCAGCGATCCAAACACATACTCAGGCGCTATCATCTTATTCGAGAGATTATCGTTATGGGAGATGTAAAGATATGTAGAGTGCCAACTGATGATAACATCGCTGACCCACTGACCAAGCAACTTCCTCAGCGGAAGCATGATGGGCATACTAGATCATTAGGCATTAGGGATATTCCAGATTGGCTCTAGTGCAAGTGGGAATCTGTTGGTGTATGCCCTAGAGGGCCAATCATAGTTGCATTTTTATTATGATATTGTGACATTTTATATATGTATGTATATATATATGAGACATTGTTTTCATTAGTTATTTATTTTATGAACATTATGAAGTCCTTAAAATGGAATAAAGATTAGGTACATAACCTAATAATGAGACTTCATTCTTAAATGTCCCTAGTCGAGTATTACTGTAAACAACAGGACAACAATAATACATCGAGACTAGTATGTGTATGGACTGATAACTTTTTCTCACAGGTTATGGATATGTGATATCAAGTCTGCACATAGGTATATATGGTGATATACTGGACAAACCCGCCTTGAGAACAATGCATGGATAGTAATGTGAATTTCATAAGTGATTCTCATAGTGATGATGATACATGTAGTCCTTTGACTTGAAGTTACTGCGATCCGCTGCATGAGGAGTTAGGTGCTTTGATACCGTCAAACGTTATCCGTAACTTGGTAATTATAAACTCGGTCATTAGACATATCACGAATCATGTGGGCGGTGCGAGTAGCGTAAATAGAATTTGTCCCTCTCACATTACGAGAGATATATCTATGGGCCAGCTGATGAGTAGGGCTGGGAAAATGCATGGCCATGATGAAATGAATTAATGTGTGACATTAATATCATTTGTTTTATCAGTCTATTCTGAGATCAAGAAACTAATGGTTTAACTATACAAGATGACTAATTTCATGCTTGTGTTAAATCTGAATATTTGGACAAAGGGACTGAAGTGTACAGTAACGTCAATCACGGAAAGGTTATGTCAAACCATTGACGTTGTTATAACTTGGGTAGCAGTGATGTGTTGCTAGATACCGCTCCCTGTTTATATTATTAATGATGGGATTTAATAATATTTCTAACGTTATAAGAACCTATAGGGTCGCACACTAAAACAGTTTTATGTTGATGCTAAATAAGATTAAATTAGTGTGACTAATTTAATTGGGCTTCAATAAGATTGGCCTAATAAAGAATAAGATTAAATTAGTGTGACTAATTTAATTGGGCTTCCATGAGATGGGCCTAATAAGGATTAAGATAAAATTAGTGTGAGTAATTTCTTGGGGCTTCCATGAGATGGGCCCAATAAGGCTTAGGTTTATGTTGAGTGTTGACTATAAAAAGCAACACCCAAAGAGCCTTTTTGCATGTGAATTTCGCACACCACATAGCCTCCTTAGAATCCTAATTTCTCTATTTCTCGCTACTAGCATAGAGAGTTTCAGAAGAGCATCAAGGTAGGTGATTGACATCCACAACTGCTATGTGGATATCTCTAGGTCGTCGCTACACTTGCGTCGGAAGAGTTTGACATAGCTCATTGTGAAGATTTGAAGAATTCAAGAATTGAAGAGTTCAAGAATCCAAGAATTGAAGATTTCAGGAATATAAGAGTTCAAGATTTCATGAGTTGAAGAATTCAAGAACAAGAACTCGTGAAGAACTCAATAACAAGAGTTGTTCGCAAATCGTGTTGCGATCACACTTCAACAGGTAATTCATAGATGAATCATGTTTACTCACATGGGTCCTTGGGTGGGAATTACATAAAACTTTTGTTTTCTGCTACGCCTTTATGTATGATTTCCCAATATTACTAAAGCTTTTGTGTTGGCTATTAGTTGTAGAAATGAGAAGGAATGGAAGTCATACACTCAAAGATTTGCTTGTTCTCAGCCTCGTCCAACTTGTATATAATAATCACAATTTCACCCATAATAAATTTTGAGGATTAGAAATGTTATTCACACACCCCACTTTGGTGTCTTCGTATAGACACCATACGGGATTAGGAATTATGTCATACATATGCAACGAAAAAATAAAAATTAAATTGTAATTCCCAATTGAGGACCATTCGAATGAGCATGATTCTTGATAGAACAGTTACCTTTTGTAGCGCATCTTGGACTAGAGGTGGTCACATCTAAACGAATATGTGCAAAATATAACATCGACGATTCTATGCAATCCAAACACCAAGCATCGGCTCTGGCGTCTAACATCCAACTAAGGTGCTATTGTCTCCTTGCCTTGCTAGAAATGAGGAGACATCCATAGTGTAGCGTTTCGTGCCTCTATTCAAAATGCAAAATAATTTGTATGACCTGCTCCTAAATGTTGCTACTAAAGCAACGTTAGGCAGAAACTCTATCACAACTCAATAAGGCCTTACTGACCCATCTCTTGATCGCAACCTAATGTGATAATTAGTCAGGCTAATTATTAATGTACATTTTGCACCATTAAGCAAGCACATTTTAGTTGATGACCCAATAAGTTCTTATTACATTGAAAATAATATTAAAGTCCATTTAATATTATAAACAATGAGCGATATCTAAGAACACATCACTTCTACCCATGTAATATAAAAGTCAATGTTTTAACATAACGTTTTATGTGACTAATGTGTTAGCTCCAAGAACCTTTTACTTCATCGTTGAAGGTTTTGAGTGATAAAATTCTTAATTAAAATAAAAGTTTTAATTTGGTTGGACTAATTGTTTGTTAAGTGTGTTTTAGGATCTAATTAATTAAAATTATAAAAAAAACACATCTTGACTACAATGTGAAAGTAAATTTGTGCACAAGAAGGGGGGGTTGAATCGTGCTTCTTTAAAATTAAGTTCTTAAAAACTTTGTCTTAGAAGAAGATTCTTCTTAGAAAGTTGTCTTAAGAGTTTGCAGCGGAATAAGGCTTCTGAGAAGGTTAAGGCTCTGAGAACTTTAACTTTCTGAGAAAACGGTCTTTCTGAGTTTATGAGAAGTTTGATTTAAGTTTGTATAGTTAAAAACTTCTTTGATTATAAACTTTGGTAAGTTATCAGAATGATCTTTCTTCTAAATCGTGTTTGATGTTTTCTCAAAAGATAATGTAAATAATAGAGTAAGGAGAAAAGCTAACACGAGGAAATTTTATACTGGTTCGGTTCTAACCAACCTACTCCAGTCCTCAACCTTCAGTCGAGAATTTCCTTGGATATTCTTCTTAATGTGTCTTCCCATACAACACTGCCTTTAACAGTTAAAGGACTTTCACCACTTCAAAACTTGAAATGGATTTCTTGCCTCAACCCGAGGACTTAATCTGCCTCCAACACTAGAGGACTTTCCTTGCCTTTAAACAAAGGACGTAACTTGCCTCAAAATATCGAGGAATTTCCTTTGCCTCAAATCCGATGACTTAAAATGCCTTCGAACAGTGAAGGACTTAAAGTTTTACAAAGTGATTTTTCTTTTCGAAAAACACTACTAAGATTTAAGACACAACTTAAATTTGCCTTAGTAGACTTCTAGTTTTAACTTACAGAAGTAAGGATTTAAACCAATACAAAACTAGAAGATTTTTACAAATCGAGAACAACTCGAGTTGAGAAGTATTTCTGAGAAAGTTCTAAGTTTTTCGCAAAGGGATTTTAATTCGGTAGAGTTTTAGCACTTTGATTCGTTAGTTCTCGTGATTCAATGTGTAACAAAATTCTGCAAATAATCTTCTATTTATAGAGCTTTAATCCCGCGAAGAAACTGAGCTTTCATTGCTGATGTGGCTGTGTGTCTCTCTCTAACTTGCTTCAGAACGAATCCCTGCTACAGTCAGCGGAAATCCTGGAACTTTTCAGATGTGTACCTTGAACAAGTTCCAACATATTTAGCTTGTTGTTCTGAGCTTTCCAAGTTGTGTATGATTCCTTTGAGTGTGGAGACTTGGTTGCTTCAGAAACCAACCTTCTGAGAGGTGTACGGACTTCTGAGACAAACTCTTCTGAGGGAAGACCCTTCCGAGAAACAAAATCGACCAAGTCTTCTAAGACTCTTCTGAGATGACTTTTTTTCTTTCTCAGAAACATACTTTTCACCTTCGCGCTTCTTGGACAACCTTTCTGATGTCTTCAAAGCCTTGATTTTATCATTGAGCTTTGAGGTTACTTGATGTTGGTTTTAGTCAAGGTTCTGAAAAACCGGACCGGATATTGAACCGGTCGAGGAAAAGGTTCAGAGGTTCGGAGGTTCAACCGGTTTAACCGAAAGTTTGAAACCGGAACAAAATAAAATACAAAATTCATAAAAAAAATACATAAGCCTTTTATTTATTTGTTTGTTTTTGGTAGATAAACGGGGCCCTAGGCCCAACCTTTTATTTTTAATAGTTTGAATTTTCTTTTACTCTTTCTTTGGTCTTTTGTTATTTGGACTCATGTTTTTAGTAGTTGATTTTTTATTTTTCTATTGGGCTTGCAATTACAAGTGTTGACCCATTCTAGGCCTCTTTTATAATAATCTAATGCTTCCCTTGTAGTATTAAAGATTGAAACCATACTTTTTATTTTTACTTTTATACATGCCGCCGCTTATACTTACCTTTTTTTAGGTTTTTAGTTCCATCTCTTCACGCATGTTGCAGGTTTGGTGAAGCTTGTGGTTTATATGCATAGTTTAAGAAGTCTGCCGCACTTAAACAATGTTCAGGTTCTTACAAACCTCAAATTCCCTTTTCATATATTTTTCCCTTCTAAGCCTCCATCTCTGTCTTCCGGCCGCGGCGAGCTTCGACAACAGTGCGCCACGGTGAAGCAATGTGCCGGTTCGACGACGCAAAGGGGAGGACTGCAGAGCATGAAGGAGCTTTGTCGGGTGAAGGCCGGTGGTGGATAAGGGTGGATTTGGTGAGAGAGAGGTGATGGCTAGGCTGTGGTGTTGATTTATTTTTTTAAATAAAAAATTGCAAACCGCTCTTAACCTGCGAGATCGCCGGTTTTGGACCGGTTCTCCGGTTAACCGGCGGTTCGCAGTGGTTCCCTCCCGGTCCCCATGTATACGGTTTTTCTGCCTGAGACGGACCGGATCCCAGGCCGGTTCACGGTCCAACCGGTCTGACCGGCCGGTCCGATCCGGTTTTCAGAACCATGGTTTAGTCTTTCTCAAGGAGTAATACACATTTAATCTTTCTGAGCACACTTGAGCGCACACATTAGAAATTTCTAAGTAAAATTTTTTATCTCTAAAGCTTAATTGTTATCATTAAAATATTTTATATCACGAAGAGAAATGCTAAGATTTCTCTCAGAATGATTCTGGAGCTTACACAATGGACTCACAAAGTTGGCGCATACATAGCTTGGAGAACAAGCAATCAATCATAATTTTTGAAGACCACTACAAAACTTTTCTAATTAAGAAAAGTGTGGTTTGAAGACTCTATGATTTCCCATAATATTATTTATGGAAAATACATGGAATTAAATAGAGAATCATCTTTATTAAAAATCTCTATTTAAATATTCATGTATAATATATATACATATATTTTCGAAAAAGATATATTAAAATAGAGAATCAAAATCAAATCTCTATTTTACATTCTCTCTCATGAGATTTTCGAAAATTATTATTATATATATAGATTTCGAAATTTATTATTTAATAGAGAATCAAAATCAAATCTCTATTTTACACATTATTATTAAATATTTCGAAATTATATATATAAGGGAAATCTAGAAAGATCTTGTATGGAGAATTAAATGCAATTGATTTAAAAAATAATTATCTAGAATTTATTCTAGAATATATTTTGCATTTAAGTAACAAAATATTTTTACGGACACTTTAAAAAGATTATGTGAGCTTCCTAAAGATTCTATATGAATCTACAAGATTCCTAGAAGATTCCATGTGGGACCAGAAGATTCTGTTGAAGATTCTGCACGAATTCAGAAGACCTCAGAAGATTCTGTCAAGTATTTCAAGACTATAAAATTCCCGAAGATTCTATGAAGATTTCCGAAGATTCTATCAAGATCCCGAAGAATCTCAACATTCCAGAAGAATCTCAAGACTCAAGTTTTAAGATTCAAGAATAATTCAAGATTCAAGAATCAACCTACAGAAGATTCCTTGGAAGACCATGTTTGGTGATTTAGGATTTTCAAAAATGAGAAATCATAAAATCCTAATTCGTACCAACATGGAGGCACACTTGTGGAGCAAGAAAAGCTAAGTGAAACCCTAGCCTTTCTCTCTCCTAAGGTGGCACAACATGCTAGCATATCTAGCAAGATTTCCTAAAATAATGATAAAGTAATGCACACCACAAAGATCAAGGCACATTCAAATTCAATGGCCAAGATGAAGTTTCCTTATATCTTGTGCAAGGTTGAAAATTTCCATATTTCAAGATCAAATATTAACCTTTGGACTAAAGGAAAATATTTGAATCAAGGGCCAAGATTAAAATTCCTCTTATTTGATCATTCTTATTTTTGGAAGATCAATTTCACATATAATCAAGGAACTCTCACCATTGGATCAAAAGATTTCAAATTCAAATCAATGGTGGAGATCAAGGCATGCAATTTTCGAAATTAGGCCTCTATCTCTATAAATAGAAGACCTCCATGCCCAAGAACTCAAGAGACTACACAAGTTTACAAGTGCCAAAACTATGTCGAATTCAATCCTTATTTATCTTCATCTTCAACCTCCAAACTCCTAACCTTTCAAAGTTTTGATTTTTATTGGGTTTAAGGGTTGTACATCTCAAAAGAATGAACTTTATTGTTTATCCTAGTTTATACTAGTTACCTTTGAGAGAAAAGCAAGCAAGACTCAAACTTAGTTGCATCTAAGTTTTTGGTTGTTTAAAGATTCCATCTTTTGTATAAAGTCCTTAACTTATTGAGGCAAAAGACCTTAGTGGGACTAAGGCAAGGTAGAAAAGTCCTTCGGTGTTGAAAGCAAGGATGAAGTCCTTTATAGTTTTCAAAGGCAGTTAGTCACCTTGGTGTAGGTGCGGGTTGAAGTCCTTTGTGGTTTTCAAAGGCAAGGTTGAAGTCCTTTGTGGTGTAGCAGAGGCAAGGAAAGTCCACCTAGTTGTTGTTGGTGGTGATAGTGAAATCTCAGGTGTATCCTAGGGACTGGAGTAGGCACGTTGCCGAACCAGTATAAAAAGTTTGTGTATGTTCTCTCTCTTCCCTTTCTCTTTATTTAATTGTTTTTACAATTTATCATTGCATACACAACATATAGCAATTTGCGCAAATCATCATCATACTTGTCTGAGTGTTAGAGGTTAAAGTTTCAACCTTTATCATTTAGAAGTGCTTGAAAGTAAATATACTTTCAAGATCTACAATAGCCTTATCTATAGACTAGTTTCTGTTTATTTACTAACAAACCGTTTCCGTTGTGCAAGACAAGTCCAAGACTTGATCTTTATTTTTAGTAATTTTCAGAAACAGTATTTATTGGTGAAACGTGATTCAACCCCCTTCTCACGTTTCACTACCTTCAATTGGCATCATAGCTCGGCCTTGGGGTTGAGCACTTAACAGTGTCAAGGTAAAGATTCAAGGGACCATGGCAGCAAACAACAACGCGTATATTGCTGATGGAGCCTCAACAAATAGACCCCATATGTTCAACGGTGATGATTACGCATATTGGAGAGATCGAATGACATTGTTCATTCAATTTACAAGTCTCGATCTTTGGGACGTCGTTGAAATCGGCGACCATCCTACACCCTTCGGCCAAAAGAAGCTATGGACTGAAGAACATAAGATCTAAGTGCAACAAAACAAGAAGGCAAAGTACATACTTTTATATTCTTTACCTAAAGCCGAATATGACAAGATTGTGTCATGTAAAACAGCTAAACAAATATGGGATCGCTTAGCGACCCTACATGAAGGCACATATCAAGTCAAAGAAATGAAGATCCTTATGCTTGTACACAAGTACAAGTCGTTCAAGTTAATTCAAGACGAAGACATTGATACTCTTGCTTCAAGATTCTTACATATTGTTAATCAATTGAAAGTTCTTGGCAAGACGTATTCAAACGCAAAGATGGTAAGAAAGATTCTTCGGAGTCTTACTACCAAGTGGAGACCTAAGGTCACCGTTATTCAAGAAGCCAAGGACCTAACTAAGTTAGGCTTGGATGAATTGATTGGGTCTCTTAAGACTCATGAAATTAAACTTGAAGCTCAAGAAGAATCAACAACATCAAGATCAAGACCTTTAGCGCTCAAGACCTCTACAACCAAGAAGACTAAGAATACTAATAAGAAAGCGCTAAAGGCTGAAGAAGAAGAAGAAAAAGATGATGAAGAAGAAGAAGATGAAGAAGAAGAAGAAGAAGAAACAGATGAAGAAACTGAAGACGAAAACCTTGACGAAGAAAACATGAGCATGCTCGTGCGAAAAATGTCAAGGGCTTGGAAGAATAGATCCAAGAAGAACAAAGAATCTTTCTTTAAGAAGGATAAGAAGAACAAGATGAAGACCGATAACACAACATGTTTCGGATATGGTGAAAAAGGCCATTTCAAGAACGATTGTCCTAAAAACAGGCAGTCGAAGAAGAAATTCTTCAAGAAGAAGAAATGAACCTCTGCTTCATGGCAGGAGTTTCGTATGATACAGACTCATAATCTGATAAAGAAGAATATGAGGTATATATTAAAAACTCGGCACCATTGTATGAGGAACTTTGAGACCTCTATGATGAACTGCTAGAGGATTCAAAGAATCTGACGACTCATCATTTTCTGATAAGGAAAAAAGCTTTGAAAAACCTTGAATCAGAAAATAAGTCATTAAGATCTCAAAAGGAGGAACTAGAGAAAGAATGTCAAGAACTCAAAGACAATAAAGATAAATTGTATGAGGGATGGCAATCTCTAGAGACAGAAGCTACTATGCTTGTGGAGAAGGCTGAGGAAGCCATGTACCATGCACAGAAGACTAATGTGCTTCTCCTAAAGGATCTTGAAAGAATGGTTAATGGATCTAAGATGCTCGATCTATTGTTAGGAGGTCAAAATCCTTACAAAGATCATACATGTCTTGGATATGTTTCAGTCTTTCATGAGGATACTTTGATACCTCCAACAGACAGAGAGCCAACTCTTACATGTCTTTTAATTTCTATTTTAAAGATGGAGACGGCAGAGAGAATTGTCCACTTCTTAAGAAGGGAACTACCTCCAAAGCCAAAGGTGGCACATGGAAAAGAAAACCTGAAAAGGCGTGGAAGTCTCAAAAATCGAAACCAGATGTTGGAAAGGCTAACAAGAAAGGACCCAAGAAGGTATGGGTACCTAAAAATCCTTCATTTGTGAATGCAGGAACTTCAGGCGCAAATCAACTATCAAGAGCCACAACAACGGTGGCTGGATGAAAAGTGGTACTTGGATAGCGGGTGCTCAAGGCACATGACCAGAAGCAAGCACTGATTCAAAGATGTTAAACCAAAGAAAAAGGCAACAGTGCGTTTCGGTGATGGAGCTAAGGGCAAAATCATCGGCAAAGAAAATGTTGGTAAGTTCGATGATCATCAGATATCTGAGGTATTACTTGTTGATGGTTTAACTCACAATCTTTTAAGCATTAGTCAGTTCTGTGACAAAGGCTTAAAGGTTGAGTTTCTAGCCAAATATTGTAGCATCATTGATCTAAAGACATGTAAAGTTGTTCTCGAGGGAAGAATACTAGGCAACACCTATGTCATCTATCTAGAGGACCTTTTGGTTCAAGATGTGAAATGCTTAGTATTCTTTGAGGATGACAAGTGGCTTTGGCATAAGAAGTTGGTTCATGCCCACATGAAGTTACTTTCCAAGTTAAATCTTGTGCAAGGTACATATTTCCATATTTCAAGATCAAATATACAGCTTTGGATTAAGGGATTATTTGAATCAAGGCCAAGATTAAACTTCCTCTTTTTTTATCAACCTTATTTTGGGAAGATCTATTTGAAATCAAATGAAGATGCTTTCATCGTTGGATCAAAGATTTCAAAATTCAAATCAATGCTGGAGATCAACATCCTCATTTTCGAAATTACAAGGAGTCCTCATCTATAAATAGAAGACTTCCATGCCCTACAAGAGCAAGAGAACCATCCATCTTACAAGTGTCAAAACTCTGTCGAGATCAAATCCTTATTTCTATTCATCTTCAACCTTTAGACTCTACAAAATCTAAAGTTTATATTTTTATTGGGGTTAAGGTTGTATATCTCAAAATGTTGTGAGCTTTATTGTTAATCCTAGCTTTGCTAGTTATTCTTTGAGAGAAAAGCCATCAAGAGTCAAACTTAGTTGCATCTAAGTTCTTGTTTGGTGAAAGATATCATTCATTGTAAAAAGTCCTTACTTTTGTGAGGCAAAATTCCTTGGTGAGACTAAGGCAAGGGTAGAAGAGTCTTTCGGTGTGGAAGGCAAGGTTGAAGTCCATTTCGGGTGAGATGGCAGTGAGTCACCTTTGTTGGAGGTGCAAGTGCAATCCCTCTCGGGTGAGAAGGCAGTAAGTCACCTTAGTTGAAGGTGCAAGTGAAGTCTTTAATGGTGTGAAAAGGCATAAAAATCCACTGTGATTAAAATGGTTAATATTGAACTCTCAAGTGCATCTTGGGGACTGGAGTAGGCACATTGTCGAACCAGTATAAAATTTCTGTGTGTGCTCTCTTCTCTTCTCTATCTCTTTATTTTATTGTTTTAACAATTTAACATTGTACACACATACACTTACAATCTACGCAAATATCAACTCAATTTGGCTAAGTGTTGAAGGTTAAAGTTTTAACCTTTATCACATATAAGTACTTGAAAATCAAAATATTTTCAAGAGAACATAAGCCTTGTCTATAGGCTTGTTTCTGTTTATTTTACTCACAATCATTTCCACTATGCAAGACAAGTCTTGGACTTGATCATATTTTTAACTAATTTTCAGAAACAGGATTATAATTGGAACATGATTCAACCCCCCTTCTCACGTTTCATTACCTTCATTAATGGTTCAACGTATTCTAGGCGGCTTATTGCTCAGCGAGTGCCGGGGAGCAACCTTCAAGATTATGGTTCGGAGGAGGGACCTAGGCTAGCTTGGAAACCGAGTTAAGTGTAGCTTCAATGAACCTGGACATAAGCCAAGTAATGTGGAACCGCTAGTAACGCGTATGAGGTTAAGAGGATATGACCGAAGGAATCTCGCAACAACCTAGGACATGACCATTGTGCTACACAACTCACGTAACAATAAGAGCACTCCATTCCTCGACACATAACTCAGAAAAGCTAGTGGGAGTTCTTAGCTTAAAGGGCCCGAGTCTGGTACACTCAAGGTAAGTAACTCTAGTTGAATTTCTAGTTGTGCAGTGACTAACTAAGGCATCAAAGTCCCTTTTCAAGTCCCAAACCCCCCCCCCCCCGGCGCGCCTTGGGACCACTCAAAGACGTCGAATTCTTGGACCTAGAGCTCGGAGTTCACCTCGTCATTCCAGGGCAGAACATTGGCGCTCACCGTGGAGATGAGTCTTATCCCCACGTAGCTCATTTCTTGGGAGGAGCGCATGGAAAGAAAAAACAACATAAAGGGACCAATTCTTACCATTGAAGAACTCTTTTCCAATGTGAAAGCTTTAGAAGAAAGGAATCAGTAGCTCGAGGACAAGGTCGAAGAAATGCAAAATCAGGAAGAGGAGACAGAGGAATCCTCTTCAGAAACCGATGATGACCAAAGGAGGACCAAGAAGAAGGAGAAATTGAACCAGCACAACTGTAACACCCCGCTACTTAGCGGTGTCCGTGCGAAGGGCACTAACCCAACGAACACGCTACTAGGACCTTAAACTGGAATTAATATCATCTTAATAACTGAATAACTGTTAACTGAATTAACTGTAAAAGAAAACTGTTCATCTTAAATCATAACTGTACTGTAAAGATAACTGAATCATAAACTGAAGGGAATCCTGCCTCTAGTGTCTGGAGCAACTATGACATAATCAAAATTGTTCAATACTATAACTTAAACTGAAATGGAAAATCTAAACAAAGGAAAAACTAAAAAGGCTCCACAACAGAAGTAGAGCTCACCAAGGATGATAGTTGTGACCTCTACTGGATCAGGGGCTCCTCGTCTGCAGTAGGATCGTACTCTGAAAAACATGGTTGACAAGGGATGAGTCGTCGACTCAGTGATGGGATAATGCATGCAATGCAACACTCACAACATATATATCACATACAACATGTTATCATCCAGACAAACAATCCTGTCGAGTTATCACACTAAAGCAACCCAAGCCTACATCTGTGTAACTGTATATATGTATCTGTATCTGTGAACTAACTCTCAGCACGCATCTAGAGTATAGTCCCTAACTGCCCCACGAAGGGTGTATCTGTCACCAAGCCGTCCGGTAACCGGGATCGGAACATGCTTGGCGGGCTTGGGCGACTCACTCTTAACTAGCACACCATACTAAAATACCGGGATCTGACCTCCGGCCATAGCGTCTGACGTATACTAATCAGGGTGGTGCGATTACTCAAGACAGTCATCAAGTAATACAATCATCACATATCATATCATAAGCTTTAGCTACATTTATTATCTTTTTAATTAATCACATGTTATCATGACACATATAGAAACATATAACATCCAGTCCAGTCAACATATATAACATGTCATAACTTAGAAAACTAAATTCCTATAGTTACCTACTAAGTCACTACCACCTAGTATATCACTACACCTAACCACCTAACATGTTACTAACTACTACTTTTCCTACTACTACAAACACATGCAATATATATATAACTTATTATTATCTTACCTAATTAACTAGTGATCATACAAAAATATATATGCTGTAAATGCTGAACTACATACAAGATCTCCACTCACCTGGATAATCCTGAGACTGAAGAGGACTGAACACTCCGTCCCCAGCTACTGGAACTGTATTTGCACCTGTCGTGCAAAAGACATATCAGAACCGCTTAAAGAAGAAAAGAACGAAACTTTGAACTACTACTGCGTATCGCACCTTCGCTGGCGAGCCACTGTCTCTCGCCAGCGAAGGCTAGGTCGTTGGCGAGCTCCTCCTGCTCGCTGGCGACCACCACGCAGAAAAGGGCAAAAACGACTTTTACTCACCGTCGGGAAATTACTCGAGCAGAGTATCCCCAAGACGTCGAGCTCACACTATCCTCAATGCGAAGAAAGCCCAAAGCACTGCTTTGAAAAGGCCGAGTGTGAGATGTGAGTTGTGAGGTGACATCACCTCTCATATATATAGGGTGAGGGGGAGAAGGCTGAGCCAAACTTAACCAATGTGGGACTTCGTTTTGGTCGCTAGCGACAAGAACACGGTCGCTAGCGACAAGCTCGTCGCTGGCGAGCATTGGCTGCTAACTAGCTAGCGCCTTCTGACAGCAACGCTGAGACGCGCGTTCTGTACGATGTGGGACTAGGTCCCATCGCTAGCGACCCACAGGTGGTCGCTGGCGACCAGACACTCGCTAGCGGAAGTTGTCTGCTCGCTAGCGAGTCCCCTCTGACAGCAACTTGCTGACGTGTACTGAGGTGACCTAAAGAGAGTCCTTCCTAAGGGATACTATGATACGGGGTATCACAATCTCCCCTTCTTTTAAGGATTTGGTCCCCAAATCCAAACTAAACGTAAAAGAAAAGAAAGCATACTAGAAATGTACTAAGGTTTACCTCGTGGGTCGAAAAGATATGGGTACTTCTCTCTCATCGACTGCTCCGTTTCCCATGTGGCTTCGTCTCCGGAGTGATTCCTCCAGATGACCTTGACTAGCGGTACCTCTTTGGAACGAAGCTTCCTGATCTGGTGATCGACAATGGCCACTGGCTCCTCCTCATAACCCAAACTCTGATCTATCTGCACCGGCTGTGAGCTCAGAACGTGAGACGCATCTGGAATGTACTTCCTCAGCATAGACACATGGAAGACTGGGTGAACGCTGCTAACTCCGCTGGAAGAGCTAGCCGATAAGCAACCCTGCCAACTCTCTCCAAAACCTCATATGGTCCGATGTAGCGTGGGTTCAGCTTTCCTCGCTTACCGAATCGTACCACCCCCTTCATCGGAGATACCCGCAGAAATACCTGATCCCCGACCGCGAATTCCAATTCGCGTCTCCTCTTCTCTGCATATGCCTTCTGACGAGAATGAGCTGCTGCCAAGCGCTCCTTGATAACCTTTACCTTCTCCAGAGCCTCCTGAACCATGTCTGGACCCACTGACTGAACCTCACCTGTCTCAAACCACCCTATAGGCGAACGAAAACGCCTACCGTACAACGCCTCAAACGGTGCCATATGGATGCTTGGCTGGTGACTGTTGTTGTACGCGAACACCACTAGGGGTAACTGCTCGTCCCAAGACCCACCAAAGTCCAAACTGCAAGCCCTCAACATATCCTCCAAAGTCTGAATCGTACGCTCAGACTGACCATCCGTCTGCGGGTGAAAAGCCGTGCTGAGATCCAACCTCGTGCCTAAAGCCTGATGCAAGGCACGCCAGATCCTAGAGGTAAACTGTGATCCCCTGTCTAAGATGATAGAAACCGGTACCCCATGCAATCTGACAACCTGATCGATGTAGAGGCGAGCATACTGCGTGACCGTGAATGTGGTCTTCACCTGAATGAAATGCGCAGACTTCGTGAGCCGATCCACTATCACCCAGATAACATCAAAACCCTTCACCACTCGCGGCAAACCCGTCACAAAATCCATCGCTATCCTCTCCCACTTCCACTCCGGCAGTGGAATCTCCTACAACATCCCTGCTAGGCGCTGATGCTCAGCCTTGACTTGCTGACACACCAGACACCTGGTCACAAACTCACCCACATCCTTCTTCATGCTGTGCCACCAATATAACGGCTTGAGGTCCTTGTACATCTTAGTCGATCCTGGGTGAACCGAATAAGGTGTACAATGAGCCTCTCTCAAAATGGTCTCTCGAAGGTCCCCTACCTCTGGCACACACAACCGATCTCCAATCCTGAGCACCCCACCTGCATCCACTGAGAAGTCCGAACACTCCCCTCTCTGAACCCTCTCTCTGAGCTCCACCAACCTCGGATCCTCTGACGCTGCTTTACAAGCTCCGCAAACGTCGACCTAACACTGATATGGGCTATGAGCGCCCCCGATCCATCAACCTCGAGCCATACACCCTCAGACTCCAACCTCTGGATCTCTCCTGCCATGGGTCTCCTCTCAGGCGAAACGTGGGCCAAACTCCCCTGCGATCTCCGCTCCTCCACCATCGGGTTCCTACTCAAAGCATCCGCTACCACGTTCGCCTTCCCCGGGTGATACTTGATCGAACAATCATAGTCGCTGAGAAGCTCCAACCACCGCCTCTGTCTCCGATTCAGATCCTTCTGCTCGAAGATATGCTTCAAACTCTTGTGATCCGTGAAGATCTCACATGTATCTCCGTACAAATAATGTCTCCAAGTCTTCAGAGCAAAGATCACTACTGCCAACTCTAGGTCATGCGTAGGGTAGTTCTGCTCATGCTTCCGCAGCTGCCTGGACGCATAAGCAATCACCTGCCCCCTCTGCATAAGCACGCATCCCAGACCAACCCTAGATGCACCACAGAACACCGAGAAGCCACCACTACCTGACGGCTGAACCAGAACCGGCCTTCAACCTGAACCAGAACCGGCGCTGAAGTCAAACCGTCCTTGAACCTCTGGAAACTCCGCTCACAAGCCTCCGACCACTGGAACTTAACTCCCTTGTGCGTCAGAGCCGTCAACGGTGCAGCTACCGTTGAGAAACCCTTCATAAGCCTGCGGTAATAGCCTGCAAGCCCCAAGAAACTCTGAATCTCAGCTGCTGACGTCGGTCGTGCCCACTGACGTACCGCCTCAACCTTCTTTGGGTCCACCGTGATACCCTCACTCATCACCACGTGTCCCAAGAAGGCCACCATGTCCAACCAAAACTCACACTTCGAGAGCTTAGCATACAACTGATGCTCTCTCAGTGTCTGCAACACCGTCCTCAGATGTCCCTCATGCTCCTCCTTGCTCTTGCTGTACACCAAGATATCATCGATGAACACGATGACAAAGCGGTCCAAGAATGGCTTGAACACTCTGTTCATCAAGTCCATGAAAGCAGCTGGGGCATTCGTCAACCCAAAGGACATCACCAAGAACTCGTAGTGTCCATAGCGGGTACGAAATGCCGTCTTGGGTACATCCTCATCCCTGATCTTCAGCTGATGATAACCCGACCTCAGATCTATCTTCGAAAAACATACTGCCCCCTGAAGTTGATCAAACAGGTCATCAATCCTCGGCAACGGGTACTTGTTCTTCACTGTAACCTTGTTCAGCTGCCTGTAGTCGATGCACATCCTCATAGACCCATCCTTCTTCTTCACAAAGAGCACTGGCGCTCCCCACGGTGACGAACTCGGCCAGATAAACCCCTTGTCCAACAACTCCTGTAACTGGCTCTGAAGTTCCCTCAGCTCTGCTGGTGCCATGCGATATGGGGGTATAGAGATGGGCCTCACCCCCGGCTCCAAGTCTATCCCAAACTCCACCTCTCTGACTGGGGGGTTTCCCGGGCAGATCCTCCGGAAAAACATCCATGAACTCTCGAACTACCGCCATCTCACTGGTGCCACTCTGCTCCACAGACATATACCTCACCGCTGCGAGGTAACCACCACTCCCCTTGCTCAGCAATTGAAGAGCACTCATCGACGATATCAAACTATCCACCGACGCACAACTGCTGCTCCGAAACAACACTGGCTCCCGCTCCGGAACTCTGAAGGTTACAGTCTTCCCCCGGCAATCAACCTCTGCATACTGCTCTGCCAACCAGTCCATACCCAAGATCGCATCAAACTCCTCCAACCTGAGAACCATCAAATCCGCCTTGGCCTGAAACTCTCCAACCCGAACTGAACACGATCTGAACACCCGATCTACATCTAACGAACCTCCCGGCGTACTAACCCGGAAAGGCAGCTCAATGAGGGAAGGACTCTCACGGAACCTCATAGCAAAGAAGACTGATACGAAGGAATGCGTTGCCCCGGGATCGAACAACGCTAAAGCATCATAACCATTAACATAGATAATACCTGTGAGAACTGCATTGCACGCATGAGCATCCTGACGAGTGACAGCATATAGGTGGGACTGACCTCCCGAGCCTCTACCTCCTGATCCTCTGCTATCTGACCTCCCGCCTCCACCGCCTCTGCCAACCGGTGTAAAGAAGCGGGTCTGACCCTGTGCTGGCTGGGCTATCGGAGGAGTCATCTGTACTGAGGCCTCACTGTATGTCAACAGTCTCGATGGACAATCCCTGAGCACGTGGCCCTCCTGGCCACAACTGTAGCAACCTCGAGTCCCCTTACGGCAAACCCCTGAGTGGAGCTTACCGCAAGTCTGGCACTGTGGGCGGGATGAGACTGAACCTCCCTGCTGGTGTGACGCGACGGACTGGCTACCCCTACTCTGACTCTGGCTCTGTGTGGCAGTGGGGCGAACCGGAGTGGACGCTGAGGAGATGGTCCTACTCGGCTGAGAACCATAAGACTGTGGTGGCTGCTGGCTGCGGATTGGGGCTGCTCCGCCCGAGAAAGAACCAGTGAGCTTAGCTTTCTTCTTTCCCTTGGCCTGAATACTGATGCTCGTCGTCTCGCAAGAAAGAGCTGCATTTAGAACCTCTGGAAATCTGTCTGATGTCTGGTAGCATGTCAGGGCAAACCGATAGTTGCCTGGAAGACCCTGAATGAAGCGTCTCACCTTCTCGTTCGGAGTCATGGGGAACCGAGTGACCCTAGTGAGACGGGAGAACTCTAACTCATACCTAGAAACTGTCATCTCTCTGGTCATCCGCAGGTCTAAGAAAGCCTGTAGTGCTCTGTCCCGAAGGCTAGTGGGAACAAACCAGTCCCTGAACTCCTGTGCAAACTCATCCCATGTCAGTGGTGCGGCCTCTGGACCTCTGCCCTCGATCAACGTCTCATACCATGTGGCTGCAACACCTCCCATCCGGTGTCCAACCAACTCGACAGCCAGCTCTGAAGGAATGCGGAGAAGTGTAGTCTCCCTCTGCATACAGCTCAAAAAATCCATCGGGTCCATGTCCTCTGGGGTGCCGGAGAAACGAGGAGGATTTGACCGGTTGAAACGGTCAATCAGCACATCATCCGCGCTCCTCCCGAATGCTGTCTGAGCGGCCTCCTGCTGAGCCTGAACCACCTGCTGAGTCGCCGCAATCTGCTCCTCCTGCGCGGCCTGCTGGGTAGCTGCTAGCAGTTCCGCGAGAGCCATCTGCTATCTGTCACCAAGCCGTCCGGTAATTGGGATCGGAACATGCTTGGCGGGCTTGGGCGACTCACTCTTAACTAGCACACCATACTAAGATACCGAGATCTGACCTCCGGCCATAGCGTCTGACGTATATTAATCAGGGTGGTGCGATTACTCAAGACAGTCAGCAAATAATACAATCATCACATATCATATCATAAGCTTTAGCTACATTTATTATCTTTTTAATTAATCACATGTTATCATGACGCATATAGAAACATATAACATCCAATCCAGTCAACATATATAACATGACATAACTTAGAAAACTAAATTCCTATAGTTACCTACTAAGTCACTACCACCTAGTATATCACTACACCTAACCACCTAACATGTTACTAACTACTACTATTCCTACTACTACAAACACATGCAATATATATATAACTTATTATTATCTTACCTAATTAACTAGTGATCATACAAAAATATATATGCTGTAAATGATGAACTACATACAAGATCTCCACTCACCTGGATAATCCTGAGACTGAAGAGGAACGAACGCTCCGTCCCCAGCTACTGGAACTGTATTTGCACCTGTCGTGCAAAAGACATATCAGAACCGCTTAAAGAAGAAAAGAACGAAACTTTGAACTACTACTGCGTATCGCACCTTCGCTGGCGAGCTACTGTCTCTCGCTAGCGAAGGCTAGGTCGCTGGCGAGCTCCTCCTGCTCGCTGGCGACTACCACGCAGAAAAGGGCAAAAAAGACTTTTACTCACCGTCAGGAAATTACTCGAGCAGAGTATCCCCAAGACGTCGAGCTCACACTATCCTCAATGCGAAGAAAGCCCAAAGCACTGCTTTGAAAAGGCCGAGTGTGAGATGTGAGTTGTGAGGTGACATCACCTCTCATATATATAGAGTGAGGGGGAGAAGGTTGAGCCAAACTTAACCAATGTGGGACTTCGTTTTGGTCGCTAGCGACAAGAACACGGTCGCTAGCGACAAGCTCGTCGCTGGCTGCTCGCTAGCTAGCGCCTTCTGACAGCAACGCTGAGACGCGCGTTCTGTACGATGTGGGACTAGGTCCCATCGCTAGCGACCCACAGGTGGTCGCTGGCGACCAGACACTCGCTAGCGGAAGCTGTCTGCTTGCTAACGAGTCCCCTCTGACAGCAACTTGCTGACGTGTACTGACGTGACCTAAAGAGAGTCCCTCCTAAGAGATACTATGATACGGGGTATCACAACAACAAAGTTCCGGTGTATGCATGCCCATTTTCAAAATTTGTGAGGTCGATAGGCATACTTGATAACTTCAAACTCCCAACCACATTAAAGTCGTATGATGGCATTATAGACCCTCAGGTTTTTGGTACTATGTTTAAGTCAATGATGATAATTAATCGTGCTAACAATCTGACCTTATGTTAGAATTTCTCTACCTTAGCTTCTTTGCCTCAACAGCTTTGTTGTGGTTTTCTAGCTTACCTGCAGGATCAATCACGAGCTTTGAAAAGATAGAGTTGTTCATGAACCGCTTCTCCTCGAGCATGACCTATAACAAGTTTGTCGATGCACTGAGTGCCATAAAGCAAGGACTACAGAAGTCCCTCAAGGAATACATGGATCAGTTTAACTCGGTGGCCATCCAGATTCAAGACCTGGAACCCACAGTCGATCTTTACTCTATACAAAAGAAAATGACCTCCGAGCATAGTCGTTTTCATATTCACTATCGATCACATCACCAAGGTCCATAGCTGAGTTCTAAGAAAGATCGGTTGGTTATGTTAGTATGGAAGAAAGTCGGCCGTAAAAAAATCTGATGAGAGGTCGGAAGCATAAGAAAGGAACGGTAGGATGTCAGAGAAGAGGAACAATCGAAATGATGGCGATAGAAAGAGAGAGCAAAAGAGGGCAAGAAGTTTTTCTATACCCCTCAATCTTGGTATAATAAATACACACCCTTAAACACCCCAAGGGAAAATATTTTGCAGGAAGTGCGTGTACAACTCGCGACATATTAGGCTGTCGAGAAATGCAAGAAAATAGATATTTCCACCAGGCGCAGATCGAAAAAAATTTAGGAAGTTCATGATGGAATTGCAGGAAATCACCTCGGAGGTCGAACTTTGGCAGCAAAGATATTGAGGGCAGGCTATTCCTGGCCCTCCATGAGGAAAGATTGCACAATATTTGTCAAAATATGTGACAAGTGCCCGAAGTTTAGAGATTTCAAGAATGTGCCAAGCGAGGAGTTGCACAACTCGGAGCTGAGTTGGCCATTTGATAGATGGGGAATCGACCTCTTGAGACCTTTTCCCATTGCCATGAGCTAGCTGAAGATCTTAGTTACAGCAGTGGAATATTTCTCTAAGTGGATAGAGGTGGATCCCTTGTTCATAATAGCTATTGAGAAGGTGAAGAAATTTGTCTAAAATATGATTGTTTTCAGGTATGGAGTGCCAAGGTGCCTTGTTAGTGACAACGACACACAGTTCATAGATTGGAAATTTCAATAATTCTATGAGGAGCTCGAAATCACCCAACAACTTACCTTGGTGGAGCATCCTCAGACAAATGGGCAGACAAAAGGCAGATAGAACAAAGTCATCCTGAAGGGATTAAAAAGAGGCTCGACCAAACAAAAGGTTGGTGGGACGAGGAGTTACCTGTCATGCTCTGGGCATACCATACCACCCTACATTCATCTATAGGAGAGACCCCTTTCGGGCTTGTGTATGGATTGGAAGTTGTGATCCCAACAGAAATGAGCTTACTAATTTCGAGAATATCATTTCTCGGAGAGGAGGAAAATGAGAAAGTCAAAAGAGAAGAACTCGACCTTGCATAGGAGGACAAAGAAACAATGCTGATCAAGATGGAGGTCATCCAAAAACATAAGGTGAGGAGACAAAACAAGCAGGTTGTCCCAAGAAACTTTGAGCTTGGAGATCTAGTCCTCAAAAAGATCGAGCCTAAGAGGAAGCCACAGTGAGAAGAAAAGCTCGCCCCAAACTGGGAAGGACCCTACAAAGTTATTGAGGTCTGAAAAGGAGAAACTTACAAAATAGCATAATTAACCGAGTTAAGAGTAGGTTCAATGAATCTGGACATATAAAGTGGAACCGTCAGTTACGCGTACGAGTTTGAGAGGATAAGACCGGAGGGAATCTCGCAACAACCTAGGACGTGACTGTTGTGCTGCACAACTCACGTAACAATGAGAGCACTCAATTCCTCGACGAAAAACTTGGAAAAATTGGTGGAAGTTCTTAGCTTATAAGGCATGAGTCTGGTACACTCAAGGTAAGCATGCGCAACTCTAACTGAATTTTTAATTGTATAGTGACTGATTTAGGTATTGGAATCCCTTTGCAGGTCTCATCCCACGCCTTATGAGCACTCAAAGACATTGGATTCTTGGACTTTGAGATCGAACTTCGCTTCATCGATCCAGATTAGAACAACTAATAATTGACTACTATTTATTCTTTAAATTTAATTTATTTTTCTTTAACAACTTACCAGTACCTTTTTAAATATATATATAACATTGAGTAAATACCCAATCAAATGCAAAATAATATAATAGTTTAGGGTAAATGCTAAGCATGACGTGTGCATGTTACAAGTCCTTATTATTTGCACAAATTGTTAATATTTGAACAAATTGTTAACTTATCGACATCGACTGATTGGGACGTAATGGAATCTTTGCCAAACAAAGTTGTACCATATTGACTAAAAATTTTACACTAATGCATACAGCTCACGATGTGTAATTAAATATCACAACTACCATTTATGATACAAAACAAAAGTTTTGATGCGCCAAGGTATGAAAAAGAAACAAACTGATAAGGATCATAAGGAAAAAACTGATAAATTTGATAACTATTTCTATATATATCCAAAATTTGATATTTGTGAATATTATAACTAATAATGAATAAAAGAATTAGTTTAAATATTGGAGCGGGATCACCTTCAAATCTAAAGATAATAAAGTGAAATGTTAACATAAAATAAGAAAAATTGAATATATATATATAGAACCTTCTACAAAATAAATAATAACCTCATGGTTATCAATACAGCACAAGTTTTTGAGGTACTCTCATTTTAAAATGTTATTTTTTATTTTTAATAGATGATGATTGACTTATATTAATATTTTAAAATTTAAAATAAATAATAAAAATATTTCTATTAATGTATATATTTTACATAATATTAAAAATATTAAATGAAATTTATAAAAGGTAAAATAAAAAAAATGTATTGGAAATTGAGAAGTGAGTTATATTTTAAAATGAAAAGAAACAAATTACTCTAAAACGACTTACATTTGTAATGAATGGAGTATTAATTATCGGCGACTTGTTGACTCCAAGTCTCCAACTATTCTTTTACGAATAATAGATAAAACAAATTTATATTCTTTTACAAAGTCAAGTCTTCCGTTTAAATATAAAGCATGATTTCGTTGAAATTGCTAGTCACAATTAATATTTAAGTATTGTTGCATATATTATAAGGTTAAATTATTATTTTGTTCTTTTTACATTCACCTAAAAATTCTCTATATGGACCTTTATAATTTTAATTCCCTAAATTTAGTTTATATGTTTACCAAATGTCTATATTTTTTATTCTCTGTCTGATCTCCATTTATTTCATCAACAGGAAATACTGATGTAACTTTAACAATAATATTGTTGTGCTATATTTCCATGTGAATTTCATTCTATAATTTTTTTCTTTTATTTGAATTTGATTCTCAATATTTTATTTTCAATTTAAATATCGGTCGAGGACTAAAGTCAAATCGAAATAAAAATATACAGGATATAAATAAATAAATAAATAACTTATAGGATTTAAATTAAAATAGAAATTTCAGTCCCGTTAAGATCATGTTAGAAATTTTCGTCATTATAACTAACAGAGATCAAATGAAGGATCAAAAGTGCAGGTATTTATTAATGTACAAGAACAAATTTAAAAAATTAAAACGTAGAGGACGAAATTAAGAATTTGGATGACGGTAAAGAACTAAAATTATACTTTTGCCATATGGTAATTCATATTTTCATAAATTTTGGAAAAATTTTACTCTTCTATCTATTACCCGGTTATATGTATTATAGTTCTCTAACTTAAAAATTGTGCGCTATACGATTCTTAAATTTTTTAATATGTAATTTAATCTTTTGTAAAATTTTAATTCATTATTGCGTACCAAAAACAAGATGGATTCATTTAATAAACAACTACTGCAATAATTTTCTTTAAATTATAAGGCATGTAAATTTTAAATCCCTTAAATAAGAAGTACGTATAACTTTATTTCCTGAACTTTTTCGAGCGTGTAATTTACGTTAACAATGGGCGTAAATTTAGCTAAAAGAAGTCAAACACATTAATTTTAGTATCAAATATACATAACCGGAATTTTTTTACTTTTTAATAAATTTTAAATATTATAAATTGAATTATATAATTATAAAGATAAATACTTGGTGCACAACAAAAAATCAGTCAAAACCATTAATATATTGTGCATAATATATATAATATAAAATGCACGACGTATATCACATGTCGTGCACAACAAATATCACTTTGTTGTATGCAACATATATCACATGTTGCATCATCATCTTTTTTTACAACATGTGATATATGTTGTGCATATCATATAATATATGGTGTACATAATATATAATATTCGTTGTACATTTTATATTATATATATTGTGCAAAACTTGTTGACTGTTTTAGTGATTTTTTATTATATATATAGCTATGCTCAATTATAAATACTATTGGCTAGACATTAAATATGACTTAGACTATCTATTCTCTTCTTAATATTTATGTTAATAATGGTCAATCCTTTAAATTTTCCCCTTAGCTTTCAAACTTTCGTTATCACCTCGCTTACGTATTCCACATATAGAGGTGACTGAAACTTAAGTTCGATCGAACTAGGAGGACTATCCGAAAATATACAATAAAATTATTTTAATATTTATTATTTCGTATATCGTGTATATATTTAATTTGTTATCTTTAATTTTGTGGGACTCTAACTTACACATTATTTATTTTACTCTTTACCTTTAATTTAAATAGATGTTTACGAACATCTACTTTATGAATGTTAATACAGCATTACTTGAAAAATATATAGACAAGAAAGCTGGTACAAAGAAAGACAAGTCATTTGGCACACACTCAAGACAACTATTGTATAATGAAAATAGTACAAAATTTTTACAATAATTATATCTACTTTTAGGTTGCATTAGTTTGTAACTCCATTATAATCTAACGATGGATATGATTGTTGTATAAGTATTAAATAATTTTCATTGTACACATACCATTTTTCTTTTTAAAATTATATAATAATATAATGTATGGTTGAAGTAAAGTTAACTAGTAAACCTTTCACATGGTTGACTCAATTAACAAGGACGCAATAATCAATCAATATATAATTTGAAGACAGGTCATATATGTGTATTATTAACAATAATGCTGAAAAGCAATATTTTAATTAGCACCAACCAATATATATATATATATATATATATATATTTGTGTTTGAGCACTATGAAAATCACTATCTAAATTCCCTTGCCAAATGCAAACTCACATGTTACAGTGTCTTACTACAGTAATTCTACCTCAATAAACTTTTTTCTCACTCACTCACCCATGAATGTATTTTTTGAAATCGATTTCTCATCTCAAATCCATACATAAACAACACTTATTATGACATACATCATAACAAACATATTAATTCCAGACAAAAGCTTTGTTGAGTCAGCAATTTATATTAATAGCTTGAGTGGCTGATGGAAAACTTTGAAGGTTCACAAACGAATTAAGATTCTGCGGTGATGTATATATTTCAGACTTTGAGCACAAACATGAACAGAAGATCTTTTAAGATCCAAATTTATAAAAACATTCATGAAATAAATGATCAAACTTTATTCATTCCCTTCTCCTATAATTGTCTCTATCTTTCGAAACTTATTATGCTTACTTTCATGATATCAGAACGTGAACATGAATTCTCAAGTCTTTACACAACGAAACTTATGATGATCTAGAATATTACTATAATACTTGTTGTATAACGAAAATACTTCCATTAGTATCCAATGTATGCTATTCATGATATGAAATGTGTGCTATATGTACGTAACACATTGGATACTAATTGGACGTAGTATTTCTGTTGTACGACTAGCATTATTGAGAATATTATAAGTGAAATAATTACTCATAACACAACAGTACCAGAAGTAAAGGACCACAAGGTTACTTTCCACACTTGTCACCCTCCAGCTTCTTCTTAAGATACTTGTGATAAATCACGAACAAGAGAAAGAGACCCAGGACACCAACAAGGACTCCGATGACGATGCCGAAGGTTGAGGAAGACGATGATGATGAAGATGAATCATATGATGACAAATCTGGCCTAGTAGGTTGAGGCCATGTTGGCAAAGGCGGTGTCCATGAAGGAGTAGCTGGCGGCGGCGGTGTCGTCCCGTCGGCGTATGGTGGTGGAAAATAAGTTTTAGACATTCCCCACTCACGGGTATATATATTTCTATGAATTAAAATAAACTATGGCGAAGTTTCTTTGAGGGAGGCACTAGTGATATGGTTTTAGCTGAAAGTCTCTTTCACTATTGAGTAGTAGCTAAGACTCACGGAGGAAATAATTTTATAGGTGCAATGGTGGTTAGAAGAGGCATTATTTTTTATTCTTCAATTTTTATTTTTATTTTTTTTAAAAAAATGGTAGCAAGGGGGAGGCACCATGTTGTCCGCGGAAGGACTCTAGTGCCCTGAATCGGAATCCAACCAATAGGAATTTAGCGGGTGCCACACATATCCGAGAGCGTATTGGATCTACTGAAGGATTGCTACTATCGCACAATTTTGCAATTGGAGGAGTCGAACCATTATCGTGAAAATATTTGGATAACTTGAAAAATTAAACTTATTTTAGTAATTGTTTATATAACCATTTTTTATATAATCGTTTATTTAAGGATAAATTTATGTTTGGATATTTAGCTGAAAAGTAATTTTAATTTAATCTATAATGTTTGGATTGTTAAAAAATAATCACTTTTTAATAGTTAATTACTAAAATTGGTATAAAATAATTTATTAGTTATGGAGGAATTTAATAACTAGAAAGAGTAGGTTGGATATTTCCTATTAAACATAAATAGACATGGAATCTACCTATGATGATGGGTTGCTACTATTGAACAATTTTGCAATTGGAGGAGTCAAACCACACGATCGAGGAAAATCCATGATGTGAATTAGTTGTGTCGTACTCTAATCTCCCAATTGTTTTTTATCCAGCTTGTCTACATGTACATTACAAATACATCAATTGTTTTACCTATCATGTAAAATGTGATATGACATGATAATTAATACACACTTTTAATGTGAAAATATTGTTCATTGTGCATATTAGGCGTAACCGTTTTATTTTTGTATAGGCACAATCATTTTTGTTGCAAACTTAAAAGCAACATTTGTCTTCAAGTGCAGCTCACCCCATATGAGGGTAGACAAAGGGAACATACAATGTTGTTGTTTCTCTTTGTTTTTCTCCATATGGTCCATGCCCTGGTGTTAGGAGCCTCTAAAGTTGTTCATCCAAACTCTTCAAATTTATTTGATCCGCTTTCACATAACCACCGATCACCACCACCACAATCACTCTCTTCCAACCGAAAAAAATAAAATTTTACACGACTACCCCTTTATGGTTCTTTATATATGTGCTCAAGTTGCTTTAAAACATGAAAAATTTGCAACTTTGGCTTCAAGTTTAGTTTTTGAGCGATTTTTCTTTGGTGAGTCTATTTTATGTGTCTTGTTCTAACAAATGGTGTTGCTACCACTACATATGTTGTTGATATAAATGATGGTTGAGTGTACATAAACTTGTACCACATTCTATGAAGAATTCACACTATAACACATACATAATACACTCTTTCTTGCGTTATCTACCGCTTAATCATCCATTTGGACGCATGATGTAACACCTCTCATTTTCAAACCCTAGCTAATAATTAAGAATAATTAAATAAAGTTTAATTGATTATGATATATTTAATTATACAATTTAATTCTTGGTGATAATTATTTAATTATTTGAAATTTAGTTTACTTGAATTAGCATTTAATTAAAGTATGAGATGCATGAAAATTAACCATGTGATAAATTATTCTCTCTCATGAAAAAATTACATCTTCACATGCATATACATATACATTAATGTTTGATGTACAACAAAAATACATTCAACTAGTATCCAACATGTGCTATGTGTCATACGAAATGTGTGCCATGTAAGACCCCAAGAGTCTAATTATACCTTAATTAAAGGGATTTGATAAAAAAATCACATTGATTAAGGTATAATTGGAACATATGTGTAATTGGGATGCATTTTGATGTGTATGCATTATTGAATATGTGTTATGTGTATTATATGAGTTATGTGCATGAGAAAATGACAATTGCATTGCATAATAGCTAAAATGTAAGATGAAATGGAATGATAAGCTTAGATAGACAACCTACGTGGAAAGCATGAGAAATTTTAGGTATTTATGATTGTGTACAAGTTTGTATAGGTGTGAATATCTTGTTTAGAGTGCTGCTGCTGTCATGCATCAGTAAACGCTCGCTAGCGGCCACATTGAGCTCGCTAGCGAGTGAGGGGGCATAGGTTGTCGCTAGCGGCGAGCATTATCGCGCTAGCGGGTATTGCGGTGGAAGCGGTCGCTAGCAGTCGCAATATGCGCGCTAGCGACCAGCATGGTGATAGAGCAGGATTTCTGCATTTTACATTTTTCTCCAACCCTTGATCATCTTTTAATTTTTGCACTTAGGTCCTTCCGTCCCAAATCAATTACCACCCTCAGAAGCAACCCCTTACCACATCAAACACTTCTCCTTCACCTCCCAAAACACCTCAAACCTCCCTAAGAACATCCATAGCTTCCAACACTTAAACCTCACCATAAACCACCCAAAACTCACCAAATCAAAGAACTAATCACATATTTAGACTTCCCTCATTATACCCTTCATTTCTAACCGAACAAATCTATCCCTAAATCATGGTTTTGGCATCATCATCCTTAAGAGAGCTAGAATGGAGTGTTTAGCAAGGAGTTCAAGGAAAGAAAGTGATTCATAGCTTAGAAGAGGAAAAACTACAAGAGGTAGGAGTTTAGATTATTGTTTAATTATGTATCTATGTGTATTCATGCATAAGGTTCCAGTTAAAATTCATTATATGCATAAAATGGTTGTTGTTCTAAGAACTGGGTTGAGTGCAGGATCTTGACACGCGTGCTAGCGGCCGATTTACAAGCGCTAGCGGTCAAGTCGCAGAACTTCTACAGATTTAGCATTTTTTGGTATTTTTGGTGTTTTTGATGATTTTGACTATATGATCACTATCACAATACAATAAGTATACATATACATGATAGCAACGAGCATTTATGAATGATATTCAATGATTTATGAAAGAAAAGAACATATAAGCATCTTTATGTGTACATGAAGGAATCTTGAATGTAAATATTTTGAGATAGATGTATATATGCTATATGTATATGCTGAAGGATAAGAGATATGTTAAGATGTCATGTGAAATGAGAAAATGAAATTTATGAATAGCTTTCTCTACAAATGAGATTGGCAAGGGAGGCTAGCACCCTAGGTCCCCAATACCATTTTGTGAGAGAAAATGAACAAACCCCTCTTCCCCACAGATTTCTAGTAGAAACCAGAGAGGTATGAGCTCATAGCCTAGGGGCCAGGTGATGCAGAGACAGAAAAAAAAGAGAAGGTAGTGTCATTTAAAGTGAAAAGATCATGACACATGACATATGAAAGGAACTATATTTGCTATGCTATAAACTGTATTTATACTTTTGATATTGATTGTATATTTGTTGCATCATTTATATATTTATTAAGATGCATATAGGTAAAACACTTCGGAAATAAAGATATATTTGTGAAAGTAACATTAATATGAACTATGAATGCCTCACTTATTTCATAATAAACCGGAGTGATACTCCTATTGAGTCCGTGGAGCTCACCCCAATTCCACCACTATTTGTTTTACATTCAGACAGAGATACAAATACCACTGATGGGTGAGCGGATCCGTATTACAAGAAGATTGAGGCTTGGATATCTCAGAAGTTTAGGACATTTTGGATTATGTTTCCTTTGTTATATTATGTGTTATTACGCTATGTACTATATGATACTCAAGAGAATTTATAAGGGAATTATAGGTGACTGTACAAGCTTATGGTTCTCTTAGAAATTCTAATATCTTATTATTGTAATATCTATTTTGGATTTACATTCGTATGTGTATTACTTTGTGTACATGAGACTATATGTATGTATTGGGCCACTGTTGTGTACTATGATATTATGGATACATGTATTTCACAGGTTCTTAGATTGGTATACAAGATTATACCTCGTCACGTACAAGCCGAGATTTTTAAATTGAGTTCTCTTTTATGAAAAATGTTAGCCCTATTTTCCGCGTATCCTTTATTTTCAAACATGTACTCTGAAACAAGATGATAATTTCTGGTAATTAACTCAATATGACTTAAACATAATGAGGTAATTATTAGGATGTTGCATGACATATGTAAGAAAAATTACATATGGCACACATTATGACACATATATAACAGACATTGGATACTAGTTTGATGTATTTCTGTTGTACAATAAACATTAACGATATACATATATACGTGGTGCCATTATGAGCATGGTTCATGCAAAAACTCATTCTCATGCAAAAATATAATTCTAAATGGAATAGGAACATCCATAATAATGAGATACCACCCATATTCATCAATTATCTTTGAGCTATTTATCACAAAATCCCTTCATCATATCCAACTTAGAGTTACCCTAGATACACTCCACAATCACCAAGCATTCTTCTACAACATGATTGCCAAGTGGCACCTCACTCTCACATAACTTATACAAGAAAATTCTAGAAGTAAATCAACAACAAAACCCTAGCCTAAACTTATTTATAGTCGCAGCCAAGGGGACAAAGGGGGAAAGGATTAATGGTGTTATTAACTTTAGGTTAATTGCTTTATGAGAAACAAGTGTCATGTGTCAAAAAGCAATCCTAGAAACTACACCCTAATCATTGTAAAACTCCCACATGCATTGACTAGTCAACCCTAGCCTTTGATCACACATCACAACCCCTCAATGGCCAAGATTCATCCACCATTTTCCCTCCTACTTGTACTACACAACTATACCCCCTCCATTCCTCTATAAATTGAGCTCTCCACTTCACATTTTCATACACACAAATTAAAACCCCACTTAGCCTTTCCAAAATTATGCCAAAATTTCTCTAGAAAATTCTCTCAAAAATCTCCTTCATTCCCCTAAAAAATTCGGCCAACATATACACATCCACACCCTCATTTTCTTAACACATTCAAATCACAAAACACCACCCTAAACCCTCATCACAACCTCGACCAAAGCATCATCATCAACCTCCACCATTTGATTTTTTAAGGCTTCCAATGTCAACATCTATTCAAGATCTCAAAATTCATTCAAGTCACTAGGAATCCATCACCATCAACTTGGCCTAAAAGCTTGTAGGAGCCAAGATCTTGCACACATTGACCAAACACTCACCTCTAGAGCTTCACTCTTGGTGAGTAACTTCTTATAAAGTTCATACCTTTTGAGAAATTTTTTTTTTGAAAGAATGAAATCTCGATTTTTTAAATCTATAATCATGAAAAGAATCAATTTTGAAGAGCACTGGCCATTTTTGCAAGAGCATGGCCGAATGTATATTTTTGTATGTATGCATGTATGAGTTTATGTGTTGTTTGTGTTAACTCCTGAACCTTTGTAACACAAAATTAAGAAATTAATTTTGTAAACACTTAGGTTTTATGAGAAAAATCAATTGAAATTATATTTTGTTAGAATTGTTTAATAATGTGTGTTAATGAGTTTCGGGATATATTATTTGAGCAACAATTTAGTGAATTAATTCATACATACACTGTCACAAATGTGTTGCCTATAAAAAAAATTTCAATTTTATAGGAGTATGAGTTAAATTTCACTAAGTCTAAACCGTGACCGAGAAGCCACTTTCTAAACTCGAATTCTGAAGATACAACAGATCTCTTGTGCCGAATCAAATCAGAATAAAAAATATTACATGCAAGGATCAATCACAACCATTCAACTCGATCATAAACCAAGCAAGGAACATGAGCCAAGGTTTAGAAACCTTCCAATCGGTCACGAAGAAGTTGGAAAAATTCTGAGTAATGTAACAGTGTTATAAATTAAAACACACTCAGAATTATTTGTTGCATACCATTTTGTGCGATTACAGCAAATAGTCACATGACAATTATTGAATGCATATCAGAAATGATTTATCAATAATATCCCTGCACCAAAAACATTCTCTGACAAGTGGCAGACCCTACACACATGATCCGAGCTTAGACAAGTGGTATATACTCTAAAAAGTGTTTCCCACTCACTGCGATATAACTAAGCAACACACGGTGAATGTTGAATTTGTGCCCCACTAACTGATTGAGTCTCCAACGGATACAAGCTTCATTTTATCTCTATTTAAGGAAGTTCATATCAAAGAAAAGAGCAAGGAACAATCGAGCAAAAGCATTCAAACTCATTCTTTCAATCCTTCAACCTTCAGAAGCTTTTTTCTTTCATAACCTTGTATTTCTGAAGTTGTATTTTATCCTTAGACACCTTATTGTATCTTACATATATATCTTGAGTGATCTATGACTTAGTTTTTAGAGAGGTTCAAACACATTTTATATCAGAACCTTTATGTAAGCTCCAGAACCCTTCTGAAAGAATTAGGCATAATTCTCTTAGAGCAATGAAAGTTTTAATGATAACAAGGTAAGTCATAAGTATAAAAATTTTACTTAAGGTTTTGCTAATATGTGCGCTAAGTGTCTCAGAAAGCTTTAAATTATTGCAATACCATGAGCAAAGACCAAGACAAAACATCAAGTAGCCTCGAGATCAATTGATAAAATCATAGCGCCAAAAGATATCAGAAAGGATGTCTCAGAAGCGCAGAAGGTGAAAACATGTTTCTGAGGAAAGAACACTGTCGCCTCAGAAGGGTCTCAGAAGACCTTGCGACTAGTAGTTCTCAGAAGGGTCTTCCCTCAGAAGGTTCGCCTCAGAAGTCCGTACAACTCTCAGAAAGTTGGACTCAGAAGCAACCAAGTGTCTGGACTCAAGGGATCGCAAGAAGTCTCAGAAAGCTCGCTACAACTAGCTAAGGAAGTGGGAACACGCGCACTGTGCAGTTCTGAAAAGTTCCTCATTTCGCGCTGACTATAGCAGGGAGCCGTTCTGAAAAGGACACAGCCACATAAGCAAAGTGAAAGCTTCTAATTTCGCGGCTCTTTGATGCCTATATATATGAGTTCAATTCCAGAGCAATGTGACGAAATTCTTGCGCTAAAAACTCTTGATTAAACGTGCAAAAACTCTGCTGAATTGAAAATCATCTGCGAAAACTTAGAACTTTCTCAGAAAGACAATTTTACGAAATTGTTCTTCTAACTTTGTGAAAATCTTCTAGTTCATTATTGGTGTAAATCCTTACCTTGTGTAAGTTATTTCTAGAAGTCTACTAAGTGTAAAACTAGGTTTATAACTTAGTCTTGGTAGTCGTTTTCGATAAAACCAAACTTTCAAAAAAACGCCAAGTCCTTCTTTGTGTGAAGGCAGTTTTAAGTCCTCTGGTGTTTGAGGCAAAGTTCAAAGTCCTTAAGTGATTAAGGCAAGGAAGTCCTCTAGTGTTGGAGGCAAGGAAGTCCTCTAGTGTTGGAGGCAAGGAAGTCCTCTAGTGTGAGGCAAGGAAATCCACTTCGGGTTGTGAAGTGGTGGAAGTCCTTTACTTGGTAAAGGTAGTGTTGTTTGGGAAGGCACTTTAAGAAGAATATCTAAGAACTCTCAACTGAAGGTTGAGGACTGGAGTAGGTTGGTTATAACCGAACCAGTATAAAATTCTTTGTGTTAAGCTTTTCTCCCTTGCGCCTTACTTGCATAAATCTTTGAGAAAATCTCTACCACGATTCCAATTAAGAGGTCTCGTGAAAACCTTAATGATCAAAATTAGAAAGCTTTTAAGAAACTCTAACTGTAAGTCATTTTCTTAAAATTCCTCAGAAAGGAACTTTCTCAGAAAGACTAAGCTCTCAGAAACTCAATCTTCTCATAAAGCAATTTCCGCTGCAAACTCTTAAATCTACCTTCTGAGTAAAAACAGCTTTCTAAGTAAAAGTTTTAAGAAGTAATTTTTTTTAAAACTTGCACGATTCAACCCCCCTTCTCGTGCACACATACACTTTCACTTTATTGAGCCATTAAAGGAGTTTGAGAAAACTCAACCAACCTTCCAAAATCCTTAGGAAATCTGTCCTAGAATTTTAGGCAGTAGATAGCTTGAAGAGGCTACACTAAAGACTACTTGTAAAATCCAATAATTGAATATTGGTGAGGGAGCTTGGAGAAGCTCAAGAAAGAATACTTGGAGTTCAGCCTGAGAAGGCAGTGCAAGAATATCTATTGTAACTTGGAGAAAGTTAGTGGAACTCAATCTTAAAGATTGAGAACTGAAAGTAGGCATCATTGGCCGAATGAGTATAAATCTTGTGCGTGATTTCTTGCCTTCATACTTTATTTACATCTTGAGAAAGTCTTTGTAACTTAAATTTCTAAAACTAATTTTTGAAGTATTTTCGAAACCTTTCTAAAGTGATTTCTGAAATCCTTCTAAAAAGTGATTTCTGAAACCTATAAAACTCTTTCTGAAGTCAATTTCTGAAACTTCATGGTTTCTGAAGAAATGTACTTTTTGAACACTTTCTGAAGAAGCTTAACTCTATTTGAAGACTTTCTGAACAAAGTTTTAAATTTATGAAGTTAGAATTCTCTCATTATTGATCTATTTATTTGTCATACTAACTAATTCCGTTGCCACTACAAGTTTTATATACTTGATAGTTTTTGTTTAAAGTTTTCAGTTAGAAATTTAAAAGACACTTACAGCTTGTGTGCACGATTCAACCCCTCCCCCTTTTCGTGCTCATTTTCACAATCAATTGGCATCGGAGCTCGGCTTCAGGGGTTGAACATCAAACGTTGCTGAGGAAAAAGATCCATAAAGCATCATGGCATCACCCATTTCACATATTGCAGAAGGATATTCCATCAATAGGCCACCACTCTTCACTGGAGAAGATTACAATTACTGGAGAGATAGAATGACACTCTTCATAAGGCATCAAAGCCTAGATCTATGGAAGATAGTGGAAGAATGAGATTATGAACCTACAGAAGAAGTTGAAATAAAAACTACTACAACTACCACAACATCTCAAACTTCTGAAGTAACTGTAACTAGACAAAGTAGAGCTGCTCTAACAAGGACAGTAAGAGTTCCAGAAAGTAGATGGACACCAAAACACAAGAAAAACATTCAAATGAATTATCAAGCCAAGCATATCATCACACGTGCTTATGACAAAATTATTTCTTGTGATTCAGCTAAAGAGATCCATAATAAACTAGAAATGTTATGAGCGAACCAAACAAGTAAAAGAAACAAAGATATTTATGCTTTTGCACAAATATGAATCTTTTAAAATGTTACCTCATAAAAACATTGATCAAATGACCACTAGATTCTTAAACATTATCAACCAACTTAAGAATCTTGGTAGAAGATATTCAAACTATGAGATGATTTCCAAAATCTTAAGAAGTTTATCATCAAAATGGAGAGCAAAGGTTACTGTAATCCAAGAAGCTAAAGATCTAAGCACTCTAAGCTTGGATATGCTCATTGGATCTATAAAAACTCATGAATATGAGCTTGAAGAGATTGAAATAGAGGAACCATCCAGGTCTCTAGCCTTGAAAAGCACATGAAAAAATTCATACAAAGAAAAAGGAAAAGCCTTGAAGGTTTCTGAAGATTCAGAAGAAGAAAGCTCAGAAGATTTTGAATATGATGATTCAGAAATTGGAATGCTTGTTAAGAAAGTGAACAAAGCATGGAGATTAAGAAATAGAAGAAGAAAGGAACAAAGAAAGAAGATAAGGCCAGAGGATGCTACTTGCTATGGCTGTGGTGAAAAAGGACATTTCAAAAATGATTGTCCAAAACAAAAATAAAAGAAGAAAACTTTCTTCAAGAAGAAGAAAGCTATGGCTGCAACTTGGAGCGATTCAAATGGAGAAGAAAATGAAGAAGGATCTCAAGATGAAGAAGCAGACATTTGTCTCATGGCTGGATATGAACTAGAGATCAACAATGTCTCTTCAGAAAGTGAAGTTTCTGAAGAATCAAGTTCAGAAAATGATTCAGAAATAGAGGTATTTTCTTAACTCACTATTGATAAACTTTCTGATATGTATGGTGATCTTCTAAAGAAATCCATGTTATTGAGAAAACAATTTTTAGATTTAAAAAGAAACTTTCAGAAAGTATTTTCAGAAAATATGCAATGGTAAGAGAAGAATGAAAAGCTAAATCAAAGCATCAATTCTTTCTTAGAAAATGAGAAAAACCTTTCTGAAAAGATTAAAAACTCATAAGAAGTTGTTTTAAGTCTTTAGAAAATAAATAATCTTTTGATAAAAGATATTGAGAAAATGACAGAAAGTAGCAAAATGTTGCAACTGTTATTAGGAGGACAACAACCTTACAAAAATAAATATGGACTTGATTATGAAGAAAAATCACATGTTGATCAGAAAGTGTATGATATACCCTCATGTATTTATTGTTTCAAAAGACATAAGTCTATTTATTGTAATAAGGTGAGTAAGGTTAAAGTTGAAAAACCAAAAATAGCTAACAAGGGAAGACCAAAAAAGATGTGGGTACCTAAAGCAACTTTTATGGCTATAAATAAATCTAAAGGAAAAACTATAAGATGAGAAATGGTACATGGACAGTGGTTGTTCCAAACACATGACAAGATCCAAATCATGATTCAGAAACTTGACACAAAAGAAAGGTGGAACTGTTAAATTTGGAGGATGTGCTAAAGGGAAAGTCATTGTCATAAGAGATGTTGGTAAGAACAACTCTCATAAGATTTATGATGTACTTTTTGTAGATGGTTTAACTCATAATTTATTTAGTATCAGTAAATTCTGTGATATTGGATATAAAGTTGTTTTTCTCAAACATTTGTGTAAAGTAATTAATATACAAGGTTGTTCTTCAAGGGAATAGATTAGGAAATACTTATGTTATTTACCTAGAGGACCTTTAGAAACAGAATGTAAAATGCCTAGCATCATTTTTATATGACAAGTGGTTGTGGCACAAAAAACTTGGTCATGCACATATGAGGTTAATTTCTGAACAAGTTCAGAAAGACCTTGTAAAAGGACTTCCAAAAATCACATATGACAAAGATTCCACTTGCATGATCATTGCTAAAAAGGAAAGTAGACCAAAACTTCATTCCATAATAAGAAAGTGGTCTCAACCACTAGAACACTTGAGCTTTAACATATGGATTTATTTGGTCCAACCAAACATGCTTCCTTTGTAGGAAAACATAATTGTCTTGTTATTTATGCAACCAAACATGCATAAGTAGCCTCAAGTATGCAAATTAAATAAAAAAGCTCAAAAGCACACGAATGGTGTCTCAGAAGCTAGGCAAAAATGCAGCTCTCAAGAAGAGAACATAATTTTCTCAGAAGCCTCTCAGAAGGCAGTAAAAGATTTTCGTTCTCAAAAGGCTACCTTCACTCAGAAGGCACATTCTGAAGTGGTCCAACTCTCAGAACTCAAATCAAGAGAAGCATTCTCATCAAGTTCAGAAGGCTAATGCAAGTGTTTAGGGAAGAGTGCATTGTACACTATCTGAAAAAGCACCCTAAAACGCGCTGACACGCAAGGAGTCGTTTTAAGAGAAGCTGAGTGAGCAACAAGCCACATCAGCGTTAAAAATCTTTCAAACTACAAGGGATTTCAGCAATCTATAAATAGAAGATCATTGCAGAAGTTGAAAAAAGAGAATCCTGATTGATAAAATATGCAAAAACTCTGCTGAACTAAAATCTCTTGTAAATCTTAGAAAGTTTTTCTGAGAAACCTTCTCAAAACTTGAGAAGTTTAAATTGTAAAAATTTCCTAGAGTTGTATTTGTATATCATTGCTTCATGCAAGTAATCTTTTAGAAGTCTATTAAGATTTAATCTTAGTTGTATCTAAGTACTTCTTGATAGCAATTTGAAAGAAATCTTTCAAACTCAAAATTGTTTGTAATGTCCTTCGATTGAAGGCAAAGAAAGTCCTCGAAGTGCGAGGCAAAACTCCTTTGGTTGTAAAGGTAAAGAAATTCCTCAAGTGTTAGAGGCAAAAGTTCTTAGAAGTTTTCTAAGGCAGAGAAGTCCCCCTCTTGTGTGAGACGACAAAAATCCTTTACGAGTTATAAATGTGGTATTGTCTGAGAAGGCACTTTAAGAAAAATATCTAAAGAACCCTCAACAAAGGTTGAGGACTGGTGTAGGTTGAAGTTAACCGAACCAGTATAAAACTCCTTGTGTGTGAATCTCCCTTCTTAAACCTCTTTGTTATTTAACTTATTTAGAAAACAACTTACAATCAATCTTCTAAGTTATAAACTCATTCACCTAAGTAAGTAAGAAGTTTCATTAAATTACTTTCTAACATCAATCACTTACTTATTCAAAAGGACAACCTTCTCAGAAAAGTTCACGTAAGTTTCTCAAAAGCTTAAGTTACTTAAAAACATTTCCCCTGCCACTTAAGAGAACATCGTTCTAACTTTTCTTTCTAAACAAAGGTTTTTGAAGAGGATTTTAAAGAGCATGATTCAACCCCCCTTCTCGTGCAAACACTTACCTTCAATTGGAATCAGAGCTCAGACCTTAGGGGTTGAGTATTGAATCGTGTTAAGGTAAAAAGATCAAAAGGTCTATGGGTTCACAAGGAGTGTTCGTTGCTGATGGAGCATCCATAAAGAGGCCACCCATGTTTCATGGAGACGATTTTGACTACTGCCATGATAGGATGACCATCTTCATCAAATACACAAGTCTAGACCTTCTCCATCACCATCACCACCTTCTCCAATACCACTTTCACCGCCAGCATCACTCTCACCTCTACTATCATATGAGGAGCCGAAGTTCCCAATTGTTGAAGAGAATTATGTTCTAGAGCAATTGGATTGGGAGACCTTGAAGTCCATGATGGAAGAACTAGCTAGGGGAGTTGAGGAAGATTCAGATGTGGAGATAGTCTATGAAGACCCTCCACCCACACTGGATACCCTAATGGATACTTTGCGTGCGAATGAGAGTTCTTTTGGTGTTGGAGTTGCTGTAGAGACTTTTTCACTTGGAGAAATCGACATTGTTTTTTCTAACCCTTCTTGTGAGGACTTTTATCCCTCCTCACTTGATCTTGTTTGTTTAAGGGATGCTTTCTGCAGGGGCGGATACTGTGCCCCAAGGTGCAATTTAAGGACTAAGACTCATGGGTTCAGAAATAAGAAAAATATCATTCTCTTTGGATTGGTTCACTTCTTATGGGATCCAGGTGGAGGATTGAATTACACACCATGGTGGAAGCTCCTATACCAATTCAAGCATAAGCCACCTTGAGGGAGTTTCTACCATCCTTTTTATTTTTATGTTTTGCATTTTTAATTCAATAAAACATGCTTAGGATAGTTTCACATGCTATTAGTTTAGTTTATTTAGCTGTTTAATTTCTAGGTTGTCGATTCTTAGGTTCTGTTGAGGATAACTAAAATGATTGATTTTGCACCACATGTCATACTTGAACTTGTTTGACCTTGAGCAATATTTTGAATTCTTGTTTGGTGATTTCCACTCTTTTTGCATCAATTTTGTACATGGTATAACCTGTGAGATTTTGAGCCTTTTGATGTGATTGAATGCATCTATCGATCACTTTATTATGTGAGCACACATACACTTGTGTTTGTTCTTTCCAGAACTTTCTTGATTCTTGTTGTGCGTTTTATACATATTGCATATAATTGAGGCATGCACTTTGTTTTCATCTCTATAGCCACTTAGCCAAATAGCCACCTGACACACATCCCCTTTGTTTGTGGCCAATTTGAGCCTTTTACCCCTTCCTTCTTTATGAACCACATTACAAGTCAAAAGCAAAAAACAATGAAAAATCCCTCTAAGAAACTAGGAGAACATTGTTTGTATATTGGGCAAAGTTTTAAGTGTGGGGAACTTTGGGTTTGAATTGTATAAAGGGATGGGGATAACATGTAAAAAGGGTAGTACTTCTGTACATAAGTAGTGTTTTTTTCTTTATTTTGTATCTCATTTCAATGTTACAAGTATATGGAATGAGTAGTAACAAAAAAAAAAAAAAGAAATTGCTGCATTATATTGGGATTATTACTGCATTATTTGTTCTTGCATGAGGACATGCAATTGTTCATGTGTTAGGAGATTTGATAATGCTCAATTGTAATTGTATAAAATACCTTGTGTAATTTTGTTTGTTATCTATACTAATATATAAAGTGGATATCAAAATAAAAACTGCTATTTTGGTGTCCACACTCATTTACCTATTTTAGCATATGTGCACTATTCTAAACCACCCATCTTAATCAATAACTTCTCACTCACACTGACTCAATTAACTCCACTAAAACACGGTTTCCGGCCACACCATTCCAGTTATCGAACCAACTTCCCTCACTCTGTTTTACGCCACTCATTTCCCCCACACGGTGTTTCCAATTCATCATCATCATCATCCATTTCCTCCTTTCTCCCTTAATTCCTTCAATCAAAGAGACCCAAATCTGTCTTCAACCTCTTATTAGGGTTTCTCTGTTCTCTTCCCCCCAACAAACCTTGAAAGCGCCCAGATACACGGCCCATGGACCCATTCCCTCGCCGGGACTGCCTCCTCCCTCAAGAAGTCCAGACATCGTAACTGCCTCCTCCCTTAAGAAGTCCAGTCATCGAACCGTCTTCCTGGGTCAGAGACGCAATGCCACGCCCTTTCCGCGCTCCGCCGTTCTCAAGCTACGTAAGGGTTTTGAGGACCACCAACTCGGCGGTTGCGGCCATGGAGGGCGGAAAGCCCACCATCATAACCAACGCGGAGGGGCAGAGGACGACTGCCTCGGTGGTGGCGTACACGAAGAACGGGGACAGGTAACCTTTCCATCACACAAACATTATTTCTTCCTTCTTTTTGTGTTGTAACTTCTTTACTTCTTTGTGTATCTATAATAATATATAAAATAACTGCTATTTACTAGACTAATTTGGACGGTTTATTCCCAACCTCATGGTTTCTTCCACTAACCCCACCCCATCATACTTCCACGTCTCCTTAAAAAAAAATCAAATAGTAATCGTGAGGAATTAAAACCAAATAGAAAAGGGAATGAGTGATGATTTTTCTATCCTCTCATTTTCGAGAGTCTGCAGTGCAAGAATTCTTCAAGTTTGGTCATCCATCACCACTACCATCACTTCACCTCCTCAGTGCCTTCCATTCTACACTTCCTCATGGTATGATTGCTTCTTCTTCCTCTGACTTGATTACAAGCCATGATTTGATCAAACCCAAAGGTTTCAAATTTGCTAAACTAAAGAATGAACAGATTAGGATTCCCAACAATCATTTTCTCCCGGGTAAAGTTGTTTTACCAACAGATATGGGTTTTTGCATTTTGCTTTTTTTTGTTCTTCTCTATTTACACTTTTCATTCTTTATTATTTATAATTATTTTTTATCCTTTTAAACACATTTTTATCCTAGCGAACAGGTATATGGAGAGTTCCAGGTATTTACATTTTTTTTTGTTTTTTGGGTTATGCCTTTAGTGTCTCTCTTTGTGTTTTTCTGCAAAACATGTTTCTCTTTTCTCTGATTCTTACTCTCTCTTCGTCTTTTATTTAACTCTTTATTTTTTATTCCTATTTTTAAAGTGATTTAAGCATCTGGGTGAGTCTGGAAATTGGTCTTGCAATATGGGTTTTAGGGTTTTTCTTATCCTTTTTAGAAGAAAAAAACAATGTGACTGTGGATTTGCATGTTGTTCCAAGATTGATGCCTTGAAGAGTGGAAATCAAGGTTGTTTTTATATTTTTGGTTGCTATTTAAGTATTATATTTTTTATATGATATTGTTTATTAGTTATTGTTTTCCTATACTTCATTGTGAATTGAGTCTTATTTGGCAATGCACCTTGATTTTTGACCATAGTTATTAAATTTTGTATGTTTTTTAGATGCAGTTGAGAATGAATACTTTTAAGTGTGCATGTTTTACTTTTGTGGAGAAATTATTCATTTATGAGTTTATTTTGAATAATTTACTATCTTAGTGTCTTATATAATGCAATTTGTGGGTATTAAGGACTGAGTTATATATTATTATTTTTTTTTTGTGAGTGGTCATGCAAAAATTGATGTTATAAGAGGAGTGATTAGTGTAGCGATGATGGTGGTTAAAGAGTGGGCTGGATGCAGTGAGAAATTATGTATTTTGCAAAGAAATATATGTAAATTTGCAACTTCATGATTAGGCCACCTACAAGAATCAATAACCAGAGAAACTATCAACCTTTTCTCTGCAAAATATATATGTAAATTTGCCTTCACTACTTCAAGTCTTTTGATAATAGTTATGACAATTGAGCATGTGAATGATATCTTATGAAGTTTTTCTTTTCTCTGTTCTCAAACTCTCTATCTCAAGTTAATGGCGAGGGAAACATTGACCCGGTAAGACTCATTGGTTACTTCTATTGCTTTTGAGTGTTTGGAATGTGAAAAAAACTATGTGCTTATGCAACTTGATCTGTTTGTCCGATCAAACTATTGTAGGATTTTTATTTTTTACATGATTTCAAATATTTGGTTTGCATTCTTTTTAACACTTTTAATCACGAGACTTAACATTTTTGCCTTATTTTGCGATTGAGATCCATTTGTTCAAAATGAAACATGTAAGGCTATGCCCAGAGGAATATTTAGCTGTCAAAAAACATACTGAATTAAGCATATTCGAGGGAGTTGGTTGCTGCAACGATTGCACCTTGGGTGCTTTAGGTTTTTGACTTTTGAGGTCCAATTTTATCTTGAAGTTTAGATATCTCGGAAGTAATGAAGTATTTATATGTGCACGACACTTCTCTTCCCCTTTGTTTCTACCCTTCTCATCTCTAAATGTTTTGATTTTGGTTGAATGCTTTCTAATTTTTTTTGGTGTTATTACTGTATGAATTGTATGATTTAAGGCTTTTGTGATTCTGGACATGCTATTTGAGGTATTTCAACTGAGAAATTTTATGCTTCACAGTTATTTCAGAAAGATCAACAAGACAATTAATTGACGTGTTGAATGTTGAGCGACATATATTGATATATATCATACTGACTGAAGTTGATCTTCCCATAAAGAAGGGACCAAGAATTGCAGTGATATATATCATACATAGCAAGGGATAAAGAATTGTAGTGAATACGTGTTTTAAGTAAGCTTTAGTTCTTTATTTTTTTTAAGTTATCTTAATGAAGGTACATGTAAAACGCTTCATTGAAGTGGTATCTTTTCTTAGCAGATAGGTGTATGTATTGAATTGTGAATTTAATACTCCTTATTTTATTTTTCCTCCGGTACCTTTTAAATGTCTATTTTTAGTTATGCATGCAAATTAAGATAATTATTGGATTCTATTGAAAATCTAAATGTTAGAATAAAAATGACAAAAATACCTTATTATCATCAATTATTATAATTTTTCTCTCTTCCAAATAGATAAAGATATAAAAGGATATAATATGAAAAAGGAAATAAATACTTCTTGAAATTATAAAAGGAATAAATAAAAGGAGCCAAATAAAAAAATAAAAAGAGACATTTGAAAAGGACCAAGAGGAAGTAATTTTTATTTTCAAGAGTGAATACCCTATTTAGTCCCTCATGATTAATTTTGAGGACAATTTAGTCCCTCATGATTTGAAAGTGACAAAATAGTCCTCAAAGATGAATTATGTAGGACACTTTAAGTGATAATTTAGTTCTTATGTTAAGTTCATGTTAACTGAGTTACAAATATGACGTAACTTAGGTTATATGTCATACAATGTGTCATACACATCACTACAACTCAATTAATAGAAACTTAACGGATGGACTAAATTCTTATTTAATGTGTCCTATAAAATTAATCTTGAGTGGCTATTTTGTCACTTTCAAATCTTGAGGGACTAAATTGTCCTCAAAGTTACTCTTGAAGGACTAAATAGGGAATTTACTCTATTTTCAATAAGTGTTGCAAGTATTCTAAATATGTATGCTCACCACTCTTCATTTTTACTTTTACTTTTCATGTTGCTGAGAAGTGAAAACAGAAGAAAAGGAGGGACATATTCAGCCAAAAGAATCTGATTAAAGAAGAAAATGGGGAAAAGAATCTGATTAAAGAAGAAAATGGTGAAAATGATTTTAACCATGTGTATAATTAGCCAGGTTTATTAGTCGAAATTATGTTTGATTAGATAGTTCCAAAATTTTTCAAGAAAAATTAGTATTAATAGTGTAATAGCTTATTTCCTTTTTCTTTTTTAACTTATTCTTTTGTTCTTTTCCTTTTTTCACTTAAAATTGGCGAAGACTATGAAAAAGAGAGATTTCAATATGTTTTTATGTCGACTCTTTAAATAACTGAATAAAATGATTAGGGGACTGCTATTTGTACATATAACAGTGTAGTTCATCCATTTTTTACTCATTCAAAAGTTGACAATTTTTATGAAAATGTTGGCAAGTTGTCAACATATTCATAAAAGTTGCTAATTTTTTAAGGGTTTTGCTAACAAGTGCCCTAAGGGGGAGAGTGAAAAACTAATCATTAGTTAACAATAGCGCCCTAAGGGTTTTGCTAACAAGAGCCCTAAGAGTTTTTCACTCATTCAAAAGTTGGCAATTTTTACAGACACATGAGTGTTGCGTAGGGGGAGAGTGTTACGTAGGGAAAACAATAGAAAAGCGACTTGACAGGCACGTGATTAGAGGATATATTATATATATATACTAGCGACGTAATATGTGGAAGTATATACTAACATATGATAATTGTTCAGAAGATAATTGTATTTCACTTTCATATACTAGCGAGTCGACAGGCACTCCAGTGCCTGTCAAGTCGCTTTTCTATTGTTTTCCCTACGTAACACTCTCCTTATGCGCAACACTCATGTCTCTGTAATATCCCTTTTTCAATTGCTTTAACGTAAAAAAGGTGTTACGTAGGGAAAAAGTTGTCCATAGAGAAATAGTGTTACATAAGGATGAGTGTATCGAAAGGAGCTGACATTTATAAATTTCTTCACGTTTATCTCCTTCAGTATCTCATTTTCCTTATGGAACACTCTTTTCATATGTAACACTATTTCCGTACGGAAAAATATTTTCCTACGTAACACTCTTTCTTCGTAAAAGCAATTGAAAATAGTGTTACGTAAGAAAATATTTTTCCATACGGATATAATGTTACGTATGAAAAGAGTGTTTTGTAAGGAAAATGAGATACGGAAGAAGATAAACGTGAAGAAATTTATAAATATCAGCTCCTTTCGATACACTTATCCTTACGTAACACTATTTCTCTACGGACAACTTTTTCCCTACGTAACATTATTTTTTCATGTTAAAGCAATTGAAAAAGGGACTTTACAGAGACATGAGTGTTGTGCAGAGGGAGAGTGTTACGTAGGGAAAACAATAGAAAAGCGACTTGACAGGCACGGGAGTGCCTGTCGAGTCGCTAGTGTAAATAAAGTTGTTGGAGTCTTGGGAATCTTATAGTTGGGAATTGTTCTTGATTTAGTGATTGTTGTTCTTATTGTAAATCATTAATCATTCAAACCATGTATTCCTAGTTTCTTAGAACTAGTACCCTTCCCAAATATGTCATATCTATCCCAAACCCCAGTTACAATCCTTTAAATACCTCTTGATGCACCATGTTTGTAGAATTTCATCGTTAGGAGAAGAGCAAGCATACGAAAGGAAAGTCTTGTTGTGTTTTTCATTATTGAGTGCTAAGCCTAAACACTTGAGGGATTGAAAGATAAACACTTTCTTGTGAGGTCCTATGTGCATTATTGATGGTTGTTGTAGTGGATTTCACCTTGCATGTCACATCCTTGTTAGGTCTTGCTGGTTTAAATTTTTTTTGTTGGTACATTGTTGATTCATTAACTTGTTTCCTCATAGAACATAGGAATTGATGTTATAGTGTTCTTTTGGTTTTGTTATATTTTGTGAATAAGTGAGAAATGTATGTTGCTTCCTCTCATGCTTGCGTGTGCTTTTTCTCGCTTTCATTAGTTGCATATTGGGCATTGCATGAGGACATGCAATAATTTAAATGTGGAGAAATTTGATAAGTGCAAAAGTTATGAGTATTTTTATCCCCTATGCTTATCTCATTGTTGTCTATTTGTTTCTACAAGTGTGCAATCAATAACATTTTTGTGTTTAACTTCCCAATTGGTTCAAAAGAAAAATAATTGATAAATTGAACCATTTTGTTGAAATTTTACACCAGAACTTGACGGTGGGCCTATGATCTCTCTTTTAGTGTCCTTTATATAGGTCATGGTAGATAAATGGTTCTGATAGGAAGCAAAAACGGAGCAAAAGGATAAATTGGAAGCTGCAGCAGAAGACAACCGCCCCAACCTCCTTCTTGCGCCCGAGCGCCCTAGGCTGCCCCAGCGCCTACACCAGCAGAATTCTGCAATAAGCCCTTTTCTGCAATTTCTTTCTTGAAAGACCTTTTATGTAATTTTTAAAGATTCGTACCTTATATATATTCGTTAGTAGCTCGACCAAAAACATTCATTCAGACATTTAGACACTTTGCCTCCGTTTTAATTTAGGTTTTTACTCATTAAGATTCCATTACTCTCGGGGCACTCCGTTTTACTCACTTTGACACTTTCTGTTCTTCTCTTTTGCTCTGTTAGGGTTTTGTAAACCTTATCATGTCCCATGGAATGATAGGTCTTATTTCCGGTACTTAGATAATTGTTCGAATGAATTGATATTGAATTTATGCTCTATTTCATTTATGCAATTGTTGATTTCTCTCAATGTCTCTTGCTCATTAATTTCTGATATTGATTAATATTGGTTGCGCATGAGTATGCTTGATTGAATATTCAATTTCATGATTATGGGTTGTATGTTTGATTAGGTTCATCAATTGGAAACTAGGTTAGTGTATTCATTGGCTAGGTTCTAGTTGATTTAAGAGGATTGGGGTTAATTCTTGATTAAGGGTTAGACTATGCATGACTTTAGGATTGATTAATTGCATTGTTTGGTTGAGATTTTAATCGATTGGTGTAATTGTTTGGTCTATTCTTGAGTTATTCGAGGGGGTGTTCATTCCTTTGGGTAATTGAAGTAGATGCATGCTAGGTGTTTGATAGAATGCCGCAATTGTTTGATGGATAGAGGTCATTAATGATGATAGAAAAGTTCTTCCGACAATTAATCCAAGTGCTATAGCGTTTTATTTTATCTTTTACCTTTAATCTTTTTATGTTTGATTTATGATTTCTCATGTCCAAAAACCCCCTCATGCTGCTCACATTTGATCACTAGCCAAGCTTCCTTGTGAGAGACGACCCGAGTTAGCTTCCTTATACTACGTATTTGGTTTCCGATTCGGTAACTTAACCCCTTTTTCTTTTTATTTGTCCTTTTCTAATTGCATAATGTCGGATAAGTAACGACGCTCTGGTACTCTATCATTGATCCAAACTCCCAAATTCCCATAAGAACTCTAGGAGAAGGTCAACCATAACCACCACCAAGGATGATTCCTAGAGCATTCCAGAAGATAAATGACAAAATTAAGATGAATACATTCTCCTGCGTGCCTTGCCAAAGGTGAGTATGATAAAATTGTATCATGTGATACAACAAAACAAATCTAGGAAAGATTACACATGCTACATGAAGGAAATGATCAAGTGAAAGAGACTAAGATCTCCATGCTGGTCCACAAATACGAGTCCTTCAGCATGCAGCCTGATGAGACTATTGATAGTTTATCAATAAGGTTTCTTCACATCATCAATCAGCTCAAGGTTCTGGGAAGAACCTACTCAAACGCTGAAATGATAAGGAAGATTCTAAGGAGTCTCTCGGAGAAATGGCATCCCAAGGTGACGGCCATTCAAGAAGCGAAAGATCTGAGTCAGCTCGGATTGGACGTTCTATGAGGATCTCTTAGAACTCATGAGATCAAAATAGAAGGCCTTCTTAAAGCTTCGATATCAAAGCCTCAGAAGATTCTTGCGCTGAAAAGTTCCTCAAAAAGGCCTTCAAGGCTTCTGAGTGTTCAGATTCAGAAGATGAATCTGATAAAGAGTCAGATGAAGAAGACATCTCCATGCTGGTGAGAAAGATGACCAAAGCATGGAAGAACAGGCCTAGAAAAGGCAAAGAGGCCATAATCAGAAAAGAAAAGAAATGGACGATGAAAGCCTCTAAAGCCACATGTTATGGATGTGATGAGAAGGGACATTTCAAAACACAATGTCCATAAACAAGAGTGGAAATAAGAAAATTCTTCCCCAAAAAGAAGAAGGTGGTGGCTGCCACTTGGAGCGACTCAGAAGAAGAAGCTTCTGGCTCTCAGGATGAGGATGAAGCAAACATTTGCTTCATGGTCAATGAAGAATTCACTCTTGAAAACGAATTAGAATCGAAAGAGGTAACAAATTCTCACCCCTTGCAAATATAAATAACTTTCAAAACTCTATGATGAGCTTCTCAGTGATTCAAATGAATTGTCTCAATGTTTTCGTTCTTACAAAAAAGGCTTTCAAAAATCTTGAGAATGAAAACGCTAAGCTAATTCAAGAAGTAAATAGACTAGAGCTTGAGAGAGATGATTTCAAAGAAAGAAACCTTAAAGGTCACGAACTCTATCAAGCTCTGGAAGATATGGCTTCTGTAACCGTTGAGAAGGCTGAGAAAGCCTTGATAGAGTTATAGAAGACAAATGATCTTCTTACTTCTGATCTAGTCAAGATGGTAAATGGAGGAAAAATTCTTAATCTTATGCTTGGAGGTCGAAGGCCATACAAGGATAAGAGAGGGCTTTGTTATGAAGAAGTTTTTGAACCTCAAAACATTGATCCATCTCTGTGTAAGATCTCATGCATTTGCCCAATATGTTTTTTAAAGTGGGACATGGGTCTGCTAAATGTCCAAAAATGAGAAAAAAATACCTCTCTAGCTAACGAGGCTAAGAGAAAAAACTTTTCTCAGAAGGACAAAATTTCTAAGAAAGGAAAAGAAAAAATTGAAAAATCTTAGGAAACCAAATCTCACTTCTTAGAAACACAAAACCAAAGGGGCCAAGAAAACTACTAAAAAAGGACCCAACAAAGCATGGGTACCCAAAGCAATTAACTCTGTGAATGCAGGTGCATCAACAAGCATTGCTCCACCACGAAGATGAGCAATGGTTGAAGGTGTGTGTATGCACGAGAAGTGTGTGTGTGTGTGTGTGGGCCTTGGGGGGGTTGAATTGTGCTTAAGTTTTAAAATCTTTTCTAAAATGATTTTCTTTTAAATCAATGCTTAGAGTCAAAGCCTTCTAAGTTGCAGCATATTGGTTTATGAGAAGGTAAAGCTTCTGAAAAACTTTGCCTTCTGAAAAATTTTAACCTTCTGAGAAAGTAAGAAAAGATTTTCCAAGAGTGATTTTTAAGAGACTTCTTACTTAGACTAAGTTCTGTGTTAAGATGAAAAAGTTAATTTTCACACAGTTTCTCAACAGTTTATCAGAAAGTAAAAAGTTTAAGGAAAAGAGAAAATCACACACAAGGATTTTTATACTGGTTCGATTCTAACTTAACCTACTCCAGTCCTCAACCTTCAGTTGAGATTTCCTTTGATAGTCTTCTTATCGTGCCTTGTCAGACAACCTCACCTTTACAATCGTAAAGTCACCACCTCAACAACTTGAGGAGGATTTCTTTGCCTCTAACAACTGAGAACTTGTTTTCCTTCAACACAAGGACTTTAATGCCTCATAACTCGAGGAGTTTCTTTGCCTCACAATCTGAGGACTTTCAATATCTCCTAACTTCGAGGACTTAATGTAACACCCTAATAATTATCCCAAAATGCTTAAGTCGTTTTAGGCCAATTATCAGTGTGTTACTTCTTGATCTCATAGCTTGACCTGACCTGTTTAAAATATTATACTTGAAGATACGCTGGAATTTATTTCGAAATACATTGTGGCCAAAATAAGGGCTTAGCATCATAAATACATAATATGCTGAAGGGATAATACATCAATGGATAGTAGTATTACATGTCATAAATTCCGCATACACCACGCCGACAAACAAGACATAAGTAGCATCATAGATACATATCCATAATAATAAATTATACATACTACCGGCTACATGGGTCCGGACTCAAAACATAAAACATGAAGCAAATAGTACAAATCAATCCTGGTACATAAAAGATAAAACTGTTGAGCACTCCTAGTGCTCTCCGTTAGGTCCTCCTGGGACTTCAGCATCATGATCCTCTTGTTCCTCTATGGAAGGGAAACTGGAAGGGGTGAGTAATTGGGAAGTTAACTCAGTAGAGGCAGTCACTTCAGGTTTATTATGAAAATAGGTCTAACATGTTGAGCATTCAATTCATTAATTAGTTGAAAATAAATATATCCCAATGCAACTTTAACCTACGTGCGTCTTATTTAATTTCATTATTGGCACATGCATATGAGTTTCGTTGTGTTGTGAACTAAGTGCTCCTATACAAGCATAATCTCAGCATAAGCACAATCATATCATAAGAAGAAAGAATTTAATGCTTGAACATTGACTGGCTTTTCTCACTCAGTCAATCTGTGATTGGCTTTTCGCACTCAGTCACTACTAGCTTTTCTTACTAGCAACTTTTGTTCTCACCCACGATGAGCTTTTCTCACTCCACCATGTTTTAATGGGCTTTTCTCACTCCATTACATAAACTATATTTTCTAATCATAGGTCATGGCACCATTTACAACCACACTACAACATCACATCATTATAATACATCATTCCACAATATCAGTAATATCATCAAATCATATCAAGATTCATCATCACATATCATCATATTTCTAGAAATCAGCATATAGCATCAACTCATACTCTAGTTCAGTGGCAAATCATTCACATCACCAACAGTCAACACATAACTCATTCTCTCTCAAACACTTGTAAATGCATCATGACAAAATCAATTACATCCCTATTCCAGTATATCTAGTATTTCATCGAAAACAAGAGTACATTCATAAATCATGAAAAACACGAAAATTCTGCAAATTCTGCGAACTGGTCGCTAGCGGATGAACTTTGGTCGCCAGCAACCGCTCAGAGCGACACACGCGCTAGCGCGTACTAGACGGTCGCTAGCGCGCGCCCGGTAGGCACTAGCGGCCAGTCTTCGACCTGCACCAGAAACTCAGAACAGAACAGTAGAACTATCACACAATAATGCATTTTTAACACGATCTCATGGCACAATTCACACATATACACATAAATAAGACTTAAACTAAACCTCTACCTCTTGTAGACCTCCGATTTAAGCTCAAATCCTCACTTGCTCTTACTAGCTCTACCCAAAAATGCTCCAAAATAAATATGACTATGATGAAAGTGGTTGTATGGAGAATCCAATCAGTTCAAAATGAAGAGGATGATGAGGAGGTTCAGATATGTAATTTGTTTTTAGATTTGATGATGATTTGAGGTGGCTTTGGTGGATCAAAGTGAGTGTGTGTGTGTTCTTTGAGTGTGTGTGAGAGAGTGATTGAGAGAAAAATGAAAGGGAGGCTGATAATTAGGGTTCTGAAGGGGGAAGTGTAGACAGAGACCTATTTGCAAATATTAAAGTTGAGGGACCAGGGACAAAAATGCAAAAAAAGAGCTGCTGACACGGGATCGCTTGCTAGCACGCATGAAAGAGCCGCCAGCGCACTACCCCTCATTGGCAAGTGATGAATGCTCGCTAGCGAGCTGCACTTGGGCAGAATTGTAGAATCTTCAATGCTCTAGTGATGAAATCCTATGTACTCCTACGCCCCCAAAACAGTTACAATTAATCCATACACATCAATACCAGCCCAATACACCTCAATTAACATTCATATACCTCTTACATTGAATTTTCAACTATGAATTACTTGACTTTACATACTCATGCACGTAATACACATAACACGTATAAGCATAAACACATATAAGCATAAACTAAATCATGATGTTTATGGCTTTTCTCACCATACTGTGCATATCAACTCTCCACATACCTATTCCTTAGAATACGAAATATTTGGTCTAATTAAAGGCTCTAAAGAAAATTTCATCCTCGAAATTGGGGGTGTTACAATCCTCCACCCTAAAGAAAATTTCGTCCTCGAGATTTATATACCTGTAAATAGCTCTAGATGTTGACGTTTCATTTTTGCTTCTTAACTTTTTAATGGCTCGATCAACGATCTTCATAGGGGGTAACCTAAAGGTTAAATCACCCTTTAGTTTTACTTGTTCCGGTTCTAAGACATGACTGGGGTCGGAGTTATACTTTCTCAACCATGAGACATGGAAGACATTGTGGAGGTTGAAAAAACAGGGGTAGGGCCATCCGGTATGCGACTGGCCCGACACAACTTAAAATCTAAAATGGACCAAGGTCCTAGGACTCAACTTTTTGATTTTCATGACTCGCCCTATACCTGTCGTGGGGGTAACTCGTAAAAACACATGCTCTCCCGCTTAGAACTCTAAGGGCCTCCGCCTCTGGTCCGCATATCTCTTTTGGCGGCTTCCTCTCTCTTATTCTCTTCACTTGCTCCGAGGTCTCCCTAACTAGATCAGGTCCAACACATGCTGGTGCGGTAACTGTTGTTATAGGTGAACTATATCAAGGGTAATATCTTGTTGCAACTACTCATACCATCCAGAACACACGCCCTCAACATGTCTTCCGGGGACTAGATCATTCTCTCGGACTGCCTATCTGTTTGAGGATGGTATGCCGTGCTCATGCTCAGCTTAGAGCTGAGAGCCTACTGGAATGCTTCCCAAAAGCGAGACATGAATCTCGGATCACAATCCGAAACTATCATCTTTGGCACACCATGGAGCCTCACAACCTCCTTAATGTACAACTCTGCCAACTTCTCCAAGGGGTAAGGTCATCTTAATGGCGAGAAAGTGAATCGATTTCGTCAACCGGTCAACAACCACCCATACCGCATCATTTCCTGATTGGATCCTTGGCAACCCGCTAACAAAATCCATGGAGATATCATCCCACTTCTTTCCGGAACAGTAAGGGGCTGAAATAACCATAACGTCCTCTTGTGTTCTATCTTCAACTTCTGACACACCAAACACTTGCTCACCCATTCAGCTACATCCAGTTTCATCCTTGGCCACCAAAACATCTTCAAATCTTGATACATCTTGTCTGCCCCCGGGTGAATGGTGAAATGGCTCTTATCCCTCAGAATGTCCTTCCAAAGGCCACCATGCACTGGTACACAAATTCTACCCTCGCATCTCCATAATTCGTCTTCATCCCACTTAAACCCATGTACCTGTCCCTCACTGATCGCCTTTAGGAGCCTACCAAACTCCTCATCCTCCTTTTGAGCTTGAGCAATCTCCCTCTTGAAGTCGCTCGACACCAGAAGCTGACTCACTCTAATACTAGCTGGGGTAAAGGTCACTCCAAGGTTGAGGTTCCCTAACTCTTCTACAAGTTTGTTCTCTTCCATCATCATCTGGGCTATACTCACTGCCCTACGACTTAAGGCATCTGCCACTATGTTCGCCTTTCCAGGGTGGTAGTTCAACCGAAGTCATAATCCTTGAAGAACTCTATCCACCGCCTCTGCCTCATGTTATCTTCTTTCTGATCAAATAAGTACCTTAAGCTTTTGTGGTCCGAGAATACCTCAAATCTCACCCCATACAGGTAATGTCTCCATATCTTCAATGCAAACACTACCGTTGCGAGCTTCAAGTCATGGGTCGAGTAGTTAACCTTATAGGGCTTTAACTGCCGCGAAACATAAGTCACCACATTATGGTGTTACATCTACACATAGCTCAATCCTCTCCCAGAAGCATCACAATAGACCTCAAAAGGTTCATTAGGATCAGGAAGCGTAAGCACAGGAGTTGAGGTCAACTTACTTCTCAATTCTTAAAAGCTCTTCTCACAATCATCTGTCCACACAAAGGGTGTACTCTTCCTAGTAAGCTTGGTCAAAGTTCGCAATGAACTTACGATAATGCCCTGCTAGACCTAAGAAACTCCGAACTTCAGTTACCGTAGTAGGTCGCTCCCAACTCATTACAGCTTCTATCTTACTAGGATCCACTGGAATACCTCCTCTAGATATCACATGTCCTAAGAACTGCACTTCTTTCATCTAGAACTCGCACTTGGACAACATCGCGTACAACTTCTTCTCCTTTAAGTTCTTAAGGACTATCCTCCAATGGCTCTCATGCTCCTTCGATGTCTTCTGAGTGAGGTACTTCTTCTGAGTGTTCTGAGAGTGAAAGGTCTTCTGAGTGAAGATCCTTCTGGAGATAGTCCTTCTGAGAAACAAAATTTTCTACTGCCTTCTGAGAGGCTTTTTGAGTTTAATTTTGTTCTCTTTTCAGAAGTGCATTTTCACTTTTGCTTCTGAGACACCCTTTTTGAGTTCTTCTGAGCATTGAATATATCTTGAGTTCTGAGGTTACTTGATGCAATTTTTAAGTCTCATTTGAATTGATGCTATCTTCTCATCAATTTTTCTGAGTACACGCTTAGCACACATATTAGCTTTCATCAACCAAAATCTTTAACATTTAACCTAAGATTGTTATCATTAAAACATTTATATTGAATAAGATTAATTTTTAAAACTTAATTACTTTTAGAAGGGTTCTGTAGCTTACATTGGTACCTGGATAGTGGCTACTCAAGGCACATGACCGGTAGTAAGCATTGGTTCAGAAACCTAAAGGCTAAGATGGGTGGAACCGTGTGCTTTGATGATGGTGCAAAAGGCAAAGTCACAGCTATAGGCGATGTTGGTAAGGATGATTCTCACCAAATCTTAGATGTACTACTTGTTATATGGCTTGACTCACAACCTCCTAAGCATCAGTTGATTTTGTGACAAAGATTTGAAGGTTGAGTTTCTTGCAAAATATTGTCATGTCATTGATTCTCACTAACGATAAGATCATTCTAGAAGAGAAACTAGTTGGAAACATCTATGTTATCCATCTAGAGGATCATAAAGGTCAAAATGTGAAGTGCCTTATCTCTGTGGAAGATGACAGGTGGCTATGGCATAAGAAACTTAGTCATGATGATGAAGCTACTTTTTGAGCTATCTAAGAAGAGGCTTGTAAAGAGCCTTCCCAAACTCAAATACAGCAGAGATGTCACTTGTGACTTCTGCAAGAAGGGAAAACAAACCAAAGCTTCTTTTCCTAACAAGAAAGTAGTTTCTACTCAGAAACCACTTGAGCTACTTCACATGGATCTTTTTGTTCCCACTACAATAGCTTCCCTTGCTGGAAAACGTTATGGTCTTGTTATAGTCGATGATTATTCAATATTTACATGGGTTTTATTTCTAGCTTCTAAGGAAGAGACGTTTGAGAAATTCAAAACATTTGGAAAAAGAGTTTCTAACGAAAAAGACTCTCAGATTCTCACCATACATTCTGATCATAGAGGAGAATTGAGAATCGTGTCTTTGAAAGGTTTTGTAAAAACTTAGGCATTACTCTTGAATTCTCCTCTCCCAAAACTACACAATAAGATGGAGTAGCTGAGAGAAAGAATCGAAGCCTTCAACAAATGGTCTTTCAAAAGGTGTATGGGCTGAGGTTGTTAACACCTCATGCTACATTCAAAATAGAGTCTTTCTCAGACCTATTCTCAACAAAATATCTAATGAGCTTTCGAAGAACAAAGCATCTTACATTTTCCATGTATTCAAAACCAATATCAAACATAGCAATCATTCAATATCTTACTCCATTGCTTCATGAATCAAGTCTCGTCACAATAAATGCAGCTATACATCCACGTTCACTGCCACTAGTAAAATTAAATCCAAATCCCATAAGACTCTGCACTTAGAAGACAGAAGGCTCACGACAGCGGGGAAGCTCACAACAGCTATGGTGGATTCATACCCCTTCTGCTGCTGCCGGAGATGGTTGGCTCCAGGCAACTACGCGCGGTGAAAGAGGCTATGTTGATGATAGTTGTTCTCCCTGCAACTGCTATTGATGGAGTCGATGATGCCAAATGCCCAATGATGCCCAGATGGAAGCAGCTGATCGCAGAGGATGGCTCTGACTAACGATGCAGCTACTTGATGTTCCTGCTATTTGGATTGAAGGCTGAGGCGGATGAATGGGTGCTAGTGGTGGTGTTGGTTGGGGTAAAAATTTAAAATGAGGATAAAATTATACCAATAATAATGTAAGGTGTTAGATTGTGTGTGTATAAAAATACAGTAATGCTACACGTACAACCAATATACATCCAACTCATCCAACCAAAATACGCATTAATTTCATTCCATTAATTCTGCATTGATTTCATTATGTTACTTCCGCACGCATTTTAACCTCCACTTCCCACTAAATATGCAATCCTAATTTCCTTATTTTTTTTAAATAGAATCTCATATTTATTATCTTTCATTTTTTGCTATATATCACCAATTATGTTTCATAGTCATTTTTTGCGTTACGTCTACTCTTGCTTTTTATTTCCACGTCCAAACATCCCCTGTTACATAGCGCACATTGAAACCTAATAATACAAGTGTTCAAAGAAGTTAGCACACATCATATTTAAATAATAGCACAGAACATATTAAAAGAATAACACACATTAAAATACAATACACATGTTCATATAAACACACATCAATATTTAGAAAAAAAACATACAAAAACGATAGCACGCATCACATGCAAAGAATAGCATGCATTGATACTGAACCACACATGTTAATATAAACACAATCAGATTAAAACAATAGAACACATTAAAATAATAGCACACATAGTATTAAAGAATAACACATTGAAACCTAACACAAATGTTCAAAGTAACACTCATAATATTAAAATAATATAACATTCATTGAAAATCCAACTCACATCAAAAGAATAATACACAAAACATAATATAGTTTTATGTCAAGCAAATCATAAAAATATATATCAATAGCACACATCAAAATAAAAGATTAATATACATTAAAGGTTTTCACATTGGTATGCATAAAAATAAAATTTAGCCTTAATTTCAACAAAATGAAAGATTGCTTAAAAGAAAAGGAAAAAGAACATAATACTACTAAAAATGGGGAAGTGCGTGCTTATATGCTGCATGACTTGCTTAGCTCCATCTTCATGTCTCAAACGCTAAAAAAAGGAAAAATCTCTCACACTATAATAATAATCGTATGACCATGTGTGTTTGAAAAAAACTTTACTCCCAATGCAAAATATCAATTGTGAATCCATGAAATGATGTGGAAAACAATTTTCCTCTATTGCTTATGTAATTCCACTAATTGAGAGAAAAAGATGGATAATTGATTTTGTCCATGATATAAATTTTAAAAAATTAAAATCAAATAGAGATAAATGCAACAATAATCTTGCTAGAACCATAACTATTGTTAGAGCATGGCTGGAGAGCATAACAAAAAACCAGCCAAAACAGCCCACAAATAGAGATTTGGGCCACAATCACCTAGCCCATTAAAAAGAAACTCATGACTGAAAGTGCTATTAAGGATAAAGTGTTAAATGGGCTTTATTGGCTGTTTTGGTTGATTTTTTGTTGTGCCCCAAACATTTTGTGTTATTGTTATGTCATTAAGTTGATCATAATTGCACACACATTATAATTAAATTTTGAAATTGCATGCTATTAATGTTATTTATGAGGCCATGTATAATTAAATTTTGAAATTGCATGCTATTAATGTTATTTATGGGGTCATGTATAATTAAATTTTGAAATTGCATACTATTAATGTTATTTATGGGGCCATGTACGTATTTTTGTACGTTGGATGAGTTGGATGTAGTGTTGTTGTACCACCAACATTTCTCTATAAATAAAAATATATTGTTATGTAGTGTTGATCTTATATTAGGCGAATATTTATTAATAATGCATGTTATTGATTTTTGTTAATACTTGTGTCATATTTTGAAATTTAAATAAGAGAATATTACTTATCATAAAATCAAATCATTAAGAGAGTAATGATACCATACGTATTTGTAACCAAATTTTTACCTCACTTAGAAATAAAAATTGCAGTAATCTAAAAATTGTGATATATCGAAGTGAAAGCCAATCAATCAGCAAAATTTAACTAGTCCAAATATCCTAAACAAATCAAACCAAAAAAAAAAAAGTTTTAAGAAAAATGGTAACCTTTGAGTGAAAAAAAGGGTCAGGCAGATGGATATCTATTAGTTTCCTTTTTTTTGTTGGTGTTTAGTTTCTTCTTGTGTTTGTTCAAGCGATCGGGGTTTTTTGCTTTTCGTTGCAAAGCTAAGTTCGCTTTTGAGAGAGAGAAAGAGAGAGAAGGAGAGAGTGGTTGGCGCGCTCGGCGGGAGAGAAGTGCACGAGCCTGGTTGCGGCGTTCGCAGATGAAAGACAGCGAGAGTAAGAGAGAGAGGGGGGGATGAGCGAGAAGGATGATCACACACATCTACAGAGAAAGAGAGAGAGACCGAGAGAGATTGAGGGATGAGCGAGAAGGGTGATCAGAGAGAGAGAAGGGTTTATCGATGGTGATAAAGATTCCGGATTTATGTGGGAAGATGGTTCAGAGCTTGAAGGAATATACTTAATCTGAACAGTTCAAAGACAAGATGGAGTGATCCAGGGAGACTTTGCAAGTGAAGCTTGCATTACTTCAGTTGTATTTACTAAACAACCATGTCTCTATGCATACATCTTATGTTGTCACTACCAACCAATCAACCGGGAAGCAGTTAATAAATTTGATAATAATCCAACCAATTAAACAGGAGACAGTCAACAAATTTGATAATTTGGCATGTTAGAGAAAACATAAGATACATACTCAAATGACAAAAGTAGTTCAAAGTAGCTCTGACAAGATCTATTCTCTGGCGAACTCTACGCAGATGACGCGAATAGCTTCCTAAGATGTAGCTTGATCATGCAGAGTGTCTCACATGTGTTTGATGCTTCAACAAGTCCTTCAAGCTGCAGCCATTAATTAACACAATAATATTCACAGCATTAGAACAAAGCTTGATGCCCAGCTGCCAATTATGCATACAATGCAGCATAGACATGAGGTCACCAAGTACGACTTTAAAAAAGAAAAACAAGAGATCACAAATTATGAGCAAGACATGACCCATGCATAGACTACATCATCCAAACACAACATAGACATTAGGAAAGGAGAGAGGGTAAGATTATGAAAAGGAAAGCCAAGCTAAAGAAAGGAAAAACGGGTTCTAAAACTCCTGGTCCAAAAGTCATCCGACTATGCACAAAAGAAACACAAATCTGCAGAAAAACAGAAAAAATTAAATTCACTGATCAAAGAATTTAAAATTAAATCCTATTCCCAAAAGATTATACACTGGGAACCGTAAAATTACGTTTAAAATCCCATTCATAGAATCTGCAAACCAACAAGCAACGACTTATCACGTTTAAAGAACAAATGAGGATAAAAAGAAGTGAGTTTTAGGGAAACAGAACAACACCTAATAAGCCACCATACTGCATTATCCAGTAACAAGCAACAAAGAGCAAAAAAATGAAACAAAACAATACTCAATATCAGGAATTCACAAAATGCTCTTTCAAGAATTTAACATCCGATCTCTCAAAAGAGAACAACTCCACATAAGCCACCATACTTAATTATCCAGTAACAAGCAATAAAGAGGAAAAAAATGAAACCAAAAGCTTGCTATGAAGAGAATTAGGGAATTCAAACAACAAAGCGATCATAGCAGAAAGAACGAACCAGGCGAATGCACTAACACATTGAACTGAAAAAAAACAATAGAAAAAGGAAATCATGTGCTAACACATTAGCTTGTAAACCTGACGAACAGAAAAAACATTGAACACTGAGTCCGAAAAACAGCTATACAACAAGGAAAACATTCATCACTACGACAGATAAGGAAATTCGAAGAGAAGGAAACACTTTAGATATAAACAAAATCGGCACTTAGAGAAATCAAATCGCAAGAAAGAACAAGAACATCAAAAATTCAAAAACATGGACTAAAGAGAAGGAAATACTTCAGGTACAAACACAATGAACATATCACAGACAAATCAAATCACAAGAAAGAACAAGAACATCGAAACTTCAAAATCATGGAAAATAAAGAGAAGGAAATACTTCAGGTACAAACACAGTCGACACTTAACAGACAAATTAAATCGCAAGAAAGAACAAGAACCATCGAAACTTCGAAATCATAGAAGACGAAGAGAAGGGAATACTTCAGGTACAAACGCAATCAGCACTTCACAGACAAATCAAATCACAAGAAAGAACAAGAACATCGAAAATCCTGAATCATGGAATACGAAGAGAAGGAAATAATTCAGGTACAAACACAATCGACACTTCACAGACAAATCAAATCACAAGAAAGTACAAGAACATCGAAACTTCTAAATCATGGAATACGAAGAGAAGGAAATACTTCAGGTACAAACGCAATTGACACTACACAGACAAATCAAATCGCAAGAAAGAACAAGAATATCGAAACTCAAATACTTCAGGTACAAACGCAATCGACACTTCACATGCAAATCAAATCGCAAGAAAGAAGAACATAGAATCTTCTAAATCATGGAATACAAAGAGTAGAAAATACTTCAAGTACAAAAGCAATCGCAAGAAAGAATAAGAACATCGAAACTACTAAATCATGGAATACGAAGAGAAGGAAATACTTCAGGTACAAACGCAATCGATACATAACAGACAAATCAAATCGCAAGAACAAGAACATCGAAACTACAAAATCATGGAAGACGAAGTGAAGGAAATACTTCAGATGCAAACACAATCGGCACTTAAAACAGAGAAATCAAATCGCAAGAAAGAACAAGAACATCGAAACTTCAAAATCATAGAATACGAAGAGAAGAAAATTACTTCAGGTACAAACGCAGTTGACAGAGAAATCAAATCACTAGAAAGAACAAGAACATCGAAACTTCTAAATCAAACCGAAGAATGCAGGGAACAATACATGATGAAGAAAGAACTTAAGCGAGAATTGCATCATCATCCATCAATTCTCGCCAATATCCAGTAGCACGAATTCCATTTAATAATTGAATAGCAATATTCAGAACATCGACAATCACAGAAACGAACCACACATATCAATTACAGAGCATATCATAATTTTGGAACATATCACAATCGACTAGTAACATATAAAACAAATCGCAAGAAAGAACAAAAACATCAAAATATCTAAATCATGGAATCAACATCGGTGAAGAAGCATGCAGAGAGAACAATAAGAAGATGAAGAAAGAAATGAAGAAGAGGAGAACAATACTAATTGCTACGCTAAAATGGAGTGAATGAGAGTGAGGGGGTCAGGTGTTTAAATAGTAGGAAGGGGTTAGAATTAATGGTTGAGATGAAAAGTGAGGTGATAAGATCAATGGTCAATATTGGATTGAAAAAAACAGGACGCGGTTTTTGTAGTTGAAGCGATGGGAATGAAACGGTAAGAAAACGTCAAATAAATTTAAACTTCAAATATTATTTTCCTTTTCAAGTTTAATTGGCCTTTGTTTGTTCTGTTGCGGTGTTGCCTATGTGCCACGACATTTGCCCAGCTAATTATGCATGTATGTGCAGGATTTCTTGATACAACCCATTTTGAAGACTATGGCCCAAACACATGTGTTGTTGAAGATAGCCCAGTAGAGACACGACATGGACCAGCAGAGGAGTTAGGCCCAAGAATCAGAAAACAACCAGTTTGGCACAAGGACTATGTTATGTAACCCGGGGAGTGTGGTTGAGCGGTAGGGGCTCATCCTCCCTTAACCAAGTGTCGAGGGTTCGATCATCGCCTTGGGTATGGAAAAACTTTAAAACTCTGAGCCAGTTGTCCCACCCTTCGAGAGATGCCTACAAGCCAACGAGGGATTAGTCACTGTGGTCGATAGTGGATACCCCAGTCGTGCACCAAAAAAATAAAAAGGACTATGTTATGTGATGCAATACCCTTTCAAAGGGTGACGTTGATAATGCAGTTATCGTCTTAATGCAGTTATCATCTTTATATAACTGTATTATGAGTGGAATTGTGGCAAGGAGAATTACATTATGGAGAGCATGGCTCATGGAGTAACCCTCACTCGAAGAAGGGCATAATGTTACTTGTTTCTCATTCCTAGTTGTATCTTTTATTTCTTCTTGCATTTCATTAGTACAATCTGTAATATACTCTCTTACAAATTCTATTTCCAAACATATTCCCTGTTCTTGATTCAAAGTCTATCATTTCTCCTCCTTCCATACTTCTTAGTTCTTAGGTTAATTTTTTTTGATAAGTTAGTTCTTAGGTAAATTGGTTAATTTATATGGGATATATAATGACTATGATTCAAGAATAAACTTACAAAAGTTATTCCTACACTCTTTCTAAATTAGAATGTGAATCTACATTTGATCGTAAATAAAGATATATTTGCACATTGTTCAATAAATTCTATATTTTAGAAAATAATTTTTATGATCAATATAGATGAAAGTTTTCAAAAATTTTAATATAAGAGTTGTTTGACATAATGTATTAGGCATGATAGTAATAGCTTATACTATACATTATATTGTAATTCATTGTTTGATGCATATAACGTATTGTATAACTTTATACATCATGATCCCTCGTATACGTTAAAATGACGTATAACTTAATCATGTATCTGAGGGTCGTATTTGGTTTAATTAGCTTTTAACATATAATAATTTTGTTTTTCAATTAGCTAATTAATAATAAGTAATATAATTAATTAAATAAATATTCAATAAATATTTAAATAATAATAATAATAAGTAATAATTAAATAACTATCAGTAATATGCCAAAATAATAGTATATTAAACTTACAATTTATAACATGTAAAAATTATTTAATGATTAAATAAATGATAAGTAAAAAATTTAATATATAAATTTAAATAATATAAATTAATATTTTAAGTAATAAATGTTTAAATATAATATATTAAAATTATAATAAATTAATTAATAAATAATTATTATCTATATTTTAAATTATTAATTATTATTATTTGCAATTGTAATCACAAATTATTATTATAAAATATAAAATATAATATTTATATTGTGTTGCATCAAACACAGCGTAATATTAAAAACTTATCATATCTTATACAATCAGACTTCATCCTATCAGACCTAATACTATTGGTCCTTATATCAGGCGTGCCAAACGAGCCCTATAAGAGAAGAAATATTTGTCATGAAAATTCTTATATATATACAAATCTAAACTCACACTATAATTTTTATTTGGGACAAATACTAATTAAAAGGACACACCTAAAAATAGAATATCAATATATATATATATATATATATATATATATATATATAATATTATTTTGTATTTTAAATATTCAAATTAGTGTACTAATATTTTTAGGATTCACTTTGTATTAAATTTTTAGCATACTCTTTACTATCTAGTATAAGAATATTCACTTTGTAAAACGAGATTACACTTTATTTAGGATTTTTTTACGTAAATTGAAAGTTAAAGATTATATACTTTAAAATGTGATATTACACTATTTGTTTAGATACATTATAAAAATAAAGACTAGATACTTTGTAATTAAATATTACTCTTTTCATATTTCATAAAAAATTGAAGACTATATACTTTAAAATATGATCTAATATAATTTTTTCAAGAAGCATATAGCTAAAGACTATAATTTTTAAAATATTAATTTTTTAGTATTTAGCACATAAAGTAGAAACTAAAACTAAAACTAAAGACTATACATTATACAATCAAAGATTACATATATTAATATTTAATATAATATAAAATTCAAGATTATATATTTCAAAATGTTAGGTTATGCTATTTTTTTGTTTTTTTATCACCATATAGTATAATTGATCTAAATTTATAATCGAACTGCAAAACCTAAGGTAAAGTTTGGTAGTTGTCATAAGACATTGAAGACAGAGACACAAAGATATAAAAGGACAGAGAGAATGTGTCTTAGTATTGTGTTTGGTAACAGTGGACAACAATACATAGAGAATGTCTCTGTATTGTATTTGGTAATAAGGAATAAGATATAGAGACATGCAAAAATGACCATAATTACCCTTTTATATCAAAAAATAATAAAAAATGATTTGAGATTAAAAGATAATCATATTGTTAATTAACAATTCATAAAATTAAATATACTCACTAAATCTTTAAATTATATTTATTCTTATTCATTAAATCTTTAAAATATCAATACAATTATATATAAATTTGTTAACTTTACAGACTTAACACAATTTAATTTTCTAATGCAAATATATTCAATTATTAACATAAATTATTTTGGTTATATTTTAAACATATTTTAGGTTGAAAATGTAGAGGGATATATTGGAAATAGATTAAAAGATGGAGGGTAAGATGGTCATAAAATTTCATTAAAGGTTCAGTCCATCTTAGCGCATTCTTATTTGAGTAGACACAAAATTTGTGTCTTTCCTATCCATTGACATAAATTTTAGTCTCTCTGTGTCCTTATCCTATAAATCAAACATGATTAGTCTCTCTTAGGTAGCGTTTGGTAGCTGTCCCAGGACACAAAAGACAAAGACTAAGAGGGACTAATCTTGTTTGGTTTATGAGACAGAGACACAGATGGACAGAAATTTGTGTCCATGGACAGAAAAGACACAAAATTTGTGTCTACTCCAGAAGTGAAGGACTGAGAGGGACTGGAATGGACTGGTCCTTTTTAATGAAATTTTATGACCAATATACCCTTTATCACTTAACATAATTCTCATTATGTATATCCAAGGTCATTTTTACATGTTTTTATATCATGTCCACTATTATCAAACACAATACAAAAATATTTTTTTTGTCCTGTCCACTGTTACCAGACACCATATAGAGACACAGTCCCTTTGTGTCTCTGTCCATTTGTGTCTCTATGTCTCTGTCTTCAGTGTCTTAGGACAACTACCAAACGCTACCTTAATCTCAGTCTTTTATGTCATGGGACAACTACCAAACACTACCTAATATCTGGTGCAAAAACTTGAGAATTGCTAGCTAAAATGTTCCGTATCTATTAATTGATGGATGTCCCAAGTAAAAATTATACTGTGAGTTTTAGATTTGTGTATATATAAGAAATTTTATGACAAATATTATTTCTCTTATACCAAAATTTTTGAAACCTTACAGAGTCTGTGTAATCGATTACAGCCTCGCTGTAATTGATTACAACACTGCAGATTATATGAAAATTAACTGTTTTGACACTTTATGTACCATAATGTGTTCTACGACTTGTATAAGTGGTATATATGATTTATGTATGATTTATAAATGATTATATGAGTTGTAAAGTGTGTTTATATGTTATTATGTGATGATATTTATGTTATGTATATGTTATATTATTAAAGATACGTAATAAAGGCAAAAACGTCACTGGGTGGCGCACAGACTTAATGTTACAAATAAACACTACCGTCTTCGGCTACTGATGGGGTTGGTAACTAAGGGATGAAAACCTTGGTGAACAATCTTATTGGTAAAATAAAGACGGTACCCCCTCTCCTCATTATGTTTAAGGATGAGTTCATGCCTAGGGGTCGGTATAGTTGGAAGTTCACAGGAGGGTGGTCACAGGCCAAAGTACATAGCAAGATAAAGTTGTTTGATGATTATTGTTCACACCTCGTACTACGGCCCAATTTGGCGGCTCAGTTCGGAACCCCAGCTACGACCCAAAATGATGGCCCAAGTCAGGGACAGCAAAGGAACCCACCTAAGGCCCAAGGTCGGACCTAGGACGCCCCCTCGAGAGGTCCAGTCCAGACCAAGGCCCAAGGGGAGTTGAATAGCCCAACGTGAATGGGTCACAAGTCGGACCTTGGTACGAATCCTACAACCCGACCCGAGGTGAGGTGAGCTCAACCCCCACTTAGGGCGGGAGCTCATCAGAAGTGGACGACGACACCGAGAATCCCGAACCCACAACGACACTACGAGGATTGACCTAGGGCGCCGCGAAAAGCGAAATGAGCGTTATCCCGAGTCGATCGGAGGTGGTTACCACAGAGAGGGCTCGCTTCCCAGTCTATATAAAAGGGGGTCATTCCACTGCACAGGTAAGCAACTCAGCTAAGTTCCCATTTTAGACCCAAACTGAATTAAGCTTCGGATCGGAGTCCTTGCAGGGAGACCCTTCCCTCTTGCTGTGAGGGGAGCATGGAGCGGAGGAGTCCACGGAGAGGTGCGATGGTACGTGGAGTTCAGATACCAGCGACAGTTCATACCGGAGCAAAGGTACGGAACAATTATATTATGTTACTTTATGGTGTATTTATTGTATATGTTTAGCGACACTAGTACACCACATAGAACCGTTATTTATTTATACAAATGTAAAATGTATGATTAAAATGAACAAGACGCACCAACAGCAGCAACAGATTTGCGACTTCCAGCAGGCAGCAGAGTAGAACAGGCGCGACAGCGGAGGGAACCAACACAGCAATGAAGTCACGACTTCCAACAGGCGCAACAGAGCAGAACCGGCGCGACAGCGGAGGGAACTAGCAACAGTCAATGGAGTCGCAACGAACGAGAACTAGCAGGAGTCGAATCGTGACAACAAAAGCTCGCAGAGAAACGGCGCCAGCGCGGAGGGAAGCGTTGTCAGTGCGGAGGAAAGTAACGCAGAGGGAGGCGGAGTAGGGCGACTGCTAGTGAGTGTAGCTATCTTAAGGTCTTTTTTTTTTTTTAAGTTTCAGGAATAGTGGTGAGTGATTGAAATGAAAAAAGTAAAGACTAACTTAGGTCTTAGTCGTGTGTTTAAGTCCTTTAGGATTTTAATTATTATTTTATTTGTTTATTTTAATTTTGATCGGATCAATCAGATGGTTCGGTCCCATCGGATCGAAATTTTTAAAATCTAATTTCCGGACCACTCAATAATCGGATTCATCGGATTTTATCTGAACAGACCCGATGATCCGATCCAATTTGATCCAAACCCTTCGGATCGGTTCGGATTCATCGGGTGGACTGGAACCACTTACACCCCTAGTTTTTCCTCTTCTAAGCCATGAACCACTTTCTTTCATTGAAATCCTTGCTAAACACTCCACTCTAGCTCTCTTAAGGATGGTGATGCCAAAACAGTGATTTAGGGATAGATTTGTTCGATTAGAAATGAAGGGAATAATGAGGGAAGTCTAAATATGTGATTAGTTCTTTGATTTGGTGAGTTTGGGGTGGTTTACGGTGAGGTTTAATTAAGTATTGGAAGCTATGGAGGTTCTTAGGGAGGTTTGAGGTGTTTTGGGAGGTGAAGGAGAAGTGTTTGATGTGGTAAGGGGTTGCTTCTGAGGATGGTAATTGATTTGGGACGGAAGGAACTAAGTGCAAAAATTAAAAGATGAAGGGTTGGAGAAAAAAATGTAAAATGCAGAAATCATGCTCTGTCACCATGCTGGTCGCTAGCGCGCATATTGCGGCTGCTAGCGACCGCAATACCCGCTAACGCGATAATGCTCGCCGCTAGCGACAACCTATGCCCCCTCACTCGCTAGGTCAATGTGGCTGCTAGCGAGCGTTTACTAATGCATGATAGCAGCAACAATTTTTATGCTCTAAAACCCCAAATGCAAGTCAAAATGCTATAAATCAGAACCAACACTCTAAACAACATATTCACACCTATACAAACTTGTACACAATCATAAATACCTAAAATCTCTCATGATTTCCACCTAGGTTGTCTCTCTAAGCTTATCATTCCATTTCATCTTACATTTTAGCTATTATGCAATTCAATTGTCATTTTCTCATGCACATAACTCATATAATACATAACACATATTCAACAATGCATACACATCAAAATGCATCCCAATTACACATATGTCTCAATTATACCTTAATCAATGCGATTTTTTCATCAAATCCCTTTAATTAAGGTATAATTAGACTCTGGGGGTCTTACATGCCACATATTTCGTATGACACATAGCACATGTTGGATACTAGTTAGATATATTTCTGTTGTACAACAAATATTAATGTATATGTATATGCATGTGAAGATGTAATTTTTTCATGAGAGAGAATAATTCATCACATGGTTAATTTTCATGCATCTCATACTTTAATTAAATGCTAATTCAAGTAAACTGAATTTCACATAATCAAATAATTATCACCAAGAATTAAATTGCTGTCACGACCCAACTCGGATCGTGACCGGCACATGGGACGCCGAGTCCCATGTCAGCCTTAATCTGTAATCCATACAACAATCCAGCTAAACAATAATAACCACAACTACTTTAACATGCATACATACATAAAATCCATACGCATAATGAGGTTCTCAAGGTATCACCCCTAAATCCATAATACATAATATATGGTCATAACATCCTGCTTAATCCATAAGCTAACAGGATCCAACATAAAATCAACAAGTCTTAATTAGACTTACAACACATACATAACTTAGACAATCCTGTTTGTAAACCTATGGAGCATACTACTGACATAATAAAAATAACATGACGCCTCTAAACATCGAGGCTCACCAAAGCTAAGAGCTTGGAGGGACGGAAGGACTTGCCTCCTGATCTGCACCTGAATCTGAAAATGGTTTGTATGAATGGGTGAGTCATACGCTCAGTGAATAATAGATTAAAAACAGTTTATGCAACAATATCATGATCACATATACAACCATAGCAATTCTTCACATAATCACCATGCAACACATTCCACAATTCGTCTTATGTATTGTTATTACAAGTGTATTTATTATTAGAGATCCCGGGAGCCCAGCCCCCCCTCGGATCTGTAGTCCCGGGAGCCCAGCCCCTCCTCAGACTTTTAGTCCCGGGAGCCTAGCTCGTCCTCAGACTTTATTAAAACTCGACCCCGTGAGCTATGCCCCCCTCAGGCCGAACCAACCAATCTTAATCATCCTTTAATTAATATCGTTTCGTATTCATACATCGCATCGTATTCGTATCATCGTCATAATAACATCATAAACAGCCCAATATCAAGTTTGGGTTAGTGGTGAACATATGGATTTGAAAACGTAACTTAAATGTATAAATATTTGAGTTAAGGTCTTAAAAATGGTGTTTTAGTGCAGTTGTAATCGATTACAGATGATTACAGTCATCTGTAATCGATTACCTGCTTCAAATTTCGTTCTGAAGAAAATTTTTATGAAAATTGGCCACCTGTAATCGATTACAATCCCGCAGTAATCGATTACAGTAATCGATTACAGGGTATTGGTAATCGATTACTGTAATCGATTGCAGCCTGGGTCAGAGACGAAATTCTGCAGAAAATCACGCGAAATTCATCTCCAAATCCACATTTTCACCACATCCCATCCAAATCAAACACAACCAACATACAATATCAATTATATATCAACCAATCTCAGTCCCTATCAACTATCATAGCAAGAAATTTACAATATCATTCAAAATCAAACATAAACCATAAATAACCCATTACTCACAAATTACTCCAAAGAGCTCCAAGACTCCAGCCGGAGCTAGGATGAGTTCCCCGAAGCTTCCCTAGATGGTTGAGACCCTAGAGAACACATCACAAACCTCAATCTCTCAACAAAATCAAAAACCCCAATTAGGAACCCTAAACCCCTAAATTCGAAAATTAGAGAAACTAGACATCAATGGAGAAAAAGAAATACTCTACACTTACCCTCAATATACTAGATGAGCAATGCTAACTTGATCTTTGATGATTAATGGGGTTTGGGTTTGGATTGGAGAAGGAAGAAAGGGGTGAGGAAGAAGAAGAAGAGAGAAGAAGAGAGGGAGAGAGAAAGAAACGTGAATGAGGGGGAAGGAAGGAGGAAAAGGAAAGAAAAAGAGGGGAAAGGTGGGGCCCACGTAGTCCTATCTCCCCGGTTGTACCGTGATCACTCACTCAAACTAACTCAGACTACCCCAGGTATTACAATTGCATAATTAAATATATCATAATCAATTAAACTTTAATTAATTACTAGGGTTTGAAAATGAGAGGTGGTACGTACCATGCGCCCAAATAAATGATTAAATGATAGATAACGCAAGAGAGAGTGTGTTGTGTATGTGTTATAGTGTGAATTTTTCATAGAATGTGGTACAAGTTTATGTACACTCAACCATCATTTATATCCTCAACATCAACATATGTAGTGGTAGCAAGACCATTTGTTAGAACAAGTCACATAAAATAGACTCACCAAAGAAAAATCGCTCAAAAACTAAACTTGAAGCCAAAGTTGCAAACTTTTCATGTTTTAAAGCAACTTGAGCGCATATATAAAGAACCATAAAGGGGTAGTGGTGTAAAATTTTATTTTTTCAGTTGGAAGAGAGTGGTTGTGGTGGTGGTGGTCGGTGGTTATGTGAGAGCGGATCAGATAAATTTGAAGAGCTTGGATGAACAACTTTAGAGGCTTTTAACACCAGGGCATGGACCATGGAGAAGAACAAAGAGAAGCAACAACATTGTATGTTCCCTTTGTCTACCCTCATATCATGTGATCTGCACTTGAAGACACGTGTTGCTTTGAAGTTTGCAACAAAACCAATTGTGCCTATATAAAAATAAAACGATTGTGCCTAATATGCACAATAAACAATGTTTTCACATTAAATAAACAATATTTTCACATTAAATATGTGTATTGGTTATCATGTCACTTTACTTTTTACATGATAGATAAAACAATTAATGTATTTGTAATGTACATGTATTTTCCTCGATCGTGGTTCGACTCCTCCAATTGCAAATTGGTGGTTTCTATGGAACAAAAACAAAAACTGGGGTAAGTAACCCAGATATAAGTGTTACATTTTTATTGGGTTGTTCCTGACGATGGGTCTACTTATAAAATAAGTTATACATTTTTTCTATTTTATACTTTACCCCTACATATTTTCTGTATTTGAAAATAACACCCTCATTAACTCAACTCATTAACCTAAGACCCTCACTAACTCAACTCCTTAAATTAATACACATGTTTTAATCAGAACACACTCTTCATCTTCTTCATCTTCTCATTTTATCCAAAGAACATCTCTTCCACTTCCATCCCACCACCTCACATAAGCAAATACTTTTTAACCTGGCCACCACCCCTATAGTGAAATTGCATCCATCTTTGCATCAAGCCGTAATTTCTGAGCCCAGATTTTACATTTTAGTTGTTTAAACATCTTTGAGCTAAGCACCATATTTTCTGAGTCCAGCTTATGCATTTTACTTGTACAAATTTTAGTATCTTTTGTCTCCATTAATATGCAGGAAGCGTCTTTTTCTGAGCATTTTGTTTACGTCCTCCAATGGCCACTGAATGAACTTAGAATGCTTTGCTTACATCTGCGTTGGGCTCAAAGAATGGCGTTGAGCACCAAATTAGCTTAGAAACTCTTCTTCCTACTCGGCGGTCAAAATAGAGCTAAGAGATCAAATAGAAAAATAAAACAAAACTTTGTGCTCTATGGAATGGTGGGTGCGACGGTGAGTGAATGAAAAATGTTAGGTGGCTATGGTGATGGATATTGTTGACAAGATGAAGCATTTTTTGTCATGGAGGGAGAAAGAAATAAAAGAAAATGACCTAATGAGAAAGAAATAGAAAAAGAAAAATTAATGACAGAAAAATGTTAACTCTTTAGGTTAACTATGAGTTAGTGATGAGGGTTTACTTGTAAATATATAAAATACTTGGACTAAAAGTATAAAATAAAAAATTCATAAAGTTGCTTTACATGTGGACTTCACTATTAAAAATAATCAAATACAAATATGCCACATATGTTTAGGTAAGTTACCCTATTTTTAATTTTGTTCCATAGAAACCACCTTGCAAAATTGTCCGATAGTAGCAACCCATCATAATAGGTAGATCTCATACAATAATGCGCAACGTACTCCACAAATACGTATTCTGTATTTGTACTCCATAAATACACAATCAAATCCACGCGCCCAACCCACTAACATTGGTTCAACCCAAAACTAATCCTTCAACAACGCATCCAGCCCATCCACAAATTCCACAGCTGTCATCTTCTTCAACTCATTCCCCATGTGACCATTTTCTTCACAGCCTTTTGCTCATTTTTTATTTCTTCAAATCTCCACATCCACAAAATACACAATTTCATCTGCAGCTTCATTTCTCAATTTCATCCATGTTAGCATAAATTAATAGGCCAGTTACAGTAGAGAGACAATGAGACTGATGTGACCTACTTTTTTCAACTTGAGGGACCAAGTAGTCAATTTTAAGGACAAAAGTGAACCTTTATTCAATCCTTAAGTATCCATTTGTAAAGTGTTTTTTGAACACAAACACTTTTCAAACAAATCTATTAAGACTCATTATTGGATCAACAAGATATATTGAAGAGATTTTGTAAAGAATATTAAAAAGTCTCTCTCAAGATTTGAGTGGAGTAGAAGTCTTCCTACATGGTGGATTCCATTTAAAAACAATTTTTCAAAACATTAACAAATTTCAGATACTCCAAAGTAACTTGTGCCTTTTTCCACCAAATGCAGCACACCATCCTTGAAGGGCTACAACCTATAAGAGGCAAACAATGATAAAATGACTTGTAAAGAAAAAACCAAATTTTCTTACCAAAACAATGCACTGAAGATGCTTTATAGTATGGTTATCCAGTACAAAAATGCATGGGATACTGACGAAGATTTTTTTGGTCAAAAATAATGATGGAATTTCAATAAAGAATATTTTGTTTTTGGAATTTTGTTTACCATCTAACCCACACAACATTGTCAGAAATATGGAATGGTTACTAGCTTGTGACAAATAATATAAATTTATCGTAGGAACAGTTGCACACTCAACGATAAATTATTGGTGCCAAAGTTTAGTTTTTTGGCGCTTATTGTTCACTTCGAGCTTTTATTTGACTTCTTGTTTAAAATTTTATATACACTTCTAATGGATTTGTAACTTCAATATAATTTTTTTCCAAACATATGTCACTCTGCCATCGGTAATATAATGAAAATAAATAGAACGAGCTTATCCATTTTCATGTTGTACATTAGTGTCAAGCTTGCGACATCACACCCTATTTATTGTGAGTCTTGCAGTGACTTATCAATTTTTTTAAAGTAGAATTGTGATGGCCATGTGACAACTTATTAGGGTGTTTGTTTATAATCTTATTAGGGTTGTACAGAAAGGTTTACGGAAAATATTTGTCTCTCATCAATTGTGAGTCTATGATAAAGTTCACATTAATAGAGAAAGTTGAAACCAGAATTTGTTCAATTTCATGGTATTAGTGAAAGAAATAAAACTATTGAGAGTGTTATGAGAAGTGAAATTCACTAAATGATTAAAAAGTTATGGAATACAAGTGAGATAAGTCTTACATAGACACATAAAGATAACTAGCTACTAAATAATTCTTAATCCAATTCAACTAAAACCTAATTATAATAATATCTCTAATAGCACCTCGCAAGCTGGAGCATGCGAATTTTAGCATTTTAGACTTGAGATGAAAATACAATACAAATGAAAAGTAAGAAAATACAATGAATAAAACTTAAAATACAATGATCAAAATTGAAAATGTATAAAAAAAATATCTAAATCGATGAGACACAAGACCCACAACACTCTTGGTGTCTTGACGGCTCCAACCAAACGAACAAAAGATCATATCCAAGTATCAAGTGAGTTGACTTATCGGTATACACCTAAGACAAAGTCACTCCTCAAGTGTAGAAATCTCAATCCGAGAACAACAATCATCAAAAGTCAATGTGGCAAACGCTTAACCACCAAAGATAGAAGCCAATCAACTAGACTTAACTAATTAGGCAGAAGCAAACTTGAGGTTATAGTCAATAGGACTTTAAAATGAGGTTTTAGTCAATAGGACTTTGAAGTTAAAGCGATAAGGCTTTGAAAAAGTGTCAATTAATGGCAAAAGCGTAACCACCATTATCATAAGGCAGAAGCAAAACAAAGACCAATAGGCCAAAATCTTTCCAAAATCTAAGGACAAAATAGCGGAATATCATTTTCTCTTCTTGGAGAAATCAACAGAACCACCTCAGAATAGCTTCAAACAATAACTGAAGTAAAATAGAGTGAATAAAGAACCAATTTCAATCTTCTAATTTCAAGTAATTTAAACACCAGTTCCAACAGCAAATTGTTGCTGATGGGTGATATCAAACTCAGATCAATAACCAAATCTGACCCATGAATGATGTGGAATATTTCATTGCAACAAATCATCAAACACCTTCTAAGCATGGAGTATTTAAGCCATAAGAGAACATGGTTTTTTTCTTCACAGAAGCATTCAGCAAAGTGATCAAAATATAGTCAAGAATTAGTTTATGCAAACCAAAACTTGAGATTTTGCAAAGGTGACTCTAATATCATGTTGAATTTCATGGTAACAATAAAAGAAAATTAATGAGAGAATTGAAAGTGTTATGAGAAATGAAATTAACTAATGATGAAAAGAATTATGGAATACATACATGTGAGATATATCTTATATAAGCACATAAAAATAATTAGCCACTAACTAACTCTTAATCTAGAACAACTATTTCTAATTATAATAATATCTCTAATAGAATTTGTTAGCGAAGTGAATGAATTTTTGGATATTTGCATCTCAAATAGAAGTGAAAGGAATAACAATTCCTTATAAACACATGCACTATCACGTCGGATTCTTTCGTTGAGAAATAGGAAGAACTTCTTTCTGTATTATGTTTTAGCCTTGTTACAGAAAATTACGTGTTCTTTAATTCGAGAGATGATCTGTCCTGAATTCCTCCCATGTTACGCCCTTTTGCAGATACTCTATATTAGCAGGGTCGAAAGGCCCTTTGATCCTATGGATGGTCTTTATCACTGCCCTTGCTGGAAGAATGCTTCTCGTTAATTCCGGGGAGGTACTGTAGCTCAAGCATGAAGAGAGACCCTGAAATGTACACTAACTAATTACATTTCTCTTACGAATGTCTCGTCAATTTTCAAAAATATTCAGCAAACAATTTGTGATCGTATCGAAATATTTGATAAATATAAGAAAATTGGGCAAAAAATTTGGCGCGCATATATCTCTAAAATAAAAAATTTAGTGGCCCTTAAAAACTATGTTCTTTTTTTTTAGAAACTATCATGCTTCAGGACGATTTGAATCTATAATGTTCAAATCTTCCACCACGAAATCCTAGCTAGTAACTTCCTTTAGATGCGATTGAGCAAAGTTTAATTTTTTCTTTCATGCAATATAATGGGAGGTATATATTTAGAGTAAGTAACAAATCTATTGCTATGATTTTATAGTTAACATCATCAATCTAATCATGATAAATTTTGTTACATCAATTTAATAATAATATTTTAAAATTAATATCAATTTAGTCATTAATATTTTTTATCAATCTAGTGTTAAAATTTTATAATTTGACATATTTATAACCATTTTTAACCTCAATGCTCATTTTCTAAATAAGGTTTAAAAAGTTGGGTTTGATTATGCGATCAAATTGGTATCTAATCATAAAACTTTAGGACTAAATATTAATTTTTTGTAGAAATAAATTGATGTCAACTATATAAAATCTTAGGATATCAAAATTTATCTTAACTAAAATGATATCGACTATAAAATTTTAAGACCAAATCAATTATTTACTGGTATATTTATTATTTATATGGTCAACGTACAATGTTGTTTAAGGCATGAGAAAGCTGGGTGTGAAATTAAGACTTGATTAAATGCTATAAGTAGTACTAGAATTAATTATGGAATATAGGGCCAGTTCGAATAGTTATACTTATGACTTTTTCTTTTTTTACATTTTAGAAGTGAAAAACTATAATTTTTCTATTTGGTAATATAATTTATAATTTTTTAATAAATTATTTTAGTACTTTTTAAGAAGTCATATATCCTCACTTCTTAATAAGCAATTTTAATAATATGTAAAAAATATTTATTTTATTTTATACTTAAATATAAAATAACTTATTGATAATATACTTTTAAAAATTAGTATTATTTTATCATTAGTATCCAAACTAGCTCATAAGAGTTTGGAATTGTCATTAGTATTATTTTGATAGTAGACTTGTCTTTAAACTCTAGGTGAAGACTATGGTACATCAGCTTAAGTTAGGTGTCTAGATCATAAGTGCACTATAATGGTCTATTCTATTATGTTCATTTCTTTTTAATAGTAAAAAAGATTATTTTATATTAATTATAATTTTAATATAAATTTAATAATATTATATTAATTTTATTCCTAATATAATTGTTATACATATTTATTTGAAAAATATATTAGTAAAAATATGATGATAATTTAATCATTTTAATATCTCTTAACAAATTAAAAATACTAATATATTTTTTAATATTCATAAAAAAAAAACTTAAAAACTATTTAAATGAAACAAAGGAAATACTAATAACATGCAAAGTTTTCACTTGTACTTTCCCAATTGTTGTATTTTGTTAGGGGATTTCTCACCTAGTAACACTTATGTTTGTCTTGATGGCATAAACATAAGTTGTCATACTATGATTGGGTAAAAGACAACTAATGGTCAGGTAGAGTCAAAAGGATTTGAAAATAATTAAGCTGGGAAATAGAGAGAGAAATAAAAAAAGTAAAAAATGTCAAAAATAACCCTAGTGCTAGGCACAAAATTAAAAATAAGAAACACCAATAGTTCCTTCAAATGAACCCAAATCATCATCATGTTGGAGATGTCACCACCAATTGCGCCTTCTGTATATGAACGATCAAGTAGTATTTGTGTACGAAAGAACAAGAGAAGTCATAGGCCGTTTATCGTGGATCAGAGATTTCTCCACTTTCTTCACTCCGCGATCAAAGTTGTTACACCTGGCCTCACCATTCTATGCGGCGTCGTCATGGTCGCCATCGTGCTTGCAGAGGCACATGACCGTCATCAAATCTTGTCATGACATCAACATTTCTCTGTGTTTGACGATATGTGCCTCACCCACGCTGCCGACGAGTTCGAACCAGAACCACAAATTTTTCATTCCATCATAGGTATTTATTCGCACCTTCATTTTTATTATTAATCTACTTGTTTTTCATAAAAAGAAAAAGAAAAAGTGTAGCACATTTGTTGAATGAGTATTGAAAAAAATGAAAACTTTTTTGCTTGATTCGCTTCAAATGATATTTGTTGATTGTTTTTTCTCTCCTGCTACTCAATGTTAATGGCGTCAATGAACGATTCGATGCTGAACTTGATTGTCGATTGTGAACATTCATAGCAAATTTGGCAAAAGCTAGAGGTATATTTTGCTTTGCACACGCGAGCTAGGGTTAAACAACTCAAATCGGAGCTTTGAAGTGTATCCCAGGGTTCGACTACAATCAGTGAGTATATTCTTCGAATCAAAGCAATCATCAACTCACTAGCTTCAATTGGATCCAAAATCTCAGAAGAAGAACATATTGAGATTATTCTTAGAGGTACCTAGCGAGTATCAAGTCTTTGTTACTGCAATTACCACACGAACCGACCCGTACACAGTCACAGAAGTGGAATCTCATCTTCTAACTCAAGAAGCAAGGTTGGAGAAACTGAACCTTTCCTCTTCTCCGAGTCTCATGCAAGCTCATGTGGCTGAGTCCTCCACTTCTCAAAATTACTCTGGATTTCGTGGAGGTGGACGCGGTATTTTCATAGGAAACTTCCGCGGTAGAAGTGGTAGATCTGGTGGTTTTCGTGGACGTGGCCGAGGAAGAAATGGAAGATCCTCCCTAACCTGTCAATTGTGCAACAAAAATGGACATCTAGTGCTTGATTGCTGGCATAGGCTTGACCAAAACTTTAATCCTAACCTCTCACCTACACCAAACACTTCGCACCACCAAGCCTATGCTCGCTTCACCACAACAACCACACCTCAACACCCGCAACCACCTCACCACGCCTATACTCACAACTCATCTCACGCCACACCTGACTCTGTTGTTGATGCTTCCTGGTATTCAGACTCTGGAGCCACAAGTCATGTCACCCCTACCTTTAACAATCTCATGTATGTTTCGAATTACTCAGGTCCCGATCAACTTCATGTCGACAATGGTCAAGGTTTGCATATTGCACATATAGGTTCTTCCAGTGTTTTGTCTTCAAATCATAGACCTATACCTCTTTACCTTCATAATTTATTACATGTTCCTTTTATTACCAAAAATCTTCTCAGTGTTAACAAATTTGCAAGAGATAACAATGTGTTTTTTGAGTTTCATCTTTTTGATTGTCTTGTTAAATCTCAGGGTTCTAACTACTTCACTGAACTGTTGATCATAAAGGTCTCTATCACCTTGATGAGTTCAAGTTGCAACACCTTTCTAAGCACTCTGCTGTAGCACCTAAGTCTGATTTTCTTCCTAATTCCTGTATGAAAAATGTGTTTAGTTTTCATGTAGGTAATACTACTCATTCTGATACTTTTGCAATGTGGCATAATATGTTAGGCCATGCTTCTCTTAAAGTTGTTGCTTTTGTTTTACATCATTGTAAGATACCACATATCAATAAAAATCAGTTTGAATTGTGCAAAGCTTGTTGTCTAGGAAAAAGTCATAGAATCCCTTCAACGCATTCTACTACTCAATATAATACTCATCTTGAACTTTTTTTCACTAATTTAATGGGGACCAGCACCGGTCACCTCAACCCAGGAGTATCAGTATTATATAGCCTTTGTAGATGCTTACTCCAAGTTCACATGGGTTTATGTTATGAAACGCAAATTTGATGCGTTCTCTGTCTTTCTCAAGTTTAAATCATCTGCTGAACTACAATTGAGTCACCCTATCAAGTCCATTTCGTCTGATTGGGGAGGGAAGTTTAGAGCTTTTACAACATACCTAGAGACACATGGAATTAGTCACAGGTTAATTTGTCCTCATACTCACCACCAAAATGACACTGTTGAAAGAAAACATAGGCACCTAACCGAGATTGGTATAACCCTGTTAGCACAAGCTTCTCTTCCTTTCACCTATTAGGATGAAGCTGTTGGAACAATGTGATACCCCGTATCACAGTGTTCCTTAGGAAGGACTCTCTTTAGGAAGCGTCAGAAAACACGTCAGCAGATTGCTGTCAGAGGGGCATCGCTAGCGAGCAAGTCAGCTTTCGCAAGCGAGCAGTCGGTCGCCAGCGACCACCAGTAAGTCGCCAGCGACGGGACCAAGTCCCACATCGTGCTGAACGAGCGTCACAGTGTTGCTGTCAGCAGGTGCTAGCAAGCGAGCAGCCTGTACCCGCTAGCGATGAGCTCGTCGCTAGCGAGCTTAGTCTAGTCGCTAGCGACCCTCCGAAGTCCCACATCGGACGCAGCATGATGTCAGCTCTCCCCCCCCCCCCTCACCTATATATATGAGTAGTAGTTGAGTCATTTTCTTCACACCTCATTCTTACGCCTTTTAAGAGCAGTGCTTTTGGGGCGTTCCTTTTTCAGTAAAGGAACTCTGTCGGAGTGAGGTTTCGACGTCTTGGGGATACTCTGCTTGAGCAATTTCCCGACGGTGAGTGAAAAGTCAGTTTTGCCCCTTTTCTGCGTGAGGGTCGCCAGCGAGCAGGAGTAGCTCGCCAGCGACCGACCCCTTGCTAGCGAGAGGCAGTACCTCGCTAGCGACGACGTAACGCGGCAGCAGTTCAAGTTTTCGCTTTTCTTTTCTTCAGGGGTCCTAATGGGTCCTTTTTGCACTTCAGGTGCGAACGCAGTGCCGCTGGCTGGAGTCGGAGCCGACGGTGCTTCTCAGAGTCAGGATTTTCCAGGTGAGTGGAGGTCTTGCATGTAGTTTAGCATTCATAGCATATATTTATGTTTGATAATTAGGAAAGATATTAATACAGTTATTATGCATGTGTTTGTATGTAGAGTAGAAGTAGAATTAGTAACATGTTAGGTGGTTAGAGTAGAATAGGAAAGACTTATATTTTCATGTTATGTATGTGAATTGCTGATTGGTTGGCTGTTTACTGCTGTATGATATAACATGCAATATAAGACAGATAAATAGACTAATAGCAGAACTTATGACATGTATGATTGTTTGAGCAAGTTATGTGTTGACTGTCTGGAATAGTTATGCCGCCCCTGATTAGTATACGTCAGACGCTATGGCCGGTGGTTAGCCCGGTATCTTAGTATAGTTTACTAATTAGCGGTGAGTCGCCCGAGCCCGCCAAGTACGTTCCGATCCCGATTATCGGACGGCTTGGTTACAGATACAGATATGCCCCATGAGGTTCAGTTATGAGTAGACTCATGCCGCGCGCTGAGACAGATTGATTATGCCCATGCTGAGCGCTGGGGTGACAGATTACAGATACAGTATACAGTACAGAGGCTTGGTATGCAGGCTTTAGTGTGACAGTTAGACATGATATTGTTTGCGTGATTGATAACATGCTAGTTTGTGATGTATATGTTGTGAATGTTGCATTGCATGCATATTCCCCATCACTGAGTCGATGACTCACCCCTCATCAACCATTTTCAGAGTACGATCCCGCCGCCGACGAGGAGCCGTTGATCCGTTAGAGGTCGTGTCAGCAGATATCCTGGGTGAGCTCCGCTTCGTTCGTGGAGCCCTTTAGTTATTATTTTGCATTTATTTCAGTTGTTAGTTTTCATAAGACATTCCAGTTTCAGTTGTATTAGTTGCTCCAGACTTTAGAGGCAGGTTACCTTTCAGTTACGTTTCAGATATTTTCACAGTTATACAGTTATATCAGTTTTATACAGTTATATACAGATACCAGTTTACAGTTATTTTCATATAATCCAGTTTATTTAATAGTTCATGTATACGTTTAGCGTGTTCGTTGGGACAGTACCCTTCGCACGGACACCCCTGAGTAGCGGGGTGTTACAAACAACAACACACATCATCAACCGATTACCTCGTTCTTCCTTATCTCATCCCTCACCTTATGAAATCCTCTTTCATAAAAAACCTAACTATCACAACTTCAATGCCTTTGGTTGTGCTTGCTATCCCTTTCTTAGACCCTACAACAAGCACAAATTTCAATTCCACTCATCTGAATGCATATTCTTAGGATACAGTCCTCATCATAAAGGTTACAAGTGTCTAGCATCCTCTAGTAGGATCTATGTCTCAAAAGATGTGTTGTTCAATTAACACAAATCTCCTTACACCTCACTGGCCCCTTCTGCCTTACCTAAACCAAATTCTTCCACCACATTAAATCCTTTACCTGTCCTCACAGCAAATATCCCCTGCATCAGCACCACCACCTACACAACAGCAACCTCAACCTCCTACACCACCAGCTCTCACCTCAACCTCCCTGTCAAAATAAACTCATCCCTGACCAACCTATACCTAAACCAGCCACTACAGCAAAACCAAACACTCACCCCATGCAAACTAGAGTCAAATCAGGAATTTTCAATAAAAAACAATCCTTTACTGCACTCAATACTCAAACTGAACCTAAGTCAGCATCTGAAGCACTCTCTTCGACACAATGGGTTCAGGTCATGATTGAGGAATATGAGGCACTTAAAAGAAACCACACCTGGTCCTTATGTGAATTACCTCAAGGAAGACAGCCGATTAGTTGTAAATGGGTTTTTTAAGTCAAAGAAAATCCAGATGGTTCTATTAATAAGTACAGGGCATGGCTTCTTGCCAAGGGTTTTCACCAACAACTTGGGTTTGATTACTCTGAAACTTTTTCCCCTATGGTGAAACCTGCCACAATAAGGGTGCTGTTGACATTGGCTCTTTCAAGGGGCTTGACTCTAAGACAACCTGATATTAACAATGCCTTCCTTAATGGCACACGACAAGAGGAGGTCTACATGCAACAACCTGAGGGATTTGTTCAAGGGTATCCGAGCCTTGTTTGCAAATTACATAAGGCACTTTATGGCCTCAAACAAGCGCCTAGAGCTTGGTTTGAGAAGCTTGCCACCACTTTACATCAGTTTGGGTTTGCATCTAGCAAGTGTGATCCTTCACTTCTCCTCAATACTCTCAATGGAGTTCATACATACATACTAGTCTATGTAGATGATATAATCATCACTGGTTCATTAACTCCTTATATCTTCTCACTCATCCATGACCGGCCTTAATATGAGATTTGCTCTTAAAGACCTAGGGAAACTGCATTACTTCCTAAGGATTGAGGTTACAACACTAAGTGATGGTTCATTACATCTCTCACATTAGAAATATGTGAAAGATCTACTGCTGAGAAGTAAAATGGATAAAACCAAAGGTATTAGAACTCCTATGATTTCAAGCTTAAAGTTGTCAAAACAAGGGAATGATGTTATCAGTGATCCATCCCTTTACAGGAGCATTGTTGGTGCATTACAATATGCCACTATCACAAGGCCTGAAATTTCCTACAGTATAAATAAGGCCTATCCATTCATTTCACAGCCACTAGAGTCCCATTAGAAAGCAGTGAAGCGAATATTGAGGTACCTAGCAAGGTCAATTCATCATGGACTACATCTCATTAAACCAACTCAACCTCTTTGTTTGAGAGGCTTTTGTGATGCTGATTGGGCAGCAGATGTAGATGACAGGAGGTCTACATTTGGTGCCTGCATCTTCCTAGGGCCTAATCTGATTCCGTGGTGGTCCAAGTAACAAGTCACTGTTGCAAGGTCAAGTACATAAGCCGAGTATAGAAATCTGGCTAATTGCACAACTGAAATAATATGGCTACAATCCCTACTACATGAATTAAATATTCCTTCCTCCAAGCCTGCTGTCTACTGTGACAATATGAGCACAGTTATGTCGGCACATAATCCGGTCCTTCATGCCATAATCAAACACATGGAGTTGAACCTCTTCTTTGTTAGAGAAAGAGTAATAGAAAGAAAACTCCATATTTCTCATATTCCAACAGAAGAACAACCAGCAGAACTTTTAACTAAACCAATATCCAACAACAGATTTGAACTACTAAGAAACATACTTAGTGTAATGGCACTAAAGCAGGACCAAGGTGGAACCCCTGCTAACATTAAGGGGGAATGTTAAAGAACTGTATTATGACTATTAATTAGTTTAGTTATAGTCTATTATGAGTTGGTTATGAGAATGTTTAAAGGTTGTTACAGTTCTGCAATGTATATATATATTTGTATTTCAGACCTTTTGGTTAACAATAATAAATTACCATTTACTTTCACTTTCTCTCTGTATCCCTCTCACTCTCTCTATTTTCTCTGTTTCTGCAACTTCAACACTCAATAGTGTCTAATGTTCAAAATTTCGTAGACAATAATATGCCCATATTTTTCACCCAACACTGTACCACCGCCCTTACATACAGGGACAACACTCAAGTTATTACACCACTATGATTTTCCTGAGAGCAAATCAAAATCCCTACCTCAACCACCACCGGATCTACCACCTCTCCCTCCACACCCCTTTTCGCACGACACCTTCACCTTGCAAAAAAAAAATCTCTAACTTCTCTGTTCAATATGCACTATGTATAGTGTATACTCTAATAAGGTTATTTCGAACAATTTCATCTCTGACCTTTTATTTTATATTCTGCAATTATAATTTCTAATATCACCTACTACTGAAATCTCTCTTATAAAGAATAGCATGAAGTAATCCCATCGAGAATTTTAAAATGCAAACACACTAAATGTCACCATAAGCATTACACACCACATGTCTTTCTGCTATAGACAAATAAGTGAGTCTATATGTGAGAATGACTCATTTTGTTATCAAAGTTCTCTCAATTCCTCCACTATACTTGACCATCCATGGAAAGACTTTTCGGTATCTGTATTGAAACGAGTGCTCCTCTATTCCATCGTCTTTCTCTTTCTTTAACTCCCTTTTCCCTTCTTCTCCATGGCATCCTCAACTCACATAATTGATTTCTTCTTCTTTCATAATGTCCTGATTTTTTTTAGTTAAAGTTAATTGTGCTATTAGGGACTAATTGCCTTAATTAACATATAATTAAATTACCAAGATTATTAATATTTATCTAATAGATATTTAATAAGTTAAATCTCAAATTCATCATTCACTTTACATATGTGGAGAAATTTGGTTTTTCATTTTAATTTTTATTCAAAATAATTCTTTACATTTGCACTTTAATTGTAGCTCAAGTTAGACCTCCTATTGATTATCCGGTATAACTCCATTATAAGTGGTACTGATATATGTGTAGTGTCAAGGGTCTATGAGACAAGAAGAAGAGGAGGAGGAGGAGACAAGGAGAACTAAATTGAGCAGTTCATGCAAATATTTTTATTAAATTAAAGGATTTGGTGAGCAAATTTGAGTATAATTTTAACAAATCATAGTGAGCATAATTTTACACTATTTTAATCACATATTAATTTGATAAATAACTTACATTAATAAAACAATACAAATAAAATTGATATTATATATTAAAATTTAATCAGACCTATTTTGTTAAGTTATACAATATTTTAATATATTGAAGGTTATAACATACGCTTATACAATAATTATATGTGTCAAATGATGAATAAATCAGCAAGGTATAATATTAACTTATAGTATTGACAATATGCTGTTTAATATCATATAATATAATTATTTTAATAATTGTTTATTAATATTTTTGTTATATTTTTATATTAATAAGGGGAGAAGCAGAAGAAAAATAGAGTTATTTTCTAATTTGAAAAATTTAAAATTATTATGAATTTGATGATTACCATATAAAAATTTTAGTCAATATATATATATATTTAAATTATGTATTAGATTATTTATTATATTTCGGTCTCTCCTCTCTCTCTCTTTTCTGAATCAGTCTGTAATACATCAGAATGCACTCATAACCACATTCTCAAATATGTATACCATTATACCAAATCTTTTTGAGTAATGTTTGTGGTACACTAAAGGTGTTGTCACCTCATCAATTACTCTACAACAAAAAATAAAATAAAAAATGCTTACTATAAACATGTGCTCCGTTCAGCTTCTTTTTCTTTCTTCTTATTGTCTTTTTTTTTCCTTCTTCTCCAGCCAACTCAAGCCTTCTTCCTCTTCCTTCCTATTTTTCTTCCTCTTCTTCTTCTTCTTCTTCCTCTTCTTCTTCTTCTTCTCTTTTCCATTATTTTACTTTTCTTTTTTTATTTTTATTAGTTTCTTCTCCCTATTTTTAAATATTTTTTTTACAAAATTGATTTTTTCAGAAAAAAAAAAGTATATCTTATATGTTGGTTTTTTTTTTTTTATGTTTAAAGTGGTAAAGGTGTTATCTTTAACGTTTTTTCAGTATTTGGAATGTATTTTTTAAGTATGTTTAGTTGGGTTTTATTTTATTGTTTGATTGGATTTTTTTGTTATCAGATTAGGTTTTTTTTAATTTTTTGTTTTGTTTTTTCGTAGTTATCAAGATGATTTTTTTTTATTAATAAAGATGTTATCTTTATAGAAAAAATGATATATTTTATCTATTTTAGTGATAAAGGTGTTACCTTTAATGATAAATGTGCTATCTTTAGTGATAAAAGAACTATTTTTGTCTATTCTACCCATTTTTGTTAAGTTTCTTTTCCATATTTTTGGATTTTTTTCTATAAAAACGATTTTTTTAGGAAAAAGTAAAGTATTTTATGCTATTTTTTCTTTTTTCACACATAAACTGATAAAAGTGTCATCTTTAGGGTTATTTCAATCTCTTGGACGTGATTTTTTACTATTGTTTATTAAGTTTTTTGTAATTATTTTGTTGGGTTTTTTTATATATTTAGTTAATTTTTTATTTGTTATTATGTTGATTTTTTTAAGTTGATAAAGGTGATGCCTTTAGAGAAAAAATAATGCATTTTATTCATTTTAGTGATAATTTGTGTTATTTTAATGGTAAAGGTGCTACATTTAGTGATAGATGTGTTATCTTTAGAGAAAAATAATGTATGTTGTGCTATTTTAATTTTTACTCTGCTTAAAGTGATAAAAATGTTACTTTTAAAGAGTTTTTGCTGCCTACAATGCACATTGGTATTTGATTGAGTTTTTTTAATTATTTGATTGAATTTTCTGTGTTGTTTGGTTGGTTCTTTTATGTTATTTGATTGGGTTTTATCTGTTATTAGATTGAGTTTCTTTGTATGTTTAATTGTATTTTAGTGATTATTATGTTGATATTTTTTTATTGATAAATGTACTACTTTTATAAAAAATTATTTTGTTTATTTTTGTGATAATTTGTATAATTTTATGGACAAATGTGCTACTTCTTTAGGAAAAATAATATGTATTGTGTTTTTTTTTTATTTTCATCGTGTTCATAGTGATAAAGATGTTACATTTAGATATTTTTCATTGCTTATGGTGCATATTCAACGTAGTTTTAATATGTTATTTGATTGAGTTTTTTCCGACTATTTGATTGTGTTTTTTCGACTGTTTGATTGGATTTTTTTGTTAATTTAATTGACTTTTTTATATTGTTCGGTTGAATTTTTTTATTAATAATCAAATTTTACTTGTAATTAAGTTGATTTATTTACTGTATGATTGAATTATTTTCGGATTCTGTTTAATTGGGGGGAAGAGATAAAAGATAGGAGAGAAGAAACAAAAAAATAAAAGAGGAGAATGAGATGGAAGAGAAGAAGAAAATAAAAAGAAAAAAAGAAGGAGAACATAAGAAACGCGTGAAAGTAAACTAAGATCCTAACAGTGAGAGTTGTTTTTCCTTAAAGTGGGACCCACAATGTCACATAGCCTAATGGCTGATGGGTGGCTGGAATGGAGTGTACGTCTAGCATTACCGAATCTTTTTCTACACTAAAGTACTCGTCTAATCATAATTATAAACTTGATTTGATACGCGAAAACTTGATAATGTGAAAACGTCATTGCTTGATTGTTGATGGATTATGCTAGTTGTATAACATAGAATACTAACAACGTATAACCATCGTACAATTCGGAAAACAGTTGACAAAAGTGAAAAATGTGTGTTTTCTGTGCCCTCTCTCATGTCGCACGCGTGAACGGTACGCGCATAAGCGAAAAAGATTCATTAAAGATTTGTAAATATTATGAAAGAAAAAAATAAATGACGCCTAAATTAGCATATATGTCACATTTATAGAGACTCAATTAATGGTTAAATTAGTAATTAATTATAATCTCTCTTTTATAATATTATATAGATTAGCATCATCATCAAATAAAAATCCTCAAATTGTAGGGCCACAAAACATGTCAGCCACTAAACCATTCCCAAGCATACTAGAAACCTTCCACTAATTGGTCCATAATTATTCATATGGGTCCTTAACATCATAAAACTATGCACAATATAACAATATAACAATATGCCAAAGACTATCCAACCACAGCACATAGTCGATTCGACTATGCTTGTAAATTTGCAAATTTTTTTTGTGCTATAGTCGATTTACTATAGTACAAAAAAACTTGCAATTTTACAGTCTATAGTCGATTTGAATCGACTTTGATATAGAAAAATATCCCACCTATTTACGTAACTAATTCTACAACTACCTATATACATATTTAACTATTTTAAAGTACCTATTTACGTAAAAAAACCGTTTAGTTACAATATAAATATATGTTCACTTATATATTCAGTTGCAATATATGTACGTATGTGTTCACTTTACATTGTATTATGTGTTTAGCTATTATAGTATAACTATGTGTTCACTTTATGTCCCAAGTTTAGGAATCTCATCTTCATTAATGTCACACATATTGTGAATATGAATAAAAACAATCGAACTTGTGTAAATAATATGTTCTATAATTATGTATGTATTATGTGTTCACTTAATATTGTATAATATGTTCGTTTGATGAACAAATATGTATTCAATTTAGATATGTTTGAATATTATCTTATGTTATAAACTCATAGATATAATGAGTTTTGTAAAAAATAAAAAATAACAAGAAGTACTTAAAATATAAATTTTCTTTCATTATAGAATAAAATAAGTTGAACTGATGTTAATTGAGAGAATATTATTGATTTTATAATAGTAAAGAAGAAGAGAGAGTGTGCTTAATGAAAAGTGAAAAAAAAAAATAAAGAGAGAAAGAGAAAGGACGAAGAGAAGAAATAAAAAGGAAAAAAAATTAGGTGCTTGCACTTACGTAAGATGAATGGAAGGTATACGATATAATATACGTTGTTAGTATACAATGTTGTATAAATATTATTTTGGCGAAGTAAGAAAATTTTTTAGAGAGGATCAATAGGATGAGCTGGACTTGTTTAATGATATTAATATCATCAATATTAGTCGGATATATTTATGTTGTTCAACAAATATTATTGTAACAATATTAAGTGTGTACATATAAAAGGGATGTGATAAGTAATGAGTAAAATATAACGGTGAAATACTTAAATTTTTTAATATTATATATTTATTTATTAATTTTTTGTTTGAGTATAGATATTGACATACTTTTTAATTTTCTTGTAAATATAGTGTAATAGTTAATTTATATATTAAATGAAATTCATTGAAATATGAGATAAAAAAATTAATTTTTTTTTTATTTTTACAAATAAAATTAGAAATTTCTGAACTGTCGACCCTCTGGAACACCTAGTTTTTGCCCCTGCGATTATGTTTTTGTTGATCCCCTGTGGGTGGATCTTTTTTGCAGTTGAAACTATGAGGAAAAGAAAAACGCATGTCTCAATCTCAACGTATCTTGAGATGGGAAACAAGTCTAAAATTGTTTAAAACAGTCGAATTGGTTTATTTAAGTGGATTCCCAAATGATTTGTTTTCAATTTTCTTGATTGGTTATCCAATTCCAAACCTACTGACACATGGCTTTTTGTTAGTAGCATTAGCCACAAGAATTTTTAAATGGTATTAAAACACAATTAAGGTGTGATTTAAAAATATATATAATTATATATTTTAACTTACAAAATTTAAATTTTATATAAAAGTAAAAATTATTTAATTATAAGTATTGTTGAACTATATATTAAATATAGTTTAAAATTATCTAAAAAAATTTCTTAGAAGAAGTCCCATAAAATTAAAGCGAATGAGAGATACTGGATGTTAAAAAGAACAGTTTTGTTAGATGTACAATGGATTGACGGTCATTACTGTCAACACATTACAATTAGGCCTATTTTCATAGAAAACTCTATTGGTTTGTGCATTTTAAAAATTAGGCCCATTATGTTGGGCATTTGTGTCTATTTTGTTATAATTTTTAAAATATTAAAATTAATATTATCTTTTCAGAAAAGAGTTGTAGGGCTGAAATTTGGCCCATTGGCAAAATTGTATAATTTGACATTATACGAGAAGAATTTTTGTAAAAAGAAAAATAAAAACTGACCTTAAAGATAAGCACATCTACTTCCTCTTGGTCCACAATTGCATGAACAAGGAGTGCTTCACCTCTTGCTGATTTACTATAGTGCTCCAACTTGGCAATCTCCTCATTGTAGCCATCATTTCCATCTTCATCCCAATTTTGGCTCCGAACTTGCCGCCTTGCTGAACACCTAAGGCATATACCTATTTTGTACTTCAAATCCAAAACTTTGAGGGCACAGCTCAAATTGACACTGTCTCTTGAAATTTCCTTCGGAGAAGATGCTATGTGCAATGGCCGCGTCACTATCCATCTTGCCAAATTTTTCGATATCATGGGATGTGTAGTGAGATGCATATTGTGTTGGAAACCGTTCTTGAATTTTGGTAAGAAATGCACTGGAATTTTGTTTAATCACTGTTAGCTTTCAAAAGCCAAAGCCCAAAGGAATTGAGCTTTTGGGGTTAGAGAAATGGAGTTAGAGATATCCGAAGCGAAAGATAAGGTTAGTACTTAGGAAGAGGCTGTGTTTTATTTTGGCATGGGAAGGGTGCGTTGACAAGCCCAAAAACCATGCCTTTCAGCTCTCATAAAGTTGTCCGACCTAAAATAAAGGCTAAATTGCCAAGTCGAATATGACACAAGAAAAACAGTGTGACCCTACTTATAACATATGACACAAGAAAGTAAACACAGTATTTAGTAACAAAAAAAAAAAACATTTTTTTATCAAAACAGCTAAAAAAATCTATTTTAACACTTTTGACTCAAATAACATTTTTAATTATATTTTTTAATGGGTTGAATAATTTACAAACTTTTATTTTTGACTGTTTTGACTGGTACAATTTTTTACCCCCTAATAAAGCTCGAAAGTAAACGGTGAAAAGATTACAGATAAAAAAGCCACGTGAAATTTCACCACAAGAGGATCAATGCATTTTAGTCCCATTTGATCCTTGCTATGCAGTTACAATCAGTTCCTCAAAAGGAAAACAAAAATAGGAAAACCAGAATATGCAAAACAAACCAATCCACACTAGATATGACGAACACGTCTTCATAGAATTTTACAAATAACCCAAAGCATATGGTTAGCACGACAAATATATACAATCATAGTCAATAAATAGAAGTTCTTGCTGAACACAATATATTATGACGAGCATAGAGTGTTAAATCCATAGTTTTCAATTCAAATGCAACCCACGACTGAAACGGTGCGCCAAGGATTGATTAGAAGACATTCTAATGGCGGCTTTCTTCTTGATTTCAACAAGATATGGGTAAACACACCATGGGAAACTAAGAAAGTGGTCCCTATTCATACCTTCATTGTAGCAACCCCAGTAACTAGGATGATAAGTAACATGATACCAAGCAGAAGCCTTTGCATAGACATCGTCATCATTCCCGGTATCCGCATTGCTGTTGCCATCGTTGAACCAGGTCCGAGCCTCTTTTCTAAGGGACCTTACAGCCGCATTAATAGCTTCTGAATCCTTTCTTTTGTTGAAAGATTTTGACATTTTCATAATATTCCCACTAAGGATTTCTGCTTCAGTTTTGATCCCATAATAGTCCATCAGATTTCCCAATTTGTAGTCATAGTTGCTTTTGTGGTAGAAAGAATCATCAACATAATCCAGAAAGCCATCTACTTCCATGTCAGGGTCATACGACAGTCGGGCCACTTCCCGAGTGAAGGACGCAATAGAGCTTGCACCTGTTGCAATTCCTTTCACTTCCCTAAAAAGCTTTCCTATTACATTATGAGATTCATAAGTGGGTTTATCAGGCTTGTCCATGAAATCTGGATATTCTTTGACATGAAGATGAGGAGGTATAACAGCAGGAACACCAGTTTTTGGAAAGTCGACTGCTATTGAAAATAGCCTCGCAAGCTCGATACATGGCTCAGCCATTCCTTTTGAAACCTCTTTATCTGCAAAGGCAGTGTGTGCATTGGCAATTATTCCCAGACTGTCATTGACTATGTAGTTGGCAAAATACTCCTCAACCTCCTACACCAAAAAATTAAAAAACGGAATAATAAAGTGAATACAAAGGCTTGGTAGATCATAAATATTAAAGCCAGCATGATTAATTTTAAAGTAAATATTTTTTCATATAATCCCATTAATTTAGGTCATAGTTGTCAACGGTGGATAACAACTAATGGCAGTCCACTAAAAACTATAGGATAAACCATTGAAAAAATTATAAATTTTAGTGGTTTAAGTATAAACATGGTTTAGAATTAGACACCATAGTGTCATTTGATCCGCATATCAAAAGTAAATGGTTCCAATATTTTATGAAAAATTAGTCCCTATATAGTTTTAACTTACTAAGGTCTTGTTCCTAAAGGAAGCAAAACCTTTACTAGTAGAAAATTATAGGTATTTATGCAAAACTTTATAGGAAAATCCAACAAGAACCTAAGAATTTGTATATTGTTCACTCTCTCTCTTTTGGGGAATTCTAGAGCCCCAAACTCTCCTAACTATTCACTAAGTCACTAACTCAACTCCTAACTCACTTTTAGTTATCTAATTTGGAAGGATAGGATACAATAGTCACTACTTTTATATTCCTTCAAATTGGGACCACCACAGGTAATTTGCCCCCATCGTGGCAAATGCTGGTGATTTGGATGGAATGAGAGATGCTGGAAAGTAAACAGCACCCTCTACTCAGGTTTGGAAGAAGAGGTGGAATGACATTCTTCTCCTACTAAGGCAACTGCTCATTGGTACTATTGGTGGATGAAGGAATTGTCATCCATGGCAGTAGTAACATGCGCACAAGTACAGGAACACTACTCGCGACACCAAGTTGAATTTTGTAATCTTTATTACAGTTACAGAATATGGTTCCTCCTTTGATAGAGGGATTATATAAATTACGTTGCTAGAATCAAGGGGATTAGGACTCTGAGAAACGGGGAAAGAATAATATATGGGAATAGAAACCTACCTAAAAGGCTAAAACAGGCTAAACTAAAAGGAAAGTACATAATTACATAATAACTTTTATTTACAGAATAATAAACAGGTATTAAATCAGATTTAATGCCCAACTTTACACCCTGTAGACAATTACAAACTAGATGCATAATACATGAGAGATGCTAAATGGCTTTAAAAGTTGTTAGTTCTAACAGTGTACAAATATAGGTGTCAATTTGCTATTAGTGATAGAATAAAAATCAAAAGGAAAACAAAAGGAGAAATAATGCAAAAAAGGGATTACATGACTTACAACACTGTTCGCATAGGACCTATGAATTTCAATTCGTACCATCAATCTTTTTCCATATTACATACATGCTCTAACTTGAGGAGTGAAATAGATGTGGGAAAATATTAATCACATGGGTTCATGAACATAGGAAATAGTTATACATAAGAAGTATGTGTTCTTATTTACTATAAATATGTACTCTATCCATATATAAATACTACTAAATATGCATGCTAAGTGTTGGACACTTCAGCAATTCAGTGTAAACTATTCTTTTCATGTATGCATAGCATAAAAAGAATTGAATATAGAATTATTTGTTAAATACTTCTAAGAATAAAGAATCAATAATATTTTAATGAAAAATCTTATTTGAATCATTAACATAGAAACTAATTCATAATACTTCAGAGAGATACTGCAAAACAGAATCATGATGCAATCACTAAAATATAGTTAGAGAATATAAAACACATTCATGTTTTAACATGAAAGTTATGAGTACTATCACTAAGTAAGCAAATTAAGATAATGACATATAATACAGGAAAACCTCTGACAGGAGATAAAAAAAATATAAAGGTTGTGTTCGTTTTTATTGACTCTGGTGGCAGAGGCAATAGAGTCATTGGAGTCACTAACTCGAAGGCAGAGACACAATGACTCTGAAGTCAATTTCATGTTTGATGAAAACCTAGAAACAAAGTCAGTGTTCTTGGTGAACAAAATTGGGGGCACTACTAAAATTACCACAATGACAGCAAAATGAGCAAACAAATAGCATGATATTAAACTAAAAATTACAGAAATGGATACCCAAGTAAAAATGGAAGTAACCAGAATATAATGGAATATCACAATACCAAAACAATAACAAAAATAATGGAATATGCAGCGAGAGCAGCATAGGCAACAATTGATGATTGATAAAATAGCCAATAACATGAATAATTGATAAAATAAGCATCAGGATGAGGAGAAGCAGCACAGACAGCAACATAGGCAGCAAAAGCAGAAAAATAGAGTCGGGGGTAAGGCTAGGGTTTCACAAAATGCATTTTAAAATATTTGGGGTTAGGTTTCAACGATTTGAGGGTTGGTTAGGAAGGAGTCGACGATTAGGGGGGGCGGCGATTGTGGTGGTGGTGGAGAGGAGGAGTACGAGGAAGAAAAGGGTGGTGGTGGACATGTTTGGGCGGCGGAGATGTTTAGCCTGCATTTCTGGTGGGTTAGGAAGGAGTCAAGGCCTACAATTTGGGGGGCGCTACCGGTTGTGGTGGTGGTGAGAAGGAGGACGAGGAAGAAGAGGGTGGCGGTGGACAGGTGAAGGTGAAGGAGGAAGAACAATGAGAAGGAGTTGATGTGGATATTTTGATAACTATGCTAAAATAATAAGGATAAAATTGGCAATAAATTTCATTAAGTGAGGAGGCAAGCTTCGTGACTCCACTCTGTGACCCCCAATTTTGAGTGAACCAAAAATTCGGTAAATTTGTTCACTAAGTTAGAGTGACTTTGTGTCTCTCTCATTGTGACTCCAAAACCAAACAATGAACAAAGTCATTTTTTTACTGACTCTGTGACTGACACCAGAGTCCGTGAAAACAAACGCAGCCAAAGTGATCAACTAATTACAAAAAGAGAAAGGTAATAATTGTTTTTTATATCATAAAAAAGTCTAATGATTATGGAAGGCTAATATTTCAGAATAAAATTGTGACTAGATTACTAATAAAAAATCAAGAGTAACTAGACAAGTGAATTAAGGTTTGGAATAATGAAGCATGCATCCTTCACAGAATTGATAATATATAATAGTCACATGAAGATTTTAAAACCATAGATAATATAACAAATACATGAAAGATTGCCTACAAAAGTCAAGATTGAAGAGTGATACCTCAATCATAACATCATGATCCAATTCCTTACTTGGGGCAGCAGTATAGTCCATTGGTTGGATTTCCCTAGGCGGAATCAATTCGGGGTCCCAACAAACGAAATAGATGTCACCATCCAAATCACTTCCCGAACACTCATTTGGATGAGGTCTTATAATGAAAATCAGTTATCGGTTAGTTCAAAAAGAAAATTTTAACAGACTAGACAATATTAAACACATCAATATCTACAAAAATCTTAGGGAAAATAACATTCCAAATGTCAAACCTAGAATTTCCAACTATTCAAAGCCACATATGGTACTTCTGTTCTGATCCTAATTCATTGAATGTGATTCCATATTTTCTCAAGCATATTTAAAGAAGACAAACTTGCACGAATTATATTCAGATCATGTCATGTTTGAAGCAATCAGTATGATTTTAAACTTGTAAGCATTTTAGTGACATAGCTAAGAGAAACAGAGAAGAAAAATCTAGAAGCCTAAAAGAAGATATATAATAGGATACTAATAAACTATAACATCCTTACAAGTAGTACTTGTAACCTTTAAAGGTTTTCTTGCAGCAATTATGACAGAAAAAATAAACAACAGTCTTTTACAATGTACCATGTAAGATAAACAGGTATTAGTATTTTTACAGACTAATGTAATATTTAAACCTTACAACTTTTAAGTAGACAGACACAATGTTGTAAAATTGATTAATTGAAACATAACATGAAAGAGTGGAGTAGACACTTGACACCTTATCAAGAAAAAAGAAGAGAGTAATGAAAATAATTAGCATGGATATATATGCTGTCAAATGTAACAGGAATATAGCATACCATTTTTGTCAAAACAATTTTTGACACATGTGCAGCTAGCAATACTTTGCATATCAAATCTATCATAATTATTCTCAAACCTCAATACTTATTGAGCTGGCAATACATAATAGACCTCCTAGAGAAATAGTCATGTTAAAACACAATGTATCTATTCATCATTTCACCAAACTTCTAGTTAAATTTTAGAAACTAGGAATTTGGAGTGTTTTATCATAAATTTTAATTAGAAATATTAAGAAATATAGTTACCTGTGCCCTTTCTGAGGGAAAACAACACAATCCACCATGTGATGCAAAGCTGGCACATTCACAGCCTTTAAAACACGCACATCACCTGGGTGCAAGCAGGGATTTTTTGCTACTACTACCTTGCCAGTAACTACATAAGACCTTGCAGAACCATATGAAGAATTTCCAGTTAGACTCCCAAGCCTATTGTTAGAAAATTGAACAAATACTTGACCATATTCTAGAGTTCTAGTTTCATCAAGACATCCCATCATTGCTCTACCATTTAGAATAAATATCCTAGTCTTGAGTCGCAATTCCAACAGTTTTGATGCCCTAAATGTTTGCAGCATCATTGAAAGAAATGGTTCGACATTTGGCTTGTAGCCGCAAATGAGCATCTCCTTCAGAATATTAGTGATCTCTCCAGTATACATTAAATCCAAAGCTTCTTGTGCCTTCAATGAATCGGTTAGTATAGTATTCAGTTGATTTACAGCCTCATTTTGTTTTTTCTCAAAAACATCATCCTTGACACCAAGAGTTGATAAGAGAGTAATCAACTGCCGATTAAGATAGCAAGGCTGAAATTTACTACATGCCAAAACATCCAGCTTTGTGTTATCTGAATCATACTTGCGCATACTCTTCCTCAGTGATAGCTTCGTTGAAGATGTTGGGTCAACAGCTACAACTCCTTTGTATCCACCGTATCGGATCTGAAAGGCGGAAGGAGTAAAATTATAGCCACATTTTTTAGCAACTTTCCGGGCAAAGTCAAGAGATATCTTCCCAATTCCATCAGAGAAAACATATTGAACTCCATCATGGGTAACCACCACATCAGGAATAACTTCAATTTCATGTCTGCTAACACTTAGAGTTTCAGTAGAAGAGCCAAAAGATTGTCCCAGCCTAGCAGCATACTTAGCCACATTTCTAATATTGCTAAAATTTCCCATCCATTCCCTTATGTAAGCAGAAGTACATCCAGTTGTAGTAGGAGCAAACATCCAAAGAGAATTTTCACGCAACTGACTTGATGAGAATGCTAGAAATTCAAACTTCTTCTCACCAATAATAATACCATTTCTAAGGATAGAAAGAATTCTTGTGTATATTCCAGTCTTCCTGTTCTCAGATGTACGAGGAGATAAATCTGTTGAATACAGTCTTTCTAACTCTTCATCAACAAATGAAACACGTAGGAAGTTATCAATATACTCATGGAAATGGCGAAGCACGCGATTTGACACATTAACCTCTGGACCACAAAAATAAACTTTGCATGGTGTAATCTGAACCCTCCGTACATATACCAACCCATTATCCAAAGATATTGTGGGTGACCGAGGAGGATTCTTGGATGCAACTCTTGCAAAGTGCCTTTGGTATTGATCACCCAGCCACTTTGTGGGTTCATAACAGAACTCCTTAGAATGGTACATTTTCTCTAAAGCATGTTCAATAAATTCAAGCTTCATTATGTGCGGATCAACCAAATGATAAAAGGCACGATCAAGTACAGGAGCAGCAACACACCCATTCTGAACCAATGAATTAACTTTAAACAAGATGTCATATGGTATTTCCATGCCATCGGGAGGAGTAACAATGGGGACCAGATCCGTATTGCTAGAAAAAGGAATGCCTGTCTCTAAAGTGTATTGCCTCTCACTTTCCTCATAATAAACAAAGTTTTCCTTGAAATTTGGAAGATTTTGACTATAAGGAAGCTCAAGACATATAGCAGAAGACTGCCCAATACAGCTATGTGGTGTGAAATCTATTGCTCGGATCCATTGGTCATCAGAGGCATCTTGACAAAAGTTGAATCGTGGATCTTCAAATATATTTTCTGAAGTAGAAACATCTTTCGAAAAAATCCGGGGAGCACCGAGTAACTAACAATTAAAGATAAATGAACAAATCTCACCATAAGAATGGATACAACAATCATAGATATATGCAATTACAGGGCAAAGACAACTCCATGAATTGGTAAGCGTTCATAATTTAAACATGAGAAAAACTCACTGAATTGCATAGTTCTAATAAGTAATAACTAATAATTCACTCAGCATCAAATTAAATTACAAACATGTTGTAAATAAAAATGAAAAGGAATGACATAAATTGGGAAATCTTTCTTCACATGAAAGATAAAAAAAAATCAAAACCAGAAACTTTTAACATCCGATGAGATCATCAAAGTATAAATGTTGATATACACCTGAAGAAATCTTTAAATTATCAGTTAGGAAGGGCCACTTTGGCCTGACATGAGAGATGAAAGAGTGCTAAATAGGAGTAGTCAGCTGAGTTGACAGCTGGAGACAGCAGTAGTGGCTGAAGTAAGTAGTAAGTTCAGGAATTTGGCTAGTATCTTAGAGAGAGAAACAAGAGAAAGATAGTCTCAGTTTCTTTTGGAGGAAGTTATCACTCCTTTGTGTAATTCTAGGGTTCTTTGTGAATTTCCCAAACCCTCTCAATCAATTAAGTGAATCATTCCTCTCAGGTATCAGTGTCTAACATTGGTATAAGATTCCAGCAGATCCTGAGCTTGGTGAATGGCGCAAACCAGATCGCAAAGCCTGAGGCAATGTTCGCTTTGATGCAACAGCTCACGAATGAAGATCGCGCGAACATGGCAGTGATGATGCAAGCCATGAACTATTCTCTAAATCTAATGGAGGTCTGATTCGATCGAGTGGAAGAGAATCCGAGAAACATGGAGGCGCGAATGGACGCGCGGCTACAGGATGAGCACGGTATAGGTTTTGCACAAGATCAAGGGTTCAGACACGATCAATGTAGAACGGATGGAGGCGATCCAGGATACGGCTACAACCATAATTGGCGACATCAGGATCCTTGGAATGGTGATTGCGATGATGGAGAAATGCAACCACGCCAAGTCTCTCCAATGGAGCAATTAATTATGTTTTTTTTTCAATAACTGAAAAATTAGGTTGAAGGGAAGCTGCCCTAGTAAAGGACCAGGGCAAGGTCACCACTAGGAGATCACTAGGTTCAAACTCTAGGAGTATTTTGTCATGGGTGGTGGGAAACTAGGCGAGGTAGCTGCTATTGGCAGAAACACTTTCTCCACTATATAACATGATGTTTACTAAGAAAATGAAGAATATCCTTGAAAACTTAATGAAAAGTTTAACTTAATAACCTGAATGAGGAGATAATTAGCAGCTTCATTCCGTGGCCGATGCAGCTCAATCTTCCAAATATTCTCATAAGAAAGCTCGAGTTTATATTCCACATTGTTATGAGAGAGAAAGAAATGCATCTTTCTCATTCCAATCCCAAACTGTATGGTAACATCTGCTTTTTTCCATAAAACAGAGAATCTTCCCTTTGACATCTGACAGCCAAAATACAGTTTCACATCATTCAACCCATGCAGAAAGGTTCTTGGCTTTGGCACAATATCTCTTTCCATTTCCCGTGCCTTCAGATAGGAAGATCCAAACCACATTTTGGTAGGTCTGTTAGCTAAAGACATCATAAACGCAGCATCTTTTGCAGTGGTGAACTGAATAATAGCGTATGCCCTTGGAACCTTACCTTTGCTTTGTCTTATCTTAATAGCAAAGACAGTTCCTTCACCAGCATGCCCTTCCACAAACACCTTAACATGTGACACAGTCACAAAAGAAGGGAATCCATACAACTCAATTGTTTTGCCCATCCTGCATACAAACTCTTTTGGCTTTCCTGGATAGCAGAAGAACAAATAAAATTAATAAAACAATGGTCTGAAAGCTGTAACTAAAGGTAATAAGTCAGCAACTACGTTAAACATGTGAAGCATATTCAGTCATGTGCTACGGGGAATAAAAATATGTATTATGAATTTAAAATGGGTTAAAAGTTTATGCACATTGTCCTGGTAAACCTAGATAGCTGACAATGTAAGCTCTTGTGCACAAAATTTGCAATATTTATAACTATCATGTAGCAATTTTTAATGATAAAAATATATAAAGAACAAAACATAAGTTCACTATGTATAGACTTAGGTCTATCAAAAATTCAAAATGGCAGGTTGAGAACATCTCACATTCAGCTCCTACTGTAGATTACAATCTAAATGCACTCACAACAGGAAAATGGAAGGATGGAACACTTATTCCATTTCCCTTGAAAGTTAAGGGCATATACTTAAATATGTAAAGATTCCACATAGTCTAACCACAATAAGCAAAACTTTCTTTTCTGGTGCCACAATAACCACAGTTGACCTTGATGTCTTTGGAAACAAGTTCAATTAACATTTATTGAACATTCCTCTGAACAGCTAAAAATAAGTTCAATTATGAGAAATTATTGCCAAGGTAGCATTAGCAACAACTTTGGGAACAAAATGGAATGTATATATATGAGTATAATGTATAAGTAGACTTTCCTACAAGGACTTGAACTACTTCACTAATCAATCATCAATTGATAAGAAATTAACACAAATGGAAAAGTACTTAATTGTTAGAATATAATGTAGCTAAAATTTTGAACAATTTACTCTGCTCCATCATATTAAGAGTGAGTTTGGTATAGATTTTGTTTTCCAAAAGATTCTTATCTTTCTTAGGTTTCCAAATGTTACTTCTCAAAAGTTGTAGCAGTTATTTTTGGCAAAACAAAATAAGTTGTTTTTAATAAGCACACGATACAACAATAATATTTGGTAAAATTGATTCTAAAATTTAAAATGAATTTAATAGACATAAATCAATAATTTAAGAAATTCTAAATCTGGATGCCTTGCATTTCATTCTAATTAGGTTGAATAACATCAACAATGCAACTCTACACAATATGTGTATTCATTCACTTCACTCTACCTCACCAAACTGGATTTCTCAAGAGCAAACTAAAAAATACAAATAAAAGAAAAGAAGTGTAAAATAAGACTTTGAACATAACAAATGAGCTAAATAATGAATTCCTACTTCAGCTGCACCAAAACTCTACCACTCAGAAAAATGTAAAGGCAACTTCCATGTAGCCCAGGACCATCCTAATCCCTGAATTATATTTTCAACAAATCTTGTTAACCTCCAATTGCTTTCAATAAAGGCCTATTTAGATAACAGTGCTTACGATCTCTTTTAACTTCCTAGAAGTCAAAAATCACATTTGTCATACTGTCATGTTTGGTTATATAGTATGTTAGTTCTTTAGATGTCATTTTAGTACTTTTTGATAAATTAAAATATTTGACTTGTCAAGAAACACTTTTCAAAACTACTAAAATAAATATTTATAATATAATTTATATAACTATATAAGTACAAACTAATTTATTCATAAATTGCTTAAATCAGTTATTACCCCAAACGGTCCATAAGTACAAAACAATAAAACTAAATTTTAAATTGAAAAACAAACCAAAAGAAAATATTGATCTCAAAAACAAATATAAAAACTAAATAGCGAAATAAAAAATGTTGTTATGCCCAGAAATGAACAATCTTATCTTCAATTAAAATTTGAAATCTGGCAAATTATGACATCATATTTCTTCAAATAAGCAGTATTAGTGTTAGAGACTTGCCTGTAGTACATGATGCAAATTCAAATATCAATAAAAAAAAGATGCTTTCTTTTTGTGCTTTGCATACTTTTTTGGTGCTAATAAAAAAATGCTTTTATGAATAATAAAAATAATTTAATTTAGATGCACTAATAATGCAAAAAGAACTACACAGACATCTAGTTATATATTGTCACATAAACAAAGAGTGTTAACTCTTACACACATTACTTGGAACTTGAAAGGTCATGCTGATAATAAAATTCATCGGATGACGACGATGTAAAACAAAATTATACTCAAAATAAAAATTAATAAAGCCGGTTAAAATTTTAGCAAACTATACAGGGTCAATGACATTTAAGAAAGTCCACTGCTTTCAGCATTTTGCACCAAGAAGTAAATTGAAAAGTAGATTGAAATCAGTAAAACTATTGTACCTAATAGAGGGTAATACAGATCTCTTTTAAATATAAATGCACTGATAACAAAACAAAACAAATCCAAGAATTTTTCAACCGTAATTTTCTCCACATACCAAGCTAACTTAAAGTCAAAATACAGGAAAGGAACACATGGTCAAGGCAAAGCTATATTTCAGTCAATGAAACAAAAATGGGAATAGATCCTCTCATGTTGATTTTCCACGTAACTTCGTCATGTGAAATATATCACCATTGATTTTTAAAGTAGCGTTCAAACACGACATAAAAATATATGACAATGAACAGTGGTAAATTACATATGACCAGGTTATGTCAAAATCATCATGATGACATGATTCATTCCCAACAACAACATTTCTAGTTCATAAGATCAATTCTATTCCTTTGATCCCAAAAAGAACCATTGCATGAAAGTGATGAAATGATAATCTCAAGCCCACACGAAGGCAGTGAAAATCAATTATCAATAACAGGTTTATAATAAAGGGTTTTGTTAACAAGTGTCCTTTTTGTTAAGGTTACTTCAAAGTTCAAATGGAAAGATTTGAAAATGTTTAAATTATTATGATGGACCCTTGCATAGAAAACACATAAATATCTCTTTCCAAGATGAAGATGAATATTTATATTTTACTACCTTAAAAAGTGCCCTAAAGACACTTATTAGCAAAACCCTATAATAAAATAGCCATTCCATCCAAATATGTCATCCAACCGTAAAATAAAAATAAATCAAACATTCTTTGAACCAGAACAGTTCCTTACTTCAGTCATCCAATGCTGACATGGGAGCAACCCCAGAAACGAGCATAAAAAATTCATTTTCTGAACATAAGTTGCCTATTAAAAGTGAGGGTAAAAATTTTAGGGATAAGTGTAAATTTTTACGGATGGTTTTTATGATTAAATTTATAGATGGATGTAATATAACTCTTTTTCTGTAAAAAAACAAGGACAAAAACACAAAACTGAATCTCTGATCAAGCATAGAGTTACAAAAACAATAAAAATTTGAACTTTGAACTAAAATTGCAAACAACGGTGATATGATTTATGAAATACACAGTAATTCCTCTCAACAGCACCGGTGAAGGGTAATGAATTCAGAATTCCGCAATGCACCATAATATAATCCCCAAACAGTAACAACCAGACCAATCATGCATGAGAATTGAGAAGGAAAAGCACAATAGTGGGTATGAGCATGAACAAGTGATCAATCATCATTATCACCCACCATTAAAGGGAAGATCGAAAACAAAGAGACGGAAACTGACCCGAGATTGAAGATTGGAGGTATCACCAAAAAGAAGCGAAAGATGAAGGAGAAAAAGAGATGGTCGTCACTCATCAGTCATCAACCCCAAGTCAAGACTGCAACTACATATAATTGACACTGTCGTCAACATAGTGAAGTTAAAGAGTTCCAACTTCCAATAGAAGGAATCGCGGAATACAAAACGGCCTTTTTGTTATTAATTTTTTATTTCAATAATGATACGGGGATAATGAAAAATCAGTCAATAGACTTATTTTAGCTTTAGTTTTTGCTCAAATAATCATTGAAATTATAATAGGCTGAGTAATTATGGCCTAAAATTTTAACTGATTTTTATTGTACATTTCGAATCACCCATTTTTTTTTTCTTTTAATTTATTTAAAAAAAAGGCTTTCCTCTTAAATACTTTATCTTTTTTTTCTTAGAGATTGTTTTTTCTTAAACCAACTTTTGTTCTCTTTTCTCTTTTCTTTATTGTTGCTGTTGCTTCTTCATCCTATCTTGTATATGGTCTTTGGTCTTTAGAAAGTATAATATTTCAATTCTCATAAATTATTTTTTTTCAAGTTTAGAATTCAATAAAAATTAAGAATTTAATTCTCAAAAAAAAATTTAATGTTTAAGTCATTCACAAATCAAACTAAAATAGGTCTGATTTCAAATTATTTCTCACTCAATTCTCACTTTAAGAGTGCATTGTCAAAAATATCTTTATCTAAGTTATAATATTTAATAAGATATGATGTTATATAAATAAAGGATAAACTTGTCTATTAAAATAATTCAAATCATTTTATAAACATATCAAACATTAAAATTCAATTAAATTCTATAATTTTAATAATGTATTCTAAATATTATAATTGAATTCAATTTTAATAATAATTCAATTAATGATGAAATTCAATTCTAATTTTATTATTTTAAAATGTTTAAACAGGTTGTTAATGTTGTGAAACTAATAACAATAACAGAGAGAAAATAGAGGAGAAGAGAAAACAATATTATTGATAGTCTCCAAAGTGTGCTCTTCCATTAGGATTCATAGTGCTATTTATAACCAAACTAAGGAAGATATAAGATCAAATCAAATCTTAATAAGGAAGAGATAAGATCAAATCAAATCTTATTCAATCCTATCTTAATCTGTTAAAGATACAGATATTCACAATATTATCTCATAACACTCCCCCTTGAATATCTGTTACTGGAATATGTCTAGTTAAAACCTTACTAAGAAAAAACTCATTGGAAAAAAAAGTCTTAGTGAAGGAAAAGAGTACAATATCCTTATAATGTAAGACTTTTGATTGCCTCATTAAAAACCTTGTTAAGGAAAAACCCAGTGGGGTAAAAACCTTAATCAAGGAAAAAAAATACGACATTTTCTCCCCTCTTAAAGACATCACTTAATATACTTCTACCTTCAAGAAATTAGTACACAAGATTGAGATGTGTAGGTAGAAGAATATCAAATAAATTGGTGAGAAACTATGTCTTGATAATACATTTATAGCAAATGTTATATCTAGTTGTGTATAATTAGTAAAATATATGAGTGCTCCAATGACAGTAAGATGTGGTACTTCAGGACCAAGTAGGCTTCTTCCCATTTTCTTGAGAAATGGATGAAACTTTTTTTACATCCAACGACCTTACCACCATTGGGGTACTTAATGGATGTGGTTTATCCATATAAAATCTCTTCAAGATTTTTTTAATGTAAGTTGATTGACGAACTAGAATATTTCATTAGTCAAATGCTCGAACTGTAGGCCGAGACAAAATTTAGTCTTTCAAAGATCTTTCATCTCAAATTCATCTTTTAAATCTTTTATGACTATTATGACTATAAGAATCTTTTCAGGAGTTCCAATGATATTTAAATCATCAACATACACAAATATGATGAATTCATTTACACATGGACAAATAGAATCATCCTGAAATCCATATTCTCAATCAAATACTCACTAAAACGGTTGTACCGTATGTGCCCAGATTGCTTTAGACCATAAATAGATCTTCACAGTTTGATTGAATAAATTTCACAAAAATGTTCGTTAGACAATGTTGATATCTTTAATCCTTCAAGGACTTTCATATAAACATATCATTGTCTAATGAACCATATAGATATGCTTGACAACATCAGTTAGATGCATATTTAGCTTATTATATGTAGATAAGCTAATCAAATATCGTAACATTATTGCATCAATTACAGGAGATATGTTTCACCATTATCTATATCAGGTCTTTTGTGAAAAAAACCTTGTGCTCCAAATTGAGCCTTATAGTGTAAAAATTCATTTTTTTTCATTTTTACTTTTGCAAACATATCAATCTATATCCCATGGGTTTCACACCTTACAGGTGTTTGGGCTACAACTCCAATAAACAAATGAGTCAAGTTTAGCCTACAAGGCTTATTTCTAATTTGGCCAATCATTTATATATCGATATATTTGTTGATGATTCTTGACTCAAGATCCTCATTTTCTTGCAAAAGTATAGCACTACACTATTTGCAAATATATTGTCGCGACAATAATTACTTGTCGGTTCCATAGTTTCTTGTGTAGACATGCTTTATTGAGATCTCATTATTTTCAATATCATGACAATTTTCAGGTACCTGAACGTCTTCTAACGTTTCAATCATGTCAAATTTTGGACCACAATATGTGTCCTTAGCATGTCTCTATCCTCTTCAACAGGAAGAGTATCATTTGCCTCCATAACAATATTTTTGTCTATTTGCCCCTTATTTTGAAAATTTTCATTTTGGAACCGATTGGCATATCACGCTTCTGGCGTGTAATCTATTCACTAGCCAATTGCCTAACAATGAGCATCAATTTCGAATAAGGGTATATTCAGTTGGTATATATATTTTAGTCATTCTATTTCATCAAAAAAAATACATCTAGCAATGCATTTACTACTCTTTGCAATAAAATTATGAACTTCTGGTTCATATTGCCTTTTTATGAGGATCTAAATAGAGTAGAGTGATGAATTGCAATTTATTTCAACTGTCATTCTCCCCCTAATGTTGGGAACATTACTTCAATAAATTGGCAATCAACAAATTGAGCCTTAAAGATATCTCCTATTTGTATATTAAAATACTTGACTGTAAAGCGAGAGTCACTTCAAACATTTTAAATGAGAATTGTTTGGTTCCAGGCCAAAACAATTACTGGGTGAGAGAAATAACGACAATTTGTCTTATATAAATAAGCATTTGTAAAATAATTTGCTCCAAACTAGAATATGGAGAATTGTTCTCATAAATAAGTGGTCTAGCAATCAACTGGAGGTCTTTCATAAGTTTATTATGCTAGCTAATTCTTTCTATGAACATGCATAATTGGATGTTCAATCTATACAATATTGGCTTACAAGCATCAAAAGCTTGAAAAATAAATTCACCATATCAACATTTTGATTATTTATCAAAATTAGTGCTCTTAACAACTTGCGCAAGTATATCACGAACTTCAGGTCGCGAGATAATAATGAGCACATATGTGACCATTTCATAGATGCATCAATCATAATTATTTGAAAGGTCCATATATTGGATTAATTAATCCACATATATCATATTGAATTCCTTCTGTAAATACAAAAGGTTCAAATTCAATCTTTGTTGGTGAATGCCATATAATATATAAATATATATTAAATTGAGAACATGTAACAAATGAAAACTCATTACATTGAAAAAACTTCTGGTTCTTCAATGAATGTTCATACGAGTTTTCAATGATCCTTCGCATAATTATTTCTCTGGATGTCCTAATCGATCATGCCAAATGATAAAGTCATTTGAATTAGTAAACTTCTAGTTTACAATAGCATGTGATTCAATTACACTAATTTTAGTGTTACAAAGACCAGATGAAAACAAAGGTAATTTTTCTAGTACAACTTTCATGTTGGAATCACAACTTGTGATATGAAGGTACTCATTATTCCCCTCATTTACTGTCTCAATATGATATCCATTTCGGCGAATATCTTAGAAACTCAATAAGTTTCTTTGCAATTTAGTAGACAGTAATGCATCATTAATGATGAATTTTGTTCCTTCGGGCAACAAAATTATAGCTCTTCTAGAGCCTTCAATCAAATTAGTGAGCCTTTGGAAGAATCACCGACTTTTGGTGATCATATCTTTCTTCCAGGCTATTTTAGAGATCTGCAGGATCTTCCAGAGTAAGGTATTCATATTTTAAAGCCTCATGGAGATGACGACGAAGGAATATTAATGCTTTAATGCAATCCTTCTGGGATGCAGCATTTCCTTGAACAATGGTGTCATCAAGACCCAATGATTTCATATGGATTCTAGCATCGAGAACCCAAGTCATGTAGTTCTTTCCCGAAATTTCAAGGGCAACAAATTCAAGATGAAAGAGATTTGACATAATTGAAATACTAACATAATTGAAACAAAAAAATGTTACCTTGAGAGCTTTTCGTGCTGATAACGTGTTGTGAAACTAATAACAATAACAGAGAGAAAATAGAGGAGAAGAGAAAACCATATTATTAATAGTCTAAGTGTGCTCTTCCATTAGGATTCATAGTGCTATTTATAACCAAACTAAGGAAGAGATAAGATCAAATCAAATCTTAATAAGGAAGAGATAAGATCAAATCAAATCTTATCCAATCCTATCTTAATCTGTTAAAGATACAGATATTCATAATATTATCTCATAACAGTTAAGTTGTTGTTGTTGGTCTGTTGTTTCTTCTTCTCTTTCACTCTTTTTTTTTTCATCTTTACCGTTGTTTTTTTCTTCTTTTTTGAAAATGCTAGTCTTGTACCCGTGCGATGCACGGGGATTATATCAAATTTTACGTTTAAGATATTAAATAATTAATGAAAAAAATATTTGTCTAAATTGAAGTTAAATGAAAATATGTTATTAATAAATTTATTTTGTAAATATAACAATAAAAATACATAATGAAATTATTATTATATTAGTGGATGTAAATAAAATTATTCAATCACATAATTAGTTTTCATCTTTTTCAATATCAAATTTGTATTCATAAAATATTTATAATTATTCTCTTTCAACAATCAACAAAAAATAATCATAATTTACAGATTATCAATCACTAAAAACTATCGAAATCATAGAAAATATTTCAAAACTAATAATTATCAATCATTAATAATTACTAATTATTCATATCTATTCCCGTCCAACAATCAATAAAAATATTAAAAATTACTAATTCATGTTCATAATTATTCCTAATTAACAAAAAATATTTAAAATATTAATATCAATCACTAAAATTCTCTAAAATATTCACTAATTATCAATCACTAAAAATCATTAAATTACAGGTAAAATATTCAAATATCACTAATTATCAAACATAATAATTACTAATAATTCGTAATTATTCTCTTTTAAAAAAACATGTTCATTATTTATGTTTTACATTTCCCGTGAGACAGTTAATCAATCATGTTAAATATTAAATTATGAAGAATAGAAAATGAGGAGAAGAATGAAACGATAAAAAAATATAGAAGAAAGATGAAGAATAGAAAATGAAAGAAGAAGAATTAAAAATAAATTAAAAAATAGAAAGAAAAATGAAGGATGACTAAGAAGTTAGATGAAAAAAATGAAATAAGAAAGAGAAAAAAAAAGAGCAAGAAATAGAGATGGCAAAATAAGAGAGGAAGAGAAAAAAAATGAAGTTGAAATGGTTGAGAAGGTGAATATATATATATATATATATATATATATATATTATACTATTTATAAAGAGAATTGCCAAAAAGTTAGTTACTTTTTGGTCTCTCCATTCAAATTAAATAAAAAACTTAAAAATTTAATCTATACTATTTATAAAGAGAATTGCCAAAAAGTTAGTTACTTTTTGGTCTCTCCATTCAAATTAAATAAAAAACTTAAAAATTTAAATAAATAAAAAGAATAACTACTCTCTCAATTCAAATTATATTTTAACTACCTCATTTTTTTACATATAATTCTCTTTAATAATCATCTTCTATATTATTTATCATTTTTTATCCATTATTATGAAAAAAAATTCAAAAAATAAAAAACATAAATTGACAAAACAAAATTAAAAAAGCGTCTTGACGGGCACGGAGTGCCCGACAAGACGCTAGTATATATATATATATATATATATATATATATATATATATATAGATGATTTGACCATAATTTAACATCAAATGCTATAAACAAAGAAACAAATCCGAAAGAATATTTTTTTTATAATGTGAATGTAAATAGAAAATTTATATAAATAATATTTTATCATATATATTTCGAAATAAGATTTTCTAAATTTATATTATGAAATGTGAATAGACATTTCCAAATCAAATATTATCATTTCCAAATATTTTATGCATAAAATCAATTATTCTAAATAAAATAAAAGATACATAATGGATATTAATATTAGATACATTAAAGATTTGTAAATATCTTGAAAGAATAAAAATAAAGGATACCTAAAATTGTATACGTGTCACATTTATAGAAACTCAATTAATGGGCAAATTGGTAATCAACCATAACCTATCTTTTACAATATTATATAGATATAGATTAAAATAAACGATTTGATCATTTTGTATCAATATTTTAAAATTATCTTTATTTTTTATCATTTTGTATTGAATCAATATATTTAGGCTTAAATATCATTTTAGTCCACTAACTTCACATAAATTCTGATTTTGGTTCACTATCTTTAGATTTATCACATTTAATCCACTAGCTTTCAAAAAGTGAGCACTTTTGGTCCACTATTAGTCAATTGTTAAGTCAAACGGACACGTCAGCAAAAGTCAACAGTCATGTCAGCAAAGTTAACTGACACATCAGCAAAGTTGATTGCCATGTCAGCTAAGTCAACGTCCACATCAACAAAATCAATGACCATGTCAGGAAAGTCAACTATCATGTCAGCATCATTAAGTCCATGTCAGCACAGTGGACTAAAATTGACAATTTTTAAAAGCTAGTGGACTAAATGTGACAAATCTAAAGATAGTGGACTAAAATCAGAATTTGTATAAAGCTAGTGAACCAAAATGATATTTAAGTCATATATTTAATACAGAGAATCATGAATATTATACTCAAAATATAATAGATGTTCACACATTATACATTTTTTACTCTCAATATATTCAATAATTGCTCACCTTTTTTTGTACACTTTTCACTCACATTATGTTATAGAATTGCTCATGATGTTACTGAATTACTCACATTTTATTCATTGTTCACTCATAACATATTATAGAATTGCTCACATTTTGTGTATTTGTTTCTTATAATATGTTACACAATTTCTCACATTGTGTGCATTTTTCACTCATAATATGTGTTCTTATCTTGTACCTGAGCTCCAGAACTATCGTTGCGGGATCCTCTGCATCATTGCTCGTCTCCATGGACTCCTTCACTCCGTGATCCTGTTCTAGGAAAATGGGAGAGGTTTCCCCGTAAGGACTACGATGTTTAATTAAGTTAGTTCGGGTTATAATTAGGGATGTCAAAGCAGGTAGCCCGCCCTGCCTTACTGGAAGTCCTAAAAATGGAGCCAGCCCCGCTTTTTGGCGGGTCGGCGGGCTAGCCCGCCTATTTTTCAAACTATGGCATTTTATACTTTATTACATGATTACTATTAAATTTTTTAATTAAAAAATAAAAAAATATATTTACTTTTTTAATAAAAATTTCATCAATTTCAATTAAAAATAAACTAGAAAAGTATACAATAATAATTACTAAATCAAAATCTATTAAACATAACTTAATAAAAAAAAAATTCATTAAATAAATAAACTTATAAAGTCCAAATGTCCAACATCCATAAAAGATAAATCATAAGGTAACAAAATCCATCAATCCAACATACTACATAGTCCATTTGTTCAAACAATTCATCAAACTTAATTAAAAATATCATAAAAACATAAACAATATTAGATGTTGTATCTTCAACATCATCATCACCTAGAGCTAGATATTAATCCATCATTCCAAATCAACATTCAACAACATTAGAATCACTTCTTGACCTTGAGTTAGATGTTTGGTGTATCTTCAACATCATCATCACCTAGAAACAGAAAAAATTAGAAATCAAAGCAGATCAAAAGCAAAAATAAAACAAAAAATAAAAGAATAAATAAAAATTAGAACAAAGCAGAAACATATCAAAACCAAACAAAACTAATCGAAATTAGAACATATCAAAAGCAAAAATAAAACAGAACTAATAAAAAAGAACAGAAGCAGAACACATAAGTATATAACTAATCAAACAAAACTAGAACCAGACCAAATCAAACAAAAGTACAAAACTAGAACCAGAACCAGAAATCAACAGAGTAAGCAAGAATAGAGAATAAATATATTACTATTAACTAACTTTAGAGGCGCCAGACAGAGCATGAAGAAGCAGAACCAGAAGCGGAGGCGGAGGCGAGCAGGTTTCAACTTCCAAGGCGGGGTGGACGAGCGGAGACGGAGACAGACTGTGTCAGCGTGTGCGTGAGCCGTGAGGGGCTGAAGGGCGAGGCCGCGAGGGCCGAGAGAGAGAGAGAAGGGCAGCCGCACTGCCATTTGCCGCCGGCAATTGGGACTCGCCGCTCTCATAGGCGACTGGGGGACTAGCGCCGCGGCAGACAGGGAAAATGGAAATGGAATTTGAATTTAGAAAATGGGAACGGAAAAATTAGGGTTAGGAAGTAGGAACTAGTCTCTTGGACTCTTGGTGATGGATGGGTCGAGGATTGGATTGGGCATTTGGGCTCAACTCAATGAAATTTGATTTTTGATTGCCTTAACTAGTTAGCCACATATGGTTGCACATCTTTGGTTGATCATGGTCTCTATATGTTTTCTTGTGCATTAAGTGCACCCTTGTTTGATTTTGATTATAAAATAAAAAGTGTTTTTGAATAGGTTTTAGATGTGAACTAAAAGATATGTTTTCAAACTTATTTTCTGCTCATGATTTCGAAAGGACGGCTTTGCAAATTGATTTAATCTCATATTTCATTAAACAAAAGTGTTTTACTTCGACATCTTTCATAGCCATGATGCAATAACGCTTAGAAATGATCATGCCCCTCCAATTTAACCTTGTTTCATCTTGGAGATTTCGCACGTCCTCACATATTGATAGATGTAAGACCTTACTCCCTTAGGTACTGTGTCACCACCAACCACCAGAAATATCCCTTGACTACGTCCCACACCATTTCGTTCCAAGATCCCTAAACACTACCCTCCTATTGCTATGAGTAAAGAGATAACCTTTTCTTATCCACACCATCTGCACGACCCTAGTGAGAGACCATATTTCGTTTTGGAAACCTGTTATCTTCTCACCTATGCACACATATACATCCCCTCACCACAAGCCACTAAATGTATTCCCTAACTCTACCTAACCTCAAGTGCTATTAACCTCCTAAACACTATACTCCTACCCTTAAGAGTTGAGAAAGAGTCTTTCCTTCACACGTGCCAGTAGAAAGACCCAAGAAATCCTTGAGGAGCCAAATGAGAGTTAGTTTCGTCATACCCCATCATGTTTTTGAGCTTGTCCCACATACTGGCTTTGGAAGTACGTTGAAGATGCCTTTGCCACATCTTTTTTATTTCAAGTAATTTCGAAAGTTTGCTAAAGTGATGTTTTGTTTTCAACTTTGGTTTTAAAGGATGATTTCATACTCCTTGACTGTAAGGGACGAAGTTCCTTAAGGCCCCTTTTACAAAACATTAAGTTACAAACTCAAAAATCGATTCGTTTGCGAAACCTAATTTTGCACCTATTTCATGTTGTTTTAAAAATCCCTTGGGGATTCCTTATTGTGATAGTTGTAATCATGCTTTGTAGGGTCCAATATATTTTTCATGGTTTTGTGAGTTTTTAGAATATGTGTTTTGGGCATGGGTAGATGATTTCCAAAACAACAATATAACAGAAGTTGAATAAAGTTTTTGAAAGGGTTTTCTCTGTATGTTTTGTGAAACTTATGTGATTAAGGGCCTTAGGAGTAAAGAAAATATGTTTCCCATTAGGGTGTGATATGAGAAACCTGGAGTCTATTTGAGAGCGTAGAATTGCGTTTAATTGCAATCGAAAAGGATTTTGCGCTCTATGATAGGTTTTTGAAAATAGAAGGAGTGATCATGTTTCGAACTACTAGGACATGAGAATTAACTTGGGTTTTTGAAACCTTCTAAGATGACGTTTTGCAAATGGGAGTGACGTATTGAAGAAAACATTTGAATTGGTTCATGGACCCTAGGAGCGTGGAGGATTAACCTACCTTGTAAGGTTATGAAATCATGTCTTTATCTTGAAAAATGTATTTCAATTATCAATATTTGTGTAAAAAGATGTTTTTGTTTCTCTTTTCTATGAACTTGTTTTCCTTGGTTTGAAACAGTTTTCTATGATTTAAGGTTTGGCGTTGGGAATCTATCGCCTTCGAAACCTATTTTGTTTAAAAACCTATTTCGAGATGATTTTCTTTTTGGTTTTCAGTTTCATGCTCTAAGCACATATATAGATATAAAAGCATGACTTCATTCGTGATCATGTGCAAAAAGGTGGTATTGAACTTAAATTTGTAAATACAGAATATCAAATCTCTGATATATTCACAAAGACTTTAGCTGAAGATCGTTTTAATGTCTTGAAAGGGCTTCTTAATGTAAGAAGTTTCTAAGTGTTATTTGCAATAATTTTAAATTCATTAAAAATGATTTTCTTAGAAACTCCTATTGTTCTAGGCTAAGATCTAAGACAATACTCTAAGCTAGACTCTAAGAGGAAGGTGAGAAAAGTAATCTTAGAAGAAAATGTGAGTAAGGGTTCTGAGAAAACGTTTTCTCCGAACGGTATCCTTCTTAGAAGGAAGTCTTCTGAGTAAGTCTCTAAGAAGCCTTTTTAGTTTCTCAGAAAAAGGCAGTTACTCAGAAGTCACACATTAAGTTACTGTAATGGTAACTTAAAGTTACAACAGCTAGTGAGTAAATACTCCTATAAAAAGCAAACGCGATACGAAAGCTCGATTACTTTGCTTTCACTCCCTTGCCTAAACTCTGAAAAATTTCATCTCACCCGTCTCTTCAATTCTCTAATCCTTCTGTCTCTAAATTTCTCAGAAACACTTTCTCTATCTCTGCTCACAAACTCACGTAAACAAAATCTCAAATGACTAATATTAAGGGTACTCAGAGGAGCTCTGATGCCTTGGCATCTTAGTTAATTTTTAGTTTAATTTTCTAATAGTTTATCTTAGTTCTTTTTAGTATTTTGTTGTGTTTTAGATTTATTTAATTAGTTAATGTTTAATTTATATTCTTGGTGCTTTTGATGGGTTCTTTGATATTTTTGTTCTATTTTTGCAGAAGATTTGATGTTGCATTTTGGAGCTTTGAAGAAACAAGGAAGACTCATGTTAAAGTCCACGTCTGGCGCCATTTGGAAGTAGAGCTCCAACACCAGCGCCCCAGTGCCCACTTAGCGCCCCGGCACCCGTGAAGCTCAGCGCCAGCGCTGGGCGCTATCCTGAAGTCCAGCGCTATGGCCAGCGCCTTGCTTCTGTATTCATGGCACTAGGCGCCTCCCTTTAAAGTCAGGCGTTGAATTTGCAACGCCCAGCGCCAGAACCAGTGCCCAGCGCTCCAGCTCCCCTCAATTGACACTAAGTCCAGGACACGTAAAGTCAGGCGCCCAAGCATGAAAAAGACCCAAAGTCGGGGGCCCAATTACCAAAGTCAGGCGCCCCGTGTGCGGTGCAATTTCAATTCCTGTGCAAATTATTTTTTATCTCTTTTAATTATTTTCCGTATTTTGTTTTATAGCAAGTTAATTAGGTTTATTTTATTTCTGTTTTTTTTTCTGTTTTTAAATAAATATTCGGACAAAATACAGTGTTTACAGTTTCCCCTCTTTACTTGTTCGTTACTAATTTGCAAAAGTGGTAGCTTTTGAATTAGTAAGGGACAAGTAAAGATATAAACACGTATTTTGTCCAAATTTGGTGATAGATGCTAGGGTTTGTTGAAAATAAATGCAGTTTGTTGAAAATACATGTTATGGCTGAAAGAAATGCTTGTTGTTGAAAGAAATACTTGTTGTTGATATAAATGTTTGTTGTTGAAAGAAATACTTGTTATTGAAAGAAATGCTTGTTGTTGAAAGAAATGTTGTTGTTGAAAGAAATGCTTGTTGTTGAAAGTAAATGATTGTTGTTAAAAGAAATGTTTGTTGTTGAAAGAAATGTTTGTTGTTGAAAGTAAATTCTTGTAAGTAAATGTTTGCTGCTTGAAGAAATGATTGTTGTTGAAAGAAATGTTTGTTGTTGAAAGAAATGCTTGTTTTCGAAAGAAATGCTTGTTGTCGAAAGAAATGCTGGTTGTTGAAAGAAGTGCTTGTTGCTAAAAGAAAATGCTTGTTGCTGAAAATAAATGCTCGTTGCTGAGAGTAAATGCTTGTGGACTTAGATGCATGCTATGTGTGTGTGAAAACTTGTGGTTGATGCAGAAAATAAATCAGACAAGGAAGGGACCCGCCTAGGACCCAAGGTCGGACCTCGGACACCCCCCTCAAGGGGTCCAGTCCAGCCTAAGGCCCAACAAGGAATGGGTGACCCAATGCGAATGGGTCACGAAACGGACCCGGGTACGGATCCACCGACCCGACCTGAAGAAGAGATGAGCGTGACCCCTGCTTAGGGTGGGAGCTCATCCACATCTGAAGTGGATGACGACGCTGATAAACCCGGAACCACAATGGACTCTACGATGATTGACCCAGCGCGCCGCGGAAAGCGGGATGAGAGCGTTATCCCGAGTCATCCGGAGGGTTCATGCAGATCGTGGCTCGCTTCCCACTCTATAAATAGGGTGCCACTCTCATGAACTAGGTACACTCTCAGTTGAGTTCCCAAGCCTTGAGCACCTCACTGACTTAAGCTTCGAAATCCTTTTCAGGAAAACATCCCCCACGCCTTGAAGAGGAGTTGTGCGAAGAGTCAGAGATCGGTGACAGTTCATACCAAAGCAAAGGTATGAAACAAATTTTTTCTTCAAGATGGTCTGAACTTCTCACCTATTGAAGGTTGCCTAGATCTGAGATCTCATTGGAGGATGAACTAGACCAAATTACAAAAAAAAAAAAAAAGAATCTCCCGATGATATCTTTAGAAAACTAAACTTTCAGAATGATCAATATGGCTCCTTTAATTTCTAAAAATCACAGTACATTGACATTGAGGTTTATACCTAAAATCCTATGACGATGAAAAATAGAGGAAACCAATAAAATCTTCGTGGATCATAATACTTTTACATACCTTTCTCTAATAGAGAATCGAATTTCCTCGAGCAAGAGACACTTGAAATACCCCATACACCACTTTGTTGCTTCACTTGGCCATGTTGATGCTGAGTTTTTTTTAGGTATGAGAGATAAAGAGCCAAATCTAAGGATACAAGTCAAATACAAAAAATAAAAAAAGACTATAGTGGTTATATTTGTAAAACTCTATCATTAACATATTACTTAGAAAAAAGTTAAAGGGGGATTTTATTGTAAATATCAACATAGACGTAAGGTTGGTGAATAACAACATAGGCGCAAGTGATCCGGAGACAAAGAAGAGTAGAAGAAAGAGAAGAAGGAAAAAGGAAGAGAAGAAGAAGGAGAAGAGAAAGACGTACCTGGAAACCTAGATAAGAGAGAAAATGAGAGAGTAAAAGTGAGAGAGTGATGACAAATAGAGAAAATAAGAGAATGATAAAAATAATTCAACTGTTAGATTTATATATCAATATATATATATATATATATATGTATTTCATATAAAATACGTGAGTGACTGATTGATGATTGAAACATATATAATGTATAAAAAGTATTTCTTTCGAAAAATATATAATAAAATCAAATTAAATAGGAATAAAAGAAAAAATTATGGGTTATTTTAAAAAATTTGTGAATTAAAATGAAAGACAATGACTTAAAATTTTTACTTGAATGATCCAATTGCACACATCAAATATACAGAAAAGGTACACACCAAACATATCATATTATACACAATGAATAGAAATGTATACATCAAATATACCCAGTGACACATACAAAATATACAAAAATGTACATACCAAACATATACAAATAAGCACATCAAACATATACAAATGCACATACAAAACACATAATTACACACACCAAAAAAATAAAAAATGCATCCACCAAATATGAAAAAATGATTTCTACATTAATAGTGCACGCATATCAAATTTCATGTCATATCAGTTTTTTATATGATAGATATATGATGATATGAATTTTCCAACATATAGTCAAATTATATGTTGACTGTTTTTGTTTTTAGTGATTTTTTTTATTACACACTAAATATTTATGGAATAGAAGCTTGTTTGGATGTCATTTTATAATTAAAATAAGATCAATTTTAATTAAAAAAGATCTTATCAAATTTTTTGATATGTTTAGATAATATTATTTAGTAAAAAATAAAATCACTAAAAAAAAGTAGAAAAATATCTTTTTTCAAAAGTAGCTGTAATTTCCATCTTTTAAAAAAAGATTATTTATAACACAAAAAAGATATTTGTGATTAAGTAAAGATATTTTTATATTATATCCAAACATAAATTAACTAGTATTTTTTTACCCGTGCAATGCACGGAATTATTTTTTGGAATAATAAAATATAGAAATCAAACTATTAAATATTAAATTAAGATAAATAATATATTATATAATGATTAATTATTAATGACAAATAGCTTTGTATTTAAAATATTCAAACAAATCTATTAAAATAAGTAAATAGAAAAGAAAAGAACAAAAGAACAAACATATGCTTAATATAATATAACGTCCTTATTCTTTTCCAGTATCTCTGTTTGGTGATGGACATAAAAAATGCTGCATTGAAATAAAAATAAGAATTAATTTAGAAAATTATAAATTGAACTATTTATAAATTTAATAAAGTCAAATAAGTAAAGACGGGTACCAAACATCACGTTCTACATAACAAAATCTCCTATGAAAATTAAATAAAACATTGTCAGATACACTCTAAATATTGTAAGAATAATAATGATTAAATATTAAATATTACATATAAAAAATGTGTTACCTTGAAAGTTTTGATCTTCCCAAATTGTATAATAACAATTGGTCTTTGAACATCGCTATTAGCAATAAAGTTGTTAACTTCATCCACAAAATTTTCAAAAAGAGCAACATCTAACTTCAAGATGAAACCAATATCATAATAAATAAAAAATAAGTATGAAATCAATCTATATCTAAAATAAAAGTTAAGATTAAAATAAAATACCCATCTGATTCAAGATGAATGACAATCATTCTTGTCTTTTTCCCATTTTTGTCATACTCCCTCTCTGTCCCAATGTCCCAACAGCAGTAAGAACACCCATTGTATCTGTCCAACACAACAATGTATAAGTTATATGTAAGATATCAAATTCAAATAAAAAATAAAGTTTAGGTAAAAAAATTTACTACCAATCAAATAATGAAATTCAGAATTCAAGTATGTCAGCAAATGAAATCAACTTCAAGCCATAAATCGGAATAGGCAGATTATCAGCAGATTTAACTGTAGTACTGAATTGAAAATTCAGACGAAACTCATGCCTAGTGGTGCGAAAGTTTTCAACATTACCACCTACTCTGATATAGGCTAAAACATAAATTAGCCCCTCAGAAAGCAGTGGTTTAAACTTGTAGACCAACGTTTTCCGTATTGATGCGTGTATCGTAGTACCCTAAATTTTATAATTCAAAATATTAATTTTAAAACAATGAATGTTTTTAAGTGTCAAATATCATTAAAAAAACAAAAAAAAAACTTACAAATTCATCCATTAGGACCATCTCTAGACTATTCAAAGAGTCTTGGTTGTTGAAGGATGAGAGACTCCACAACCTAACAATACGAACTTTGATTCTCCAACATTCCCGGACTGGAGTGATCTCAACCATTGTTCTGAAAATCGGACCGGACCGGCCGATCCGACCGGTTGAACCGGGAACCGGACCCCTGTCCGGTCCGATTAGGCCTTAAAAACCGGGCTTTTGAAAACCGGTCAAAAACCGGGAAAACCGGTTGAACCGGTCAATTTATATAAATAAAAAAATTAATTTTTTAAAATTTAATAACTTTTTAATAATAAAATTTAATATATAATACACTTTAATTATTAAAATTAAGGATTATTAAACCTCTAAATTTATCAAATGCTATAAATTTCTACTTTTATTAATATTTTTCATGCACTTTAATTTTTCTATAGCATATAATTCATCATATATGTATATATTTATAGATAAATATATAATTTATACATATTTTATTATATCCGGTTGAACCGGTTAAACCTCTAAACCTCTGAACCCCTCCCTTGTTCGGTTCAATGTCCGGTCTGGTTTTCAGAACCTTGATCTCAACCCGTCGATTATTTTGCCCTGCCATGCTCAAAAATGTTGAAACCAAATATTAAACTTCAAAAGCTAAGAGAGTAAAGATTAGAGTGACAAAGATAATGAATTGAATGGTAAAATAACATATAAATATATAAATCGTGAAATGCAAAGAGTGAGAGATGAAAATAGAAGGAAATATTCTGATTAAAGATAGGAATTGTTATAAAATAAAAGGAAACATTTTGATGAAATATAATTTAGTATTAGAATCAAAAGAATTACTTATTTTAAAAAAATTGATTCAAATATGATAAATTAATTCAGATTCTTATTGTATCAATTAGCTTATTTATAGTAACTTCTAATTAGAAACTGATTGCATATCCGAATAATTGAAAAATAATTTTGATTGAGAAAAAAATATTACCTGAAATATCTCATCCTTCAATGATGGAAGAGATTGTCTATAAACATTATCCATTGATTTTTTAAATTTTTTTTTCTAGAATCAAATTTTAGTATTTATTACTCTTAAAATTTATTTATATCACATTTCTTGATTGAATCATTTAGAAAATATTTATTCCAAATTTATTTATGAGCTAAGTAAATTGATTATAATCAATCTTTTTTAAACAAAATCGAATTAATATTTAATTGGATTAATTCTTATCATCAAATGCTATAATGTTATATTCCTTGATTGAAGTAATTATAGAATATTTTTCTTATGCAATTATGAGTTAATTAAATTGTTTATAATAATTTTTCAATTAAATTTAATTTTTAAATTTTAATTAACTACAGAATCACTCAGAATGTAACACTTGTCACAACCTCATGAAGTGAACTCTGAAATATTATATTTATAGATTTATAGATATAGATTTTATATCCAAACGTTAAATTACTTCAAATTCTTAAAAAAAAAAAATCTTATTTAAACATATGAATTAAAAAAAGGTTTTTTTTAGGAGTTTATCCAAACAAGTTCTATATATCACCCATAACGACACTTTCCTACTATCACTTTCCAGGCTAAGGATTACTTGCGCCTTTAAGTCTGACATCAAGGTTGCGCCTGTTTGTGAGAATGGATATGGACCGTTGGATTAGCTATACTTATCATCCAGCAATCCATTTGTAAATCTTGTCTCTATTCTCTCATTTTATTAAGTAGTCTTTGCATTTTCTGATTTTTGAAGAAATGACCCTATCTCATTTGGTCTTGAGGGGATGGGGTTTTCATCGCCGCCTAAGTATCACCATCGCCGATGAGTTTTTCAGTTTCCCCGGAGTTCTTTAGTTGCCGACGGTGGACATTTTAGGCTTTATATCTCTCTTTTTGAGGGTAAAACTCCTTTTATTTGATTTTTTGTGGAAACAAGATTTTTTTATCGAAACCATCTGAACCCCCAATCATGCCAGATCTAAAAATCCTTCTTGTTAGTTACCTCAGTTTTTCTCATCCTGTGTGGATTATTAGTACATGGGTAATCTAGAATTTAGTTGAAAATGTGTCCAGGTCAAAAAGACATGCTAATTTTTTCTATGAAACATGTTCTGTGTTCAATGGAATATGAATGATGATTATTTGCAGGTTGGAGTTTTGGAAATGACTTTAAATGATGTTAATTTGTACTATGCGATTGACTGAGGTTATTTAATACAATTTATAATGCTGATTTGTGTATTATGTATTTTTTATTAATATCAAAGATGTTGAGAATTTGTGATGTTAAAATATTCTATTAATATTTTCTTTTTTATTGCGTTCCTGTTAATGGAAATTAGTAAGAAGTGGAGATGTTCATTCTTCTTAGAGATTTGAGTGATTGAGTTGTAGAAATTTGTTATTTTAAAACTGGTGGAGTTAGAATAGTATTATGCAGTTGAATACTCATTTATTTAGAGTTCATTTCTAAATAATGCAATCAGTGTAGATCAATACAAGTAGTCAACATGGGCGTCGGTTTGCTGCTTCACTTTGCAGGCATTGGGTTTGCTGGGTGTTAGACAGAAATTACAGAACTGAAAAGGAAGGGAACACTTGGAGCCAAATACAAAGGAAGAGGATGAGGATTATTTTTACAAAATAGAAATACTGAAGACACTACTTAGATAAAACATAAAAGGGTATTTTTGCAAATAAATATAGAGGCGCAACCTTGACCCCAATCATACCAGGCGCAAGTAATCCTTAGCCCACTTTCCACGGTCTTCTTTTCTTTCTTCTCTCTGTTATGTTATCTAATTTCTCTGCCGTTTTGTCAACGTATTTATTTTTGTTTCTTCCTACCTGTTCACGTGCTTTTACTAGTCTAACCCATGTTGCAGCCACACACTTTGTTTCTCCTCCTTTAAAGCCAAGACCCTACTGGTCTGAAAATTGGGTCTAATTTTTCTTGTGCCAGAGCCCCAAAATGGACCAAGCTAGCGATTTTGCTCTGACTCAGATGAGGAAATTCGTCGAGAAGCTTGGTTCTTCTGCAGAGGTGACCAATCTATTGGGTTCTTTTTTGGTGTACTTGCTTTGTGTTATAAGTAAGTTATAATGTTATTATTATTATTACACACAAAAAAAAATCAGTCAAAACAGCCCACAAATAGGAATTTGAGCCACAGTCACCCAACCCATTAAAAATATACATTTGATTAAAAGTGTTAAATGAGCTTTATAGTCTGTTTTGGCTGAAAAAATGTTGTTTCCCTATTATTTGTGTAATTATTATTGCTATTATTATTATTATTGTTATTATTATTATTATTATTATTATTATTATTGATTTCTAGTTTACGTTTTGCAGGGCTATGGGGACCCAACACTGATGAGGTTCTTGATTGCTCGATCAATGGAGCCGGAAAAAGCAGCAAAGATGTTTGTGCAGTGGAAGAAATGGAGGGCAGCTATGGTGCCTAATGGGTCCATTTCAGAATCTGAGGTTCCAGATGAATTGGAAGCTAGAAAGATCTTTCTGCAGGGCTTGTCTCAGGGAAAATACCCGGTTTTTGTTGTCCAAGCGAGCAAGCACTTTCCTTCTAAGGATCAGATTCAATTCAAGAGTAATTCTCTGCTTCACTTTATTAAATTGCAATACTTTCTTTCAAGATGCCCTTTTGGCAATTAGGCGAATATTCCTCAAGAGAAAGTTTCCAACTTATTTGGCTTGACTTGGTTCACTCTCTTTGACCTTTTCCTTCTCTATATGATCAAACTATACTATTCTGTTAGCTAAAAACCAAAATCGGCTAGGGCCAAATGTGTACTTCCAAACTATATTATTTTTATGGTTTAGCTTAGGATGTGTTTGGATGAGTCTTTATAGAATTCTAAGGAATTTGAAATATAAAGATTCCTAATATATAATTTGAATTCTCATTTATGAAATATTTTGTTTGAATAAGGTAATTATAATGACTAGGATAGGCACTTACGTGCCTATTAGGTCGTATTTTTTTTGAGTAATTAATATAGTTAGTAATACTATTCATTTAAATTATATTTGTAAAATTAATAATATTTTATTGTTAAATTAAAGGTGTTTAGAGGTTGTTATTATTATTATTTATTTATTGAAAATTTTTTAGTTTTATTTTTAGAATTCAAAAAGTAACTACCCAAATGAGTGTGGACACAGAAAATGTAGTTACTTTTTGGAATCCACTTTATATAATGGGTAAATTACACTGACTTCCCCTGAGGTTTGATGAAACTACACTTGGTTCCCCTCTATTTTCAAAACATGCAGCTGAAGCCCTTAAACTTTTAATAATATACATTGACCTCCCCTAATAAAGTTTGACTAACAGTCAAACTAACAACCAAGTTGACATGTGAGTAGCACATGATTACTAATGGCACTTTTGTAAATATTGACTATTTTTATATAATAAAAATACAAAAATACACTTATAAATACTTTTTAAATAAATTAAATATCACACCTTCAAAATTCACTCCCACTTAATACAAATAACTAGAACAACAAAAAAGAAATAGAACCGTAAAAGATTAGAACAGTAAAAAAATCAGAACAACAAAAATTCATAACAGTAGAACATTGTTCCTCTCGAATATTGTTTCTAAATACTACTTCATGAAGCAAATTAATAGCAACTTTCATCTATCTCCATTTGATCTTTGTTTTGAATACCACTAATGGCACTTAAACTGTGTGCTAGTAATGTAGAATTATCAATCATGCATGTTTTCAATACAAAATATTAAAACTTAAAATGCTGCAGAATCATCTCTTGTGATTGACAATGCTCTTTCATTAAAAAAAATAAAAAGAATAACTTAAGAGAAACAGTACTCAGGGGTGGTTCTTCAAAGCAGTAGTGATGCTAGCTGCGAGCAGTAACGAAAGAGGGAGCAATAGTGATGGTGCTACTGTGCTAGACACACCAACTTAACACCGTTTTTAAGTTTTGGGTTAAAATTTATTAGGGGTAAAAATGTAATTATATATTTTCTATTAAATCTAACTTAACACCATTAATTTCTAAACAAGGCAGGGGAGGTAAATGTCAGCTATTAAAATAGAGGGGAGCCGAGTGTAATTTCATCAAACCTCAGGGGAGGTCAGTGTAATTTACCCTTATATAATAGTATAGATAATGATAATTTTAATTAAAGAGAAAAATAATCAAATAATAAATAGAGATGAGAGAGAAATAATTTTCAAAATTTCGTCATTTTGGATGGAAATTAGAATTCTAAATGAAATTCATTCTCATAATTTCTTGAATTTTACAATATCTTTCAATTAAATATCCAAATAAATTATTGTGTCATGAAAAATTTCAAAATCTCTTAAAAATTACATTATCTCCTTATATTACCCTTTCTCCCAGAGTTTTCTTTGTTCCTCCTCTTTCTCTTCCTGTGGCCTCTATTTGTCTTCTTTTCACACAATAAGATCATTCTTAAATTTATATTGTCTTTTTCATGGACGTGTATCAATTCAAGGGTAAAATAAATTATTTTTTACGGTACTGTAACAAGAGGCATGTGTTCTACAGAGCAGTTTTGTGATTCTTGTAATCTGAAGAGTTAGTGAAATTAATTTATCAATTATAGAACTTGGCCCTGAGAACATTCAACTACTTGGATTTAGACTTGTGTGCTTCAAGATTGGTATAAAGTAACAAAATTGTATAGGCTTATGATATATTTATTTTGATTTCAAATTTTTTGATTCAGAAGATTTTTATTCTTTCTCTTTTATTAGACATGCATTTAAGTTATTAGAGTGTGTACAATACAAGTCCTATCCAATCATTTTAATGCTTGTCCTTGTTAAAGAAGTATCACAAGTCGTGCTAGTAAAAAAGTGAAGGTAATTTTTCTCATCTATGAATATTCATATTAATATATCATATACATACGACATGTTATACTATTCAAGACAATATGGACCAGTATGTGAAAAATGTGGTGATCTGATACTGTGAGACTCCAATAATGGGAAACTTAAGAATTGCTGTTGGGCAGTTTCAGTTGCCATACAGTGACTGAAATTTTGCGGTTTCTTAAGTTTTTGCAATTATTTATGATAGTATGTTGGACAGGGTTGTGTCTATATTATGGATTTTGGTGCTCTTCCTGATAGCTGCTTAAGGGAATCTATTATTCATATATTAATAGATTGAATAGTGTTGAGTCCCACATATGTTAACTCTATCATAATGACTGCAATCAATCTGACAACTCTTTTTTATTTATTGTTTTAGAATTCGTTGTATATCTACTGGACAAGATAGTTGCGAGGTACTCTCTCATTTTACTACTGCTGCAGTGTTTGTACTTTTGTGTAATTGAACTAATTTGCCTTGGATGCAAAGCATGGTGTATGGAGGTTTTCTAGCTCTCATACTTAAGGCGATCTTTTGGCAAGACTTCTTGGGTGTTTGTTAGGTATCCAGTTATAATTTATGGTGAGGAAAATATGAGTGAGGGGTAAAAGAGGAAATTGATTGTAACTAACTAATGCCACTTGCTGCGCTGACATGAAAAATGAGTGAGAGAGGGTTTCCTTAGGTTGGGAGTGAGCACTATATATATGTAAGGGGTGTGAGGGATAGTGAGGTAGGCAGTTATGTGGATAGGCATTTAGGAGTGAACCGAGTGATTGAGCTACTATAGTGCTTAAGGATTTTCTCTCTGTTTCTGCACGACTTTTACTGTTATTTCTCTCTATCTTTGCTGGTAATACGAGCATCAGTCCGAGAGTGTTAATAGTACACTGTAATCCTTCATTCTTCTTGTTATTCTTTGTGGATACCTATTGATGGCACCAGAGCTGTGTGGACCTACTGCGGAAGCTGCTATGGAGGCTAGAATGTCGAGATTAGAAAGGAAATTGAAAGAGATCAAGCGGTTGTTGAGAGAACAACAACTGGTTCTTCCTAGGGAGCAATCTCTACGACAGAGAAGGCACCACAAGGGGGAGCTGGAGGATTGGTGGAATATGGATACCGAAAGGGTGAGGAAGTCACATACTTCTCCTCTTCACAAAGAGAATCACAATTTTTGATCTCACCATCAGAAGGAGTGCTAGTCCCCTCAATCTCGGGGATGTCCTTCGCAAGATCGGCCTGCATGCAACGGTACCGTGTGTGCCATTCCAATTTGGGAAGTAAAATGAAGGGGCAGAACTTTAGGAGGAGTTATCACAAACCCACATGAATGTGCTAATGTTAATTCTACTTCTACCAAGTTTGTTTTGGGCCGTACAAGGCTTTGAATGGAGACATCTTGATCGAACCATGGTAGTTTGTATTATACCAAAACTCAGCCCAAGGAAGCCATGAGGGCCACTGTTTCGGTTTGCTGCCAGTAAGACAGCGGAGGTAAGTCTCAAAGCATTTATTGACCGGTTCGGTTTGCCCATCCGTTTGGGGGTGATAGGCGGAAGACATCTTTAAGGAAGTACCGGCTTGCTTGAACACCTCGGACCAAAAGGTACTCATGAATATCCTGTCCCGATCAGAGACAATGGAGGAGGGAAAGCCGTGAAAACGAACCACTTCTTTAAGAAAGAGAATAGCCACATCTTTAGCTGTAAAAGGGTGGGAAAGGGCATAAAAGTGGGCATATTTTGTCATACGATCCACAACAACAAAAATTGTGTCCATTTGCTTTGCTTTAGGTAATCCCCCAATAAAATCCATAGAGATATCCGACTAAATATTGGTAGGAATAGGTAGTGGCTTAAGTAGCCCGGAGGGCTTGAGGGTGGAGTGTTTGTTGCGTTGACAAACCGCACAACGCTTGATAAACTCCATGATAGTCGACTTAATACCTTTCCAATATAAAATGGCTGAAATGTGCTTGTAGGTCCTAAAGAAACCTGAGTGCCTGCTGAGTTTAGAACCATGAAATTCCGCAAGAATCCTAGGAATCCATTTAGAGGTCCTAGTGATCACCAATCTGTCCTGGTACATAAGCCGCCAATTTTTCAGCTCAAAGCTAGCAACTGTATCTTCCCCACCAACTAGTTTCTGCAGAATGGCATTCAGCTTCGAATCAGCCATAACTTTATCCATCAAGTCCCCTCACTCAGCTGCAGAAATTACAGAGAAGCAAAATGAAAGCGCCTAGAGAGGGCATCCGCCACTCGATTTTCAGACCTAGCCTTGTATTTAATTTCAAAGCTATACCCAAGCAATTTCAATAGCCATTTCTGCTGTTCCTCACCTCCTAGCTTCTGGTCCAGTAAGAATTTGAGTGATTTTTGGTTAGTAAATACATTAAATGTTTGCCCTAAGAGAAAGTGGCGCCATCGCTAAACCGCCAACACAATGGCCATCAATTCCCGCTCATAGACTGACTTTCGCTGGGCTGAATCTGAGATTTTCTGACTCATGTATGCAATGGGGCGCCCTTCCTGCATCAGGACAGCACCAATACCTTTACCCGATGCATCTGTTTTGATATGAAAAGGTTTAGAGAAACACTGTGCAACCAAAATAGGGACTGAAACCATGGCAGTTTTGAGTTTTTGAAAGGCACTTCTGAACCCCAATGAAACCCATCTTTCTTCAACAATTGAGTCAATAGCCAAACTATGTCCCCGTAACCTTTAACGAACCAGCGATAATATCCAGTGAGGCCTAAGAAGCCACACAATCCCTTAAGATCCTTCGGAGGGGGCCAATCAACCATGTCTTGAATTTTATGAGGATCAGCAACCACCTCATCAGCAGAGATGATATGCCCCAAATATTCAACATGATCCCGCTCAAAACAACATTTCTTCCTGTTAACCAGCAGCTGGTTCTGATGCAGGACCTCAAATACCCTTTACAAATGCTCCATGAGTCTCCAAATCCTTGCTATACACCAAGATATCGTCGAAAAACACCAAGACAAATCGATGAAGGAAATGACGCAAAATCTTGTTCATCAATGCCTGGAAGGTAAAGGGGACATTCGTGAGGCCAAAAGGCATCACTACAAACTCGTAATGCCCTTCATGATTTCGAAAGGTATTTTGTGTATGTCGGCCTCCTTCATCTGGATTTGGTGATATCTGGACTTCAAATCCAATTTAGAGAAGATGGCTGCCCCAGCAATTTCATCCAACAACTGTTTGGGTGTGTAACAAAATCTTTAGAGTTTAGATGAAACCATGAGTGAGATAGTTTCGTCATTTTGTTCCCAATCTACTATAGCCATTACCACCCACTGGGAGGAAAACTCCATGTTCAATCGGGAAGCCTGAGGGATTGTGAGTCTTCTTGGAAATGGGGGCATGGTTCATGGTATTAGTTTTAGTGATGACGATCAGAAAATTATATGATAATTGTTATGCAGAAAATGTCCCTCCACTTGTTACTTTAGGCCATTTTGCAATTGGTCTTTGGAATTGCTATTAATCAAGTAAGGTCTCTTTGGTTGAACACTTGGCTGCATCTAGCGGTAGGGCTGTCATCAAATCCATGGGACCTGGGTGGATGTTTCTATGCTACAATAATATCTTCTTCCTCATTTTTTCAAGATTTGGGATCTAGGAGGAAGATTTTTCTAGTGTTATGGTCTTGGTTAGGAAGATCTACTCTACAAGCGTGTTTTCCTCTCTTTTCAAGATGTTGGACCCACACATTAGTCTTCTTTAGAATGGTTTTACTTCCCAAACCATCACCTTGAGGACAAGGTGGATTCTTTAAGGAGGGAGGGGAGTATTGTAAGGGTACCTAGTTATGATGTATGGTTAAAAAAATGAGTGAGGGGCAAAAGTGGAAATTGATTGTAAGTTGTAACTAACTAATGCCACTTGCTGCGCTAGCATGAAAAATGAGTGTGAGAAGATTTCCTTGACGTTGGGAGTGAACACTATATGTAAGGGGTGTGAGGGAGAGTGAGGTAGGCAATTATGTGGATAGGCTTTTAGGAGTGATTGAGCAACAATAGTGCTCAATGCTTTTCTTTCTATTTCTGCACAATCTTTACTGTTATTTCTCTCTATCTTGTCTGGTACTACGAGCATCAGTCCAAGAGTGTTAATAATACACTATATTCCTTCATTCTTCTTGTTATTCTTTGTGGCTACCTATTTGTTTTTTAAAGAATTATTGTGCTTTGGTTGGAAAGAAATGCTAGAATTTTAATTATTCTTTTTTCACCCTTGGGATTAGGATTTCTCTTTTGGTTGGCATTCCTTAATACCGTGCTCATGATATGATATGTTCAATCGTATTTCTTTATTTGACATACAAAGGGACTGACATGCTTATTTGTTGAATCATTTTTCCATGTAGGTTTTAGTTCTTTTTGTTTCTTTGTTAGGATGCCTTATCTACTTTTGCACTCTTTTCCACTCTTATACTGAAATTTCCCATTTGTAGTTTGAATTTTCCCATTTACATATGTTTTTTCTGCTATCCTATGCTTGCCCTTACTCTTTTAACATTCATTTTTAATTGAAATGACGTGTCAGAGGCATTGCGCATGTATATGCATAATTCTTTTTGGGCATTGAAGCGTGTAAAATTATGTAGTTTTACATTGTTTATGCTTATTGCATGTATTTTCCTGTAAAGAGATGGTTGTAATAAACTATACGGTAGTTATGTGATATTGAAGCAATCCATAGAAGTTATTTTGTAACTTCTATTCTCTTTACCATATAAAATTGAGAAATTAATTGTTAATTCGTTTCATGTCAGTGCTTTGAAAGGAAGGGAGATTGGAAATGAAAAGTTGATTGGAGTTCTTGATCTGCAGAACATTTCATATAAAAACATTGATGCACGTGCGTTAATAACTGGTTTTCAATTTTTACAGGTGATGTTCTTTGTCCTACTAATTAATTGATATCACTGTTTCTCTGTTTTATTTTTATTTGTTTATTTTATTTGTGTCAATCACTTTTCATATCATTTTTGAATTGCAGGCCTATTACCCTGAACGTTTATTGAAGTGCTATATTTTACACATGCCATGGTTTTTTGTGAGTGTGTGGAGACTAGTTTCTCGCTTCCTAGAGAAGGCAACACTAGAAAAGGTACTTATTAACTATCTTATGTTGATTCATTGGCTTTATGTATAACATTTATCCGAATCCCCCCATCCTTGCCACATTGGGTAGGATTTGGTAGTTTATTTCTAGTAATGGACCAAAGGATCATTAACAATTTGCCTTTTGATTTAGAACGGGGGACAACTTTGGTCCCCAAAGTAGAACAAATCCATCAATATGACTTATCTGTTCTCTAGCTAAATTGGGTATTAGTGTAACCAAATGGTATGTAATCAAAACAATGTGGGATTTTTGATACATTGAGGAATATACTTGTTCAAGCAGTTCATCCAGTCATCCCCTTTTAGGTACCTAGTTAATTGATAGGAGGTTTGGGGTGGTTTACACAAGAAGAAACAGATATCAGCATCTAGCAGCAACTGAGGAAAGATTTTCTAGCAGTGGACAGAGGACTTAGTTAGTGAGTAGTGGTCCTTGTTTGTTTTGGACTTAGTTAGTGAGTAGTGGGTCCTAGTTTGTTTAAGACAGCAGCTGAGGAAGGATTTTCTAGCAGTGGACAGAGGACTTAATCAACATGATGATGATTATATTGGGTATGAGGATGAGACTAGTCAGTAGATTAGTTGATCCTAGATTTTTTTGGACTTTTGGTTTCCTTGATTATTGAACTCTTAATTTGTGGTGTTGTTGACGCTATCGTTGACTCTGTGTGACTTTGACATATTTATATGTGGCTTAAGTGGCTTTGATTATTTCTTTCTACATTGATTTTTAGATTTTTTGTATTATTATATCTATTTATAATTTATTTTTGGTCCGTCACAGATTCTGCCATAATTCGCAATGCCATCTGCCATATTTGTATGGCATTTTATCGTCTCACTGCCATAATTTTGCCATCCAGCTTTGACAACCTTGATTCTACTAGGTGAGAGAATAAACTTGACCCTAAATTCACATTTGACTAGGCAAGAGCGTAAGCTTAGCCCTACGCCTAAGCTTAGCTCTACACATAATTTTGGCACTACGCCTAAGTTCAGCCTGAAGCCGACATTTGTTTGTGCAAAAGCATAAGCCCAACCCTACTTCTAAACTCGGCCCTATGCCTTAGCAAGGCTAGGCGAGAGCATAAGCTCGACCTTACATCCATATTGGGGCTAGGTGAGAGAATAAGCTCAACCCTATGTCTAAGCTCGTCACTACTCCCATACTCAGCTAGCTAATGACTAGCTATGTAATATAGTTCATAATATATTATACCTCCAAACATTCAAGTAGAAGGTTCAACAAAGGAAATAGTAAAAAAGTCAAGTACAAAACAAGTACTTAAATACATAAATTCAGAAAAATAAAAAGCCTAAACATCAATCACTTCGGTGGAAGAAGAAGAAGGCACGAAGCGTAAATGAGTCACCACCTCTTCTCGCTCCTGCTCGGCCCCCGAGCCTTCATTGCCACCACCATCATCAATATTGTCATCACCCCACCCAAGGTTACCTCCATTCCCTATGGTTCCACCTCCAGCGCCAAGTTCCCATTCCTCACCACCTTGATGACGTTGCGCATTAAGAGGTCGATGTCTACAAGATTGTGGCGAACATGGTTGAGGGCCTTCTAGAACCAAAGAATACGCTTATCTTGTGCCTCCCTGGTCAAGACCTTGACCTAAGGTAGAACTTTTGTTGCCTTATCCTCAGAAGCCTTAGCCTTGTTCTCGGAATCTTCAGCAGTTGTTTTTTCTCAACGCTTCACCCGATCCTCGAGCTCCTCCACCTCCTCCTGGAGTCACTTTTGCTCAGCCATAAGTTTCTATTTTTCTAACTCGTGCTGCCCTTGGTGCTCTTCTAGCTGGCTCGCTAACTCCACACTCCTCAAAGCTGAATTTCGACCTCCTTTTCCATGAAGCGGGCCAAAAAGGTAGAACAGAGGCTCTAGACTTCAAAGAAGAGGAACATGGCTGTCACCCCGACCAACTAGATAGTAGCAAGATCCTTCGCCAAGGTTAGCGCCTGATTGATGAAGCCACCACAATCCCGCTCATCGCTCTAAAGGCTAGATTGAGAAGCACCCTCCACAAAGTTCCGGAACTCCCTGGTATGAGCGGTGGTGGACCTGACCTCGATGCCTCTTGAAGAATCCTTATCAGTTCTTTTCTTCTAGGTAAGGTTAGGAGGCTCATACAGAGTCTCCATGCTTGAACCCCCACCTGTAGAAGAAGGTCGAACCTAGCTCGGCTTTGGAGCCATATCAACTACAAAAATAGAACACATAAATGCAGTAACCACTAGAAGCGCTTTTAGTGGACAAGGCCCACAAGGTATGAGCAGTGGAGGACCTGACCTCGATGCCTCTTGAAGAATCCTTATCAGTTCTTTTCTTCTAGGTAAGGTTAGGAGGCTCATACAGAGTCTCCATGCTTGAACCCCCACCTGTAGAAGAAGGTCGAACCTAGCTCGGCTTTGGAGCCATATCAACTGCAAAAATAGAACACATAAATGCAGTAACCACTAGAAGCGCTTTTAGTGGACAAGGCCCACAAGGTCGACCGCCCATTAGAAGCGTAGAGCTTAACTATAGAATTCATCTATACTCAAGCTCGGGGGCTGTGTAGTGGACAAGACCCACAAGGTCGACCGACCATTAGAAGCATAGAGCTTAACTATAGAATTCATCTATACTCAAGCTCGGGGGCTGTGTAGTGGACAAGACCCACAAGGTCGACCGACCATTAAAGGCTCTACGGTCTAGCCCATATAGAATAACCGACCGAAGACAATAAGACCAGGAAGGAATCATCTAAAGATATACGTTTCATAAGTATTTAAGACTAATAATGTAAAATCATAACGTAAGGATAACACTTTGAATGACAATAATGACAGAAGGACCTTAAAAGAGATGGACCGAAGACCCTAAAGGGCAGATTGAACGGAATACTCGAATATTTACCATAGAGTGAACATTTGATCTCTTTTGTACTTGTCTTGCTTGTGTTGATCTGAGCTGGGTTCCTAACCAGGGGCTGAGATCTCGGTTGGACTTACATGACAAGAACAAGCGCTATGAACAATCGATAATAAAAAGAAGCATAATAAGGAGTGCAGAACAAAGAATCACGAGGAAGTAAAGGAAAAACTTGGAATTGAATATCCCTCTCTTCCCTCGTAAAGTTGAGCTTATAAACAAGTACATTAATTGAATCGGATCGAGTCTCTCCCATCGCCATTAAACCACCATTGCTAAAGTAATCTAACGGATCACCACAATCAAGGCGATCAACAGTGTCCCTAAGGGTGCATTTGTTTAGGGAGACATTAGGCACAGAGACATTGAGGACATTGAGACAATGATACTGAAGACAAGGACATTGTGTCTAGTGTCTCTGTAATATGTTTGGTAATGATGCACATGATATTAAAATAGTTCTTGTATCATGTTTGGAATAACTTGCACAAGACATAGAGTTCCTTGTAAAATTATTTTTTTATCCTTTTTATATAACTTTTTAATTAAAATAAATTCAATATCTTAATTAAAAAAAACCAATCCCTCATCACCTAATCTCGTCTCTTTTTCCTTTTCCATTAACTGCTCTGTAGATTGAAGCATTCAACCTCAAATATTCAATATTTCTTCCTTTTCCTTCCTGGGTTTTCTTTTTTCCTTCTCAAATTCATCTTCTTCTTCATGGCTCTAACCCCTTCTTCCAAATCAACCAATCATCACACCATGTTGAAGGCACCACACTCCAAGCATCGTCTCAACTTCACGCCCTCCACATCTTCTTCTTCTCCTCCTCCACCTCCTCCTCCTCCCCCTGCTCTATTGACGCATCGCTTGCATGCTCTCCAACCACCTGTGCCAACCACCTTCTCCACGAACCGTCTCCATGTGTCCACCCTTCTTCTTCTCCTCCTCCAGTCGCTGCTTGTGCCAACCGCGAGTGGAGGTCTTCGCGGCAATGGTGGTGGTGGCAGTGCTTGGGTGCTATTCTCCACAAAGAGCATGGATCTGACTTCAGAATTAGATGTGAAAATAGCTTTTAGGATAAAAGTTGTGAAGGGTATTTTAATGGAATTCTAAGAAAAGATAAAGGATATAGATGGAATGAAAAGTTTTTAAAACTGCTCCGTGTTCTACAATAATACCGTGTCTCGTTTTTTAAGTCAGTGTGCCTAGTGTAGAAATGCACACTAAAATGTTATTTTAGTGTGCCGGGACACTGTGTCTTTGTTCACCTTTTTGATGTGTCCCTCTTACCAAACAACTCACATATTAAATTAGTCCATGTCGCATTGTCTCTGTGCCTATTGTTCCCACAAATAAACACACCCTAAAAGTATGATGGGAAAAGCATTGATGAGATATGTGTTTGTCAATTAGCGTGCCACATGAGCACACACGTTTTACCCATAAAGTTCCATTCTACTCAACAGCCAGTTGAGAGCTCAATTTGGAATCAACAACATGGATCCAGTGGAACTCAGCTACACCTATCATACTTGCATCTTCTGCGGAAGTCTCCATGATTGGTGTCGTGTGATTGGTGGCTAGAATGTGGTTACAATTGGTGAAGTGAAAGAAGAGGAATTTTTTTCCATTTGTTTTGGTATGTATAAGCACAATGGATAACACATGGGAGTGTTAGATAAAGATAGTAGCACCACAAGGATGAGATGGGAGTGTTAGATAAATATAGTAGCACCACAAGGATGAGATGGGGGTGGTGGTGGTGTTATACCAAAAAAAAAAATTAAAATAAAAGAAATTAAGTCCATCCAACGGAAGAAAAAACAATTTATATTCAAAGTTGAATTCAACAATTATCGTCATTCATTTTTTAGGGGTCATTTCCATAAGTCTTAAAGCAATGAATCTCAACAGTTCAGTTAAGAATTGAACGCATCAGATGGAATGACCATTTAGGTCCCAAACTCAAACGGACCAACATAGAATTTTCCTTCGGGGACTGCTATTTGTACATACAACAATGTCATCTACCCATTTTTTACCCATTCAAAAGTTGGCAACTTTTATGAAAATGTTGGAAAATTGCTAACATATTCATAAAAGTTGCCAACTTTTTGAATGGGTGGAGGGGTATTGTTGTATGTACAAGTAGCATTTTCCTTTTCGTTATTAGATGATGCTAACTTGTAGGAGCAAGCAAGAATTCCGTAGTTCGTAGTCTATTCATCAGTTCACATCTGGCATTTTCTATACAGCAAAAGATGTGATTTCTGCATCCACAAACTTAAAAACATTTGTGAAAGGGGAGCCACTTTTAGGCTATATAGCCTTACTTTTCCATCGAAGAAAAAAATAATATAACAATATAGACTTGGTATTGTTTGTTGGTTTTTGTATGCTAGTTTATGCCTTGAGTAATAGTTTGTTTATAGGGTTTTTCAAAGAAGTGTCCTTTGCTGCGTTTATTTGCAAGTACAATACATAAATACACATGTAGTTACATAAATTTGGAGTGTTTGGTTGGAAGATAGATACACAAAATATTGTGTATTTTGTGTCAATTCTAAAATTGAGGACACATACACAAAAATGAAAACACTAATTTATATATATATATATCTTCCTTATATATGTATTTGTATATTGTTCAATCTTATACTTGTAAACAAACACAACCTAAAGTTAAGGATACTCAAAATGGTAAGTTTTAGCAAATTTTAAAATATTGTGGTGGGCACTTTGTATAGAAACATAAAAAGGAACCTTCCCAACATGAATATTTTCACTTTTATTAGTTAAGTACCCTTTGCAAAACCCTTGTTTATAATATGATTTTTTTGAATAATTTATATGTTGCCGCATGCATCTGTTTATTCATAAAAAGCGAAATACTTCTAGCTGTTAATAAACATAGGGTTGTGTTGGACTACTTATCAATGGATCTAACATCTGAAATTTTCTTGTTTTTTTGCCTAAAATGATCCATAATCTTGGTATAATAAATGCAGATTGTAATTGTAAGCAATGAGGAAGAGACAAGAGAGTTTATTAGAGAAGTTGGTGAAGAGGTTCTCCCAGAAGAATATGGTGGAAAAGCAAAGCTTGTAGCCATCCAAGATGTTCAGTTGACGCCATTGGAAAATGGACCAACAAATTAAGATGACTTTTTGGTAATCAGGACAAAAAGAGTCATTTGAATCGTGTTGGGGGCATCTGATTGCTTATAATCTAACACTTTACCTTCAATATCTCATATTCAGAACTTCTGAACTTTCTTGTGCATGAACTTGTTTAATAGAAGCTAAATTATGTTGAAGAAGAGAATTCCAATGCTTGTCTTGATATTAGTTCACATTTGCAGTCCGAATCATTATTTATACTAGTATTACCTGTGCGATGCACAAAAGTAATATATTTTTTAAAATATTTTTTTTAAAAAGAATCTATGGAGGATTAATAAGTTGTGTTCTCACCTAATCTGAGCACTTAGCCGAGGTTGATCTCGGGCTCAACATCTAGACCAGTTAAGTACATAGAGTTTGTTCAGCTTGTCAGTTTACTAGTACTCTTGAATGTGTTAGTCTTAGTTGCCTTTTGGGTGGGTTGAGCTCCCTCTTTTAAAGAGATCTCTTGTTGTTGAGTCTTTAATAATACTAAGAATCAACTGTGTCTAGTTGTTTAGGGGGACATTGACAGATTGATGATCAATAGGTATTTGTGATTTGCTCATGTATCAGTTGGTGACTCTTATGGGTTGAGCCCTGTACTTGGCTACCCTTGAGCTCAGGTCTAAAGTTTCTTTGGGACTGAGATCTAGAACATGGTCTGCATGCTCGATGCTGTGCATTGTGGGTCAATATTATTAGGCCTAGTTTGGGCTGAGCTCTTTGGGCTTAGTTCAGTACACAACCCTCGAGCTCAGGTCTAAAGTGTTTTTTTTTTTTGGGTTGAGCTCCAAAATGCGATCGTTTTGTAAATAGTTCCTGAGCTCATGTTCGGTGCTTCTTGTGGTTGTGGGCGATGTGATCGTGGGTATGGGTGACGTGTTCGTGGTGGTTCAGGATGCTTGAGATGGCCTTTGGTTTCCGAGTCGTTATGGCTTTCTTTATGCGCCACATGTGGTGCTTTTATTGGTGAACCTATCGTGCCTATTAAATAAACTTTGTCCATTTCACCATGCGCCTTGATTTCTTTCTCCTTCTCTATGTGTCATCAGATGTTTTAGATGACTTTGATCTCCTTAATGTTCACCCGTCTTGGCTATTAGATTTTCTAATAGTTAGATTGCTTTTGTTTCTTTCTTTACGAAAATGTTGAGTTTTAAATTCTATTATTCATCATCCCTTACTTTTTCCTTTGTATGTTTCCTCTCTCTTCTGCTACTATCTTCCTTTCATTCAACCCTTTGCTCTCCCCATTTCGCTTGGACCTCCTTGGACATTTCCTTTTTGCTATCCTTCTTTGGTAAGTCCATTCCCTCCTAGTAGTGTTTAGTTGGCCCTTTAGTGCATTTTTCTTTTTATTTGTTTCTTTTCTTTGCCAAAGATTGTTCCTCTTCCTCTTTGTCTAAGTTTAAAATGGCTGGGAAGAATTGGTTGATGTTGATGCAGGAACTTCTCCAATAAGGAAGGTGGTTTTGATGTTGCTTTGGTACGGGAGGAAGACTCATACTCCTGGGTTTCTGATAACATTTTGTGTTGGCCTTTTGTCTATGACGATGATGAGTGCATTCATCATTTTAGGAAGTCTGATTTCTTGTCCTTATTTGGTGATGTAATAAACTACTTAGTTCACCTTGCCAATCATATGATCGAGTTTGTCATTTTAAGACTAGGAATATCAATCTCAATTTCATCTTTATGTATCTAGATCTTTTTTCTAATTTACAAATTGGAGTGGTAGATATTGTTAATGTTGCTACTTTAGAACTTCATCTTAATAGATGGGGCTTTTGTTCAAACTTTTGAGGTGTTGTTTGAGGTTTTGGGGGTAGCTGCTAGTGTGAGCGTTTTCTTTTACTATTTTTAGAAGAAAAATGTTAACAAAGGTCATTAATTATCTTTTAATTCCCATCTCAGGAGAAGAATTTTGACCCTGCAAAACTCTTCCTTCAAAGATTTCAAAGAAAAGTTTTAAGATTTGATTTACTGATAACAAATTTCCCTTTTTTCTTTATCGAGCTACTAATCACCCTAAGTTTTACCTATATTTCCAACCATTCCCAAAACAAATTCTAAATATAGATTATGACTCCCTCGAGGTCAATGAGAAGAGAATAATTGAAAAATTGGACAAATTAGTTCATAATTCAAAAATGTATAATTTTATCCCAGTACGAGGGGCCAAATTATCCTTGTCACAAATTGTGAGAGATCAAATTGGGATATTTGAATTATGAGGGACCAATTTGAAACATTCAAATTTTGAAGGATTAATTTGCCCCGTCGTATATTTCTCAACAACCAATTTGGGTATTTACTCCACAATTTAATCTATCCATTCATATCATATAACTTGGTTTATGATTTACTTAACATTTTATTACTTAGTTCCTTAGAGGTGACAATTGCATTTTAACTTCTCCATGTCCTATGTTGTGTTATGCATCTAATTTCCAAGCTATTAACCAATATTTCTTTCTCTACCAAATTTGTATAAAACTAAAAAAAAAAAAATATGCATCCTTACCTTCTACTGAAAGACCGGTTAATGAGGAAAAAAAGTCTCAGCTTGGAAAAACAATTTCGTGTTAAATAAATAAATGACTTGGTGATAAATAAATAGATGATATATGTGTTTAATAAATAGATGATATATGTGTTTAATCAATAAATATAGGTACCAACACTAGGTGTTAGTTGATATGGTTGGAATATGGGTTTGTTAGTTGGAATGTAAATCAGTTAGACTAGAGTTGAGAGTTAGTATAAGAAGAGTTAACATTAAGATTGTTAATTCAGTCTTTTTTATGATTAATGAAATTACAAAGGGCACAATTCTTTCTTTCTTAATGAGTTTTTCCCTGGATTAGAATGGAGGGTTGTATCATTTGGCTCCTTCATTGAGCTCCACCATCTTAAACATAACCTTCAAGCAAGACCCGCAACACCCAATACCTCTCCAATAAACTTCCAGTGATTTCACATCAATGGCCACACCAAGGAACGATCTTGCCCGCATAATTGCAGAAATGAAATCAATGCAAGAAAATATGTAGCTTCAATGGTCCAAGATTTTAGAATTAATGGAATCTTGCACATCCAGGATCCAAGAACTGCAGATTCAAGCGCACACAAAATCCATCAAAAACTCTTCTTTCGATCCCCCCATCGAAATCCGACACTGAATTTCAAACATGACCTGCCACAATTTAATGGAGACAACATCGAAAATTGGCTCTTCAAGGTGGAGGAATATTTCGACCTTGTTGCAAAATCGTTACCTACGAGTAAAATTGGCTTCTCTTTCTATGACTGGTTCCACATATGCTTGGTACAAAATGGATAGTATGCAAAACCAACACCACTAACTGGCATACCTTCGTCGATGCGTTGAGTAAGCGTTTTGGATCAAATTTGTATGTAACTAACCACCATGATTAAGCGTTGATTATGCGTTAATTAAAAGAATTGCACCATGGAGGTGCACTCAATCATTAATGGAGTTGTCAACGAAGATGCAGTTAAATGGTGCAAAAAATGCGGAGTGGTTCAGATTGAAGCCCCAGAACAGAAATGCTTGCTGAAAGAAGCAGCTCAAAAGAGCATCCCAGGAGTTAATTCTATTAGAGCTCTCGATGCTACCTCTATGTTGGTCGAATTTGATAGTGAAAAAGTGAAGCTGGAAGGTCTTAGTCTCTTCAAGAATCTCGAATATGTTGTAAAAGCAGGTCCTTGGGAGGAAAAGTCATACTATAGTCATAGAGAGGCATTAGTAATATGCATTGGTTTGCCCATTCATGGTTGGGCCAATCCCAACTTTGAATGCCTGGCAAAGCCTTGGGGAAGCTTCTCCGACTATGTTTTTGGAGATGATTTTAGATCATTCAAACTCAGAATCCTAACTACCAGGCAAGAACCTATCAAAGGTTGCATCAAGATTGAAATTGGTGGAAAAGTTTATCCAGTATTCATGTTCGAAATCGAATCATCCGAACTTGAAGAGCTTGAATTAGAATTAAGTGATAGTCCAACTATTCAGAATGGCGGGGGTAAGATCAGTTGTCAAGGTAGCGACAATCAATGCAACAATGAAGATGAACAGTCGCGTGAGGGAGAAGGTGAACAGTCAAGGGAACAGCCGCATGAGGAAGAAGGTGAATCGATCGTCAGAGAGACACCGACCCTCCCAGAAGTGGGCCTATCTATTCTAGTCAGCCCAATAAGCAATGATGGGCCCGATCTAGGATCTCAAGGATCTCAACAATCGGTGAGAACTAGGAGCCTTATGGTAAGCACCACAACCTCGCAAGCAATCAACATGCTCCATGTATCGAGGGCCCAAAAGCAGGATGTGCATGAGATGGATGCAAGCCCATTAATCCAGAAATCCATAACGCTTGAGAACAGTGGTGAGCATGAAGTGGGTCCTCCGGGTTTTGAAAAGCCCATAGCCTCTGGTCCCAACCCTAGAGTCTCTGAGGGTGATTAGTCGGTGAGTTCCGAAGATAGACGAGCCGCGAGAGAGAAGGCGAGTGAGGAAGAAGAGATCGCTGTCGCCGTTTCTGAAGCGGTCAACGCTGGTAGGCGGCTTGGATTCCATATTGATGAAGAGGACAAAAACATAACTATTGCGCTGGCTAGAATTCGTAGAAGGCAAAAAGAAAGAGAGAAAGCATTCATGAGAGCCCAAGAGATGGAGACTCCTTCCCCTCTCAGATCCCTGCTTCGGAGAAGATAGCAAAGCGGCTGTCCAGATCGCAAACCATGGTGCGATTCGCTTTCCGGAACTGTAGGGGCTCTAATGGAAAGGGCAAAGCAAACACGATAAGGAAATTTGTACAAGAGTATCGTATTGATTTTATGGCGCTGATAGAAGCAAAGCAATTTGGGGGTTGCAATTTTATGAAGATTAATTGGTTTGGATCTAAGCACAATTCTGCTGATGTGGTTGCAGAGGGGAACTATGGAGGACTTTTATGCTTATGGAAGGAAGAGATCATATCAGAAGTTGCCATCTCCAAAGGGGAAAGATGAGTGTGCGTTAATGGCTTATTGCAACCTCATAATTTTCCCTGTGTTGTGATCTCTGTCTATGATTATCACTCAAGCCCTGAGTAAGAATTATTCTTTGATAAACTTTTGCATTTATAAAATCAACTAAAGCATCATGTATTGGTTGATGGGGATTTTATTGAAATATTAAAGCCAGAGGAGAAAAAAGGGGTGTGTACAGTCATCCAGACATTGGATCCAGAAATTATTCTCCATGATTGGTTTCATACAAAGATGGTTGGAAGAGAAAAGAAAGTGTGGATTTCATTTTTCTTTGCTGTCATATGCATTTTGTGGAAAACAAGAAATAAAATGATCTTTAAAAGGTTTAAACCAAATTAGCAGGGTGAAACAAGAATGAATAAAATGGCTGTAGCTTGGTGGCTAAAGGCATGGAGTGATGGCTTTCCCTTTATTGATAATTTGGTGGTTGATATTTTAGAAACATGTAGGGGCTGGCTTAGAATCTTACCCAGGAAACATAAGCTATGAAGGGGAACTACCCTCGGCTGAGAGGAAGCTATGCAGTGTGATCATGAGAATTCTGGAAGCTTGATGCTACTGTGATGTATTTATGCCCATTTGAGTGTAATTTTCTTTCTCGTTTGTAATCTGTTTAGACTGTATGATGGTTTTGCTGGTACTCTTTTTCCTCGTTCGAGATTTTTTAATGAGATCCGTCTAATCAATTTTATTCATGAGTCTCTTTGTCTCGAAGTCTCATGACAATAATCGAAAAAAAAAAAAAAAGAATTGCACCAAACCACCATGATACCCCACTACCAAGCTTGATTTGAGTCACTAGCTAACAAGGTAAACAGCGAATAGTAGTTGACAAGCCTCTTCATTGCGGGGCTATTGGACCCGACCAAGTAGCCATTACCGATCGCACGATCCACCTTTTACCCGGAAACTGTGTCATTAGCTCAATTGCATGAGCAATATCAACGAGTTCAAGGCCATTTTCAAGAACCTCAATCTTTATAACCCTAATGAAACAACAATCAATAACAACTCCACCCACTGATTCATCAACAATAGCAAAAGGCCAATTGTAGCAACATTCAGTAATTTCAACATCCCATAAAACAACACTGAAGAGGTTCAATATCTTGGTATTCAATGAAAAGAAGAGCGAAAGCAAGAGCCTGTGTTAGTGTTATGATGAGCGATTCCTTCTGGGCCACAAATGCAAGGCAAAATATATGATGTTAGTTGATAAGTATGATTTGGATGCTCTCTATTTTGAGAAAGAACTCGCTGCAACATTTGAAAGTAAGCATGAGTATAATCCTGAGGTGAGTTTCAAGGCTCTTCCAACCATGCATATTAGACCATTCAAAGTGAATGTAGAATGTGGAGATTTTCTATGGTGCAAAAATGTTAGTCCACAAACTATAATACAAGTCTAGGGAATAGTCTTTACACTGAATGTGTTTGATTTAGCTATCTCGGGATCTGACTTCGTATTAGGGGTTTCTTGGCTAAAATCAATTCAGCAGGAGCTAACTGATTACAATGAGTTGACAATGGAGTTTATCTACAAAGACAAATTCCACATTTTGTATGATGAAAATCTATTGTGGTCTGAGTCATTAACTACATGAAATATGAAGAAGATGATATAGGGTACTAGGGGCTGGCTGTCAAATGAAAATGGTCACACTTGATACAACCGAAACTCCAACCTCATTACTACAAGAATTTGGGGGCGTATTTGCTAAACCAAGTGATTACCACCAACAAGAGGTATTGAACACAAAATTCAATTACAAGATAACTCAAAAATAGTCCAAGTTCGACCATACCGCTACCTCAATTTCCAAAAATATGAGATCGAATGCTTGGTGACGAAGATGCTCCAAAATCAAATTATCTAGGACAACACAAGTGTGTTTTCTTCTCCAACACTATTGATGAAAAAGAAGGACGACACATGACGCTTTTATGTTGATTACTTGGTATTGAATGTAATAATAGTGCAAGATATTTTTCCCATGCCAACAATGGATGAAATTCTAGATGAGTATAGAGCAAAACTATTTTCTAAGATTGATCTCTGATCAGGTTACCACCAAATTAGAATGGATGAAGCTAATGTCCACAAAATGAATTTTCGCACGCACTCAGGCCATTTTGAGTTCTCGGTCATGCCATTTGGTCTCACCAATGCCATGACGACTTTTCAGGCTACAACGAACAATGTTTTTTAAACTTTCTCGAGAAATTCGTGGTTATTTTTTTTAATGATATATTAATCTATAACAAATCATTGGAGGATCATGTTGAGCATTAGAGATTAGTATTACACACACTTTGATGGATAACCAGCTCTTTTGCAAAATTTTCTAAATGTGATTTTGGTAAACCTTCAATCCATTATTTGGGACACATTGTTTTCCATTTAGGTGTCCAAGTTGATAATGAGAAAGTGACTACCATTACTAATTGGTCACAACCAAAAAATTCTAAGCAGTTAAGAGAATTTTTGGACTTAGCAGGCTACTATAGACAATTTGTCAAAGGAAATGCTCAACTAGTAGGGCCCCTAACTGAACTACTTAAGGAGGAGTTTTTTTCTTGGTCTTCTATAGCTTTAGAAGCATTCTCTGCATTAAAGGAAGCCCTCACTAATAGACTCACTCTAGCTCTTCCTAATTTTAATGAAACATTTGTGGTGGAGATTGATGCCAATATTGTAGGAATTATATATGTTCTTTCACAAAAGAACCATCTGATTGCTTGACTCCAAAAATGGGTAGTTCATCGCCATATGTCCTGGAACCCTATGCTATTACACAAGTTGTGGTCAAATAGAGACATTATCTCTTGGGAAGACAATTCATTATCAAATTAGATCAGAAAAGTCTCAAGGAATTGACGTCTCAAGTGGTGCAAACCCTAGAACAACAATACTACATTCTTAACCTATTAGAATATGAGTTTGATATTATTTATCGCACTGGAAAAACTAATGTAGTAGCTGATTTGTTATCTAGATTGTCGACCATGTTTTGTGCCATGTACACAACGATAGAGAGCTCCTTAATATCTCAGATTTGGAAACTTAATAAAACTGAAACAGGGCTCTTGGAATTCTTTGACTTAGCAAGGAAAGGGAAGCTGCCAGCAGACTGTGGGAAAAATGAGTTGATTATATTCAAGAAGTGGTTTGTGGTGTTAGAAAATTCTCATATTATAGAACAGATTTTTTGAGAGTTCCATGACCTACCACAAGGATGACATTCGGGGTTTCTAAAAACATACAAGAGGATATCATAATAGTTCTATTGGAATAATATTAAGAGCACCATTGAAAAATCAGTAGCAAATTGTGCAATATGTCAACAGTCCAAGTATTCGACTTCCAAGAGCCCTGAGTTATTTCAGTCGCTGCCAATTGAAGATTGTCCGTGGACTGATATTAACATGGACTTAATAGTTGGGCTTACAAAATCTTCAAGATATTCGCCAATAATGGTGATGGTCGATAGATTCACAAAAATGACTCATTTTGCTGCATTAAAGGTCGATTATACAACAAAGATAGTGGTAGAAGAATTTTTAGACACAGTGGTGGAATTACATGGGTTTTCTAATGGAATAATATGAGATCATGATCCTGTATTTCTAAGCAATTTTTGGAAGCAAGTCATGTAATAGGGAGGCCCAAAATTGCACATTTCCACTGCTTACCACCCACAAAGTGATGGGAAAATGGAAGTGGTAAATCTCTGCTTAGAACAATACTTGTGAGTATATGTGTTAGAACAACCATTCACGTGGCTTCGGTTTCTTCCTTGGAAAAATTATGCAATGACACCACTTATCATTTATCCTTAGGAATGATGCCACACAAAGGTCTATATTGCTACAATCCGAGGTTTTTTCCATTATACACAGTCGGTTCAACCACAATTGTGGAGTTTGATAAAAACTTGTTGGATAAACAACAAATCCAGGAACAATTACTTCGACACACTCAAAAAGCACAACACCGGATGAAGAAGAAAACATATGCAAAGAGGAAGTAAGTTCAGTTTCAACTAGGACAATGGGTGTGTGATAAATTTCACCGTTATAAATAGCAATTTGTGGCAGAGAGATTGAACTACAAGGTAATGTAGAGGTACTTGAGGCCACTCAAAATCTTGAAAAAGATAAGGAATGTCGCTTATAAATTAGCATTGTTAGAAGGTAGTAAAATCCATCCACTACTACAAATCTTCCTTCTTAAAGAATATAAAGGGTCTGATCCATCAATGACACTGGTATATGATGAATCTAAGCATTAGACGCTACCAAAATAAACAAAATACTAGGTGGAAGATCGGTCACAACAACCACAATAGAAAAGAGACAAGTATTAGTGCAGCGGAAAGCTCGCCAACCTGAAGATGCAGTTTGGGAAAATTGGAAAATACTCTCTGACTTGTACCCTCTAGCAGAACTTAAGGACAAGTTCAATTTTGAATGAAGGGACAATGATACATCCTTACCATCTACTGAAAGATCGGTTAGAGAGAAAAATGTCTCATTTTAAATAAATAAATGACTTGGTGATAAATAGATAGTTGATCTATGTGTTTAATCAATAAAGTGCAACCCATCTTAGAATTCTCTCAACACTAGGTGTTAGTTGATATGGTTGTATAGGAATATGGGTTTGTTATTTATAATGTAAATCATTTATACTTTATAAGTGACTAATAAGTGGGAACTAGAGTTGAAAATTAGTGTAAGAAAGCTTGGTATTAAGATTGTGAATTCATCATTTTTAATAAAATTCCAGAGGGTATTGTTGCCTATTTATCTAAGAGTCTTTCTCTAGACTAGAATGGACGGTTGTAGTAAAACTTGTCACAAAGTCAAGAGGTGTCAAATTACTAAGCATAGTAGACAAGAAAGGAAGGGCGAAGAATAAAGAAGGAGAAAAATAGTATTTTTATGATCGATGTGAGCCTATAACAAGCATTTTTGGTCCTCACACAATTTCTCAACCTTATGTCAAAAGAAGCTCACAAATCAAATAAAAATTATTATAAAATAAAGATGCGACACAAGATAAATACTTCTCATTTATGGAGATCTGATAAACTGGGGACAAGCACTTATGGTCATCTCTGAGAATCCGATAGACATGAGACAAACACTTCTTATCTTTGTGACTCTTATAAGCATGAGACAAATAAGTGGCATGATTACGCTAACATTTTACATAAAAAAAAGTGAATTCCATCTATTAAGAATACAATTCTAAAAAATAAATAACTTCAATATTTTGTTTGACTCTTTACCTTCGTAGTAAAAAAGCTAAGAATAATCCAATAGTATAAGTTGAATTTTTGGTATAAGATGAAAAAATTTAAATTTAGTTCAAATTATTATATAAAAAGTATTTACAACTACAATATTCTTTTATACATATATACTAATTTTTAATAATATATATGAGTTCAATTCAAATAACAACTATGTAACATTAAGCAAAGCTACACCACTTATAAATTCATAAAAAATAGTTTTTTTATCGATCCAACCGTTGAATTGGAATAAATAATTGTGAAAATCATTCGTGTCAAATTTCATTAAAATTGAACATCATTAAGAATGTATTCATATATTTCTTATTCTTGTTTATTTTGAACAAATGTATTACGTTGAGTTTTATGTCCATCAAAATTATATCAAATGATTTTATATTGTTTCAAAAATTTATAGGTATGATCTATATGATATGAACCTCTGATCCAACGATTAATTTAATAAAAAATTAATCCAATAAAAAGTTATTGAACGGTGTAACAATTGCTTAAAGTTAAATCAATGTTATTTGAACTCAACTCTCTCTCTCTCTTTCTATATATATATATATATATATATATATATATATATATATATGCACAAATTGGGCTAGAACTCTGGCAAGGGAGCAATGCAGAAGAGAATATATATGGTAGACCAAAATAAAAAATATGAAAAGATAACTTGTTCACTATTTATTTTAGGTTTGGTTTTAAATTCGCTTGATGAGGTAACACATTAAAATTGCTGGATCATTTCTAACCAACAATTTCCAAGCTCAAAGACATTGTTGATATTCCAATTCATTTTATACTAAGGTCAACCAATTTCGACATATCAAATGAACAGAGTCAGTAAGCAATCAACAAAAACATTTAGAAAGACAACAATTTAGCAGAACAAGCCAAACTAACTATCCCCTAAGTCATTCCCTAGTGATTCACTCTGCATATATTCATATTCATCGCATTAAGACTAGTCTCATTGCTAGAACAATGAAAAAATCAAACTTATTTCAAACTACAATAATGACAAATGTTACTGTTTGTCCAATCACACAATAATAACAACAATATTCATTAGTTATCTTATTCCAACACTACAAAAAATTGGAGAAAAGATTGAGGTACAACATATATACATTACAATTGTACATCCAACATGTATATATATATATTTAGCAAAATAGGACCGCTCAGCCACGTGATGACGACGGTTGAAATATCTTAGAGAGTAGGTAGATTATAATTAGCTCCAATATTTTAGGGATTAGCAAAAAAATATTCGGTTTTGTTTTTTCTTTTAATTTGGTTTTTAGGGGTAGCATTTTGTGCGGTTTCATTTTGTTTTTATTCATTCAAATCATTTTTTTAATAATTAGAATATTGAGTTACACATATTGTTCTCAAACTTTTGTATTTTAAGATGTTCTTCTATAGTTTTTATTTTTTATTTTTTTCATATTCCTTATTTTTCATCATCAAGATTACAATGAGTGATGAAAATGTTGAAATTGTTGGTACAATTAGTGATACCATGAAGCAAGTAAGTATTTTGGTTTTTTATGTAAAATCGTATGCATTTTATGGAGTAGAATGAATATTTTTTGTTTTAAAATGCAACACATAGACTATAATCATAAGTTTTTTATGCTTGAATTTCTTTTCTAAAAAAATAAAATAGCACACATCTTTACTATACATAATAGCACACTTTTCACTTATATAAATAACACACATTATACAGCGAGAAGAATTGACAATTATTATGTTTTTTTACGCTCCAATTGTGTGTCACAAATTCACGCATCTTGTGGCGTAATGGAGGGGGAGTATCCGCAAAAGGGAATGTATTTTTCTTTTGTTGAAGATACAAGGAAGTTCTATAAATCATACGCACAAAATGTTGGGTTCACTATTAGGAAACGTACAACCAAAAAATGTGACAATGGTGAGGAATACAAACAATCAATTACATGTAGCAGAGAAGGGTGTAGAGTGTCCACTGTCACCAGCTGAGAAAACATTTCCTACAGCAGTTGCTAAGTGCAAAGCAAGAATATATGTCAGGTGCGTTGAAGAGCATTTGTGGTTAGTAACTGTTACGGAACTTGATTACACACATGATCTATGTCAAGAAAAGGCAAAGATGTTTAAGGAAAGGAAAAGTCTAGAGGTACAACACAAAATAGCCAACTTATTAGAGCCAACTCATTAATGACATTAATTGAAAAATAAAAAAAGGAAAAAAATATTACACTAATCAATCATAATAAATATCAATTAATTTTATATTAATATCTTTAAATTAATATGCTAGGAATTAGAACATCCAAAAACAACCTAATCAGAAAATGATATACTTGTGATTTGTTTTACACCTACCAAGTATACCGGTGTAATAAGCTTCCAAATGTAATCATTCCTAGCAATGTAATGTGTGTGTTTACACGAACCTAAACCTGGGTGAAATAGTTTCATCGACACCATCGAATAGAACGCTACCAAATTGTGCTCGTTCAAGTCCTTTTTCATTCAATTTTTATCCTGGGATTGATGCAATTGTAAAGCATTTTTACGCGATCATCTTATTTTATCAGCATCAACCATTAGCAATGGAAGAGTGTAATGCACACCCGATTAATAATGGCCACAATGATTGAAATCTCAAGGTTCGTTTGAAATAGCTCTTTTAATTTTATTGCAATGAATGGGTAAAATGTGTTTGTAGAACATGCTTTAAAATGTTTAAAACAATTTTTTTCCGAGGTATGTATAATACATTTTAATCCTATATATGTAACATGTTAATTGGTATGTGTAATTTACTATGATTTGTATGCGTACGTATAATTCACTTAAATTTGTTTGTGTATGTGTATGTAACTCACTTTAAATGTACATGTGTAATTCTCTTTATGTGGTATGTGTAATTCACTCTAAGTAGTATGTGTAATTCACATGTAATCCTATTTGATATGTGTAATACTCTTTATTTGATACGTGTAATACACTTTATTTGATACGTGTAATACACTTTCTTCGGTATGTGTAATAACTTTTATTCGGTATGTGTAATACTCTTTATCTGATATGTGTAATACTCTTTATTTGGTATGTGTAATAACCTTTATTCGGTATGTGTAATACCCTTTATTCGGTATCTGTAATATCCTTTAATTTATTCAGTATGCGTAATACCCTTTATTTGATATGTGTAGTCACTCATTCGATATGTGTATCACCCATTTATATGGTACGTGTATTAACTTTTATTTTGGTAAATGTAATACATTTTATTTGATATGTATGTGTATCAACCTTCAATTTGATATGTGCATTACTCTTTTATATGATATTTGTAATTTTTTTTATTTGATATCTGTAATTTCTTTATTTGAATAGGATATCATAAAAAGAGAATATTTTTTAAAATTTGAATGAAATTCTTTTAGAAAAATTAAATGATTAATCATCAAATAATGTAATAAATACTATTTATTATATCATATTAATTATATATTATATATAAGTAGTATTTATTAGTTGGCTCTTTGGTTGGCCACCTTAGTTGTACATGTAGCATTGCTGTTAAGGAAAATAGGCATCTTAGCATGCACGCAAAACACATGATTGAGATAAATGATGAGGCTGGAGTTAGACCGAACAAAACTTTTCAATCACTTGTCAAAGAAAGTGGAGGGTACTCTGAGTTGCAATTTACTGAACAAGACGTTATGAACTATGTGCGCAGGGAATTGGGAAATGTTAGTGAAGATGGTGATGCAAAGGCACTGATAAAGTATTTTATCAGGATGCAGTAACAAAATCGCAACTTTGTGTTTGTTGTTGAGACTGATGACAACAACAGTCTGAAGAATGTTTTCTGGGCTGATGCAAGAAATAGAGCAGCGTACGAGTACTTTGGTGATGTAGTGTCATTTGCTACCACCTACAACACAAACAGGCACGTAACACACATTATGATAATTTGCGACAAGAATATTATTATTTTATTTTATCAAGTAATTATTATTTGATAACATGTTTATGCAGATACAGGATGACTTTCAGTTCTTTTGTAGGGGTAAACCATCACGGCAACTCGGTGCTATTTGGATGTGCGTTGCTCCGGTCGGAAGACACTAAGTCATTTACATGGTTATTCAACGAATGGGTTAAGTGTATGGACGGGAAACCGCCATGTGGTATTCTAACTGATCAAGAAGGTGCAATGAAGAACGCAATTGAGTTTGCAATGCTGATCGCACGCATAAATGGTGCATTTGGCACATTCTAAAGAAGATTTAGGAAAAATTATGCGGGTACAAGTATAAGGACATAAAGAATGAGATGAAAGCTATTGTTTGGGACTCTGGGTCTATAGATGAGTTCGAGGATGCATGGGCAGACTTTATTGTAAAGTATGAGTTAGATTCTAATGAGTGGCTGTCAGGTGATTATTATTATTTATTTAATGCAATTCCACCTGATATAGCACATAACACACATTAACTTTGTCACAAATGCACACATTTTTAAGCAAGGGTCACACTATATAATTTTTAAAAAATAGCACACGTCATCGTGCATTAGTTATATATTTTTTTCACGATTGCATTTTTTTTAACAGCAATGTACAACGAAAGGAAAATGTGGGTTCCCATATTTGTGGAACACGAGTTTTGGGTAGGGATGAGGAGCACGCAAAGGAGTGAGAGCTTGCACGCATTTTTCAACAAATATCTGACCAGAAAAAGCAATTTGGTGCAGTTTGTTCACCAATATGACAACGCTCTTGCAGACAAGGCACAAAAGAGTTGGAAGCTGACTTTTTATCATTCAAGACAATTATACCCTGCATTTCTACGTCAACCATCGACGAGCAATTCCAAGAATCATACACACACGCAAAGTTTCGAGAGGTTCAAAACGAATTTCGGTTGAAGACAAATTGTTACACATACATTGAACGAAGATCGAGATGCCGAATTTGTTGTGTACAATGTTGTTGAGGATATCAAATGCAATGCAGGATTTATAAAGAGGCGGGTGTTCAAGACCAAGTTTGACGCAATTAAGGGGGAGATCCAATGTCAATGTCTGCTTTTTGAGTCTAGGGGTATTGTGTGTCGTCATTCATTATGTGTGCTCGGTCTTGAATCGGTTCAGAGACTTCCAAAATAATATGTTCTTCAGCGTTGGATTAGAAAGATAGATCGCAAGCACACTCACATTAAGTGCTCCAATGATCCTTCTCGTAACGAGCCTAGTAAGAAGCGATATAATGAATTATGTGTTCATTTTTATAATATTGCAGAACGTTTTGTTGACTCAGAAGAGGATGCAAGAGTTCTACATGGTTTATTGGATGATGCATTAGCTGAGAAAATGACACGAATGGATAACAACACACTGGAGCAATGTCACTTATTATTACCTGCATGCGCCCCATACCATGATGAATTTGGAATATTAAGCCCACCCCATGCACACACAAGAGGTCGCCCACCGAATCGATTACAATCAACTATGGATAAAGTTATAAAAAAGCAAGGAAGGCAGCCAAAGACGGTGAAAAACAACAAATATATGTCATTAGTTGTGGATTGTAGTTTGTTTTTTTTTTTTTTCATTTTTACTTACTATGTCGTGTTCGTTCTCTTTTTTTTTTTATCAACATGAACAACAGTAGAATGGTCAAGTTGCAACAGTGTCTACCCAAATGGACACCAGCATGGAAACAACAAAAGATAATCCAAGGATATCATATGTATCATTGTTGTCCTCAATGCACACAACACATCAAGGACAACCATAAGGGTATTGAGAAAATATTTGTATCATTATAGCGCCATACGTTAGTTTTGATGTTATTTTTATTTTTTAAATGTTAGTCAGTATTGTTTTCTATTTAATATTAGTTTGTGTGTGTCTTTTCTGGTGAAGGATTTGTTGAAGCCCCCATAGTTTGGCTCCAACATAGATCCCCCTCAAAAGAATGAAAATAAGTATTAAATGATAAGTCTTATATTTTGCATAAATACCCACTTCTATTAATATTTTGCACAAATACCATTCCTTAACCAAAGTGCAAAACAAACCCTAGCTGACAAAATTGTCAAATCGACTGAGAATGCTAAAGGTGCCAGTAAATGGTCAACATAATAGCTCGTCTTCGTTTGCCGCCCCAGAAACAGAAGGCAGATCAAGCTGCCAGTAAATGGTCAACATAATAGCTCTTCTCCTAGTGGTGGCTTCCATAATAACCATGGATCTAGTGGGCAGAATGGTAGTGTTTCACCGTCTTTATTATTTCCACGTCCACCACCAAGCATGCAGTCATTAGTGGATGATGCTCAAAAGTAAAAGCAGGACGATACTTATATCTTAACCTCCTTATTGTCTTTCTTTAAAGCATGAAAAAATTGTTACCTTTATATTAATTGTTCATTTCCTGTGTTTTCAATTTTGGAATTTCTTGAAGCCATGTGATTCGAGTTTCTTAACATTGCCTGTAATTAGCATCAGTGGGGAGGGCAGAGCGCGTAGGGTGGCTGCACAGTATATGCTTCTATTTGGATGAAAGCTTGTGTTACACTTAGGTTTTACATTGGTACTAAGTAGCAAAAATAATATTAAAAATAAAGAAGGGTAATTTTACAAAATACTTTTAATAATAGATATTTTTATAAAAAATAAAGTTTATTACTTAATCTCAATTATAGATATATTTTATGTATTTTTGGGGATCTATGTTGGAGCCAAACTATTCACCGTCTTTTCTAATATTGAGTATTTTGATTTTTGTGTTCTCTTTTTTTTTTTTATTAAATTGCCCGTAACACTTTAGCTAACGAAGTCATATCTCATTTATTGAGCATTCATATTTTTCCATACTTCATTTTTATGTTTACGTTAGTTTATTGTCCAATTATGCTTCCTTTATTTTTCTTTTTTTCGCACACATTTTTATTTTTGAATATATAATATCATTAACTCATGAGTAACAGAAATTTTCAAAATTACCAATCAGTACTTAAAAGAAAAAAATGTTTGTTTTCTATAAAAATATCATAATTTTAACAGCTCACAATTAATACAGTGTTTAATTATTTTGATACCATATCAATTAAATCCATAATTGTAATAAATTATTTATATTTATGTTTATAATTATTTAAATAAGACTAAATTATTATTATCAGTATTATTTTATTATTGTTAATTAATTAGAATATGAAAATAAATAATAAAAAAACACAGAGAGTAAAAATCAACATTAACATAAGAACTCGTTCAACAAAAGTCAACGTTAATGATAGTACATAGTAACAAATTTTTATTAGAAATACCATACATTTGACCACATTACTACTCATGGTAGCATGTAGCACAAGGCTACCTAGAACACACACTTAATAAAAAAATGACACACATTAGTTCTTTGTTAATAGCACACATCTGTATCAAGGGGTAACATATAAAAAAAAGCTGAAACCACCAAAACATTACAATTTCAAGTATAATCTGATAGCTACTAAAAAATTATCAAACCATTTTTAATGACAAAAGTTAGTAGGTAATGTTAAGGGACTTAAAAAAGTTAGTAATGATCTACATTCTCCCCCTCCGGATTTTCGCTTTCCCCCTCTTTACTGGAAGCTTTTTATGCACATCATCAACGATCTCATTAAATTGTTGTGTGCTCACTTGAATATACAGGAAACATTGCAGTGGTCCTTTCTTCCATGGCCTTCTCCCCCCTTTTGAATGGGACAATGCTTTGGCACGCAGTTCATTGTCCATTCCCAATAGCACACTGTTTAGAATGTCAACACGGAACTTAGACAATTCATCCTGCATGTGGGGGATACATTGTTGTTGTCACGTGTTTGTCAAAATAAATGATATGGTTATTTAACCAAACATAAAACAGAAGGAAAAAAAAAAACAAAGTTAATAACTTACATTCCTCCAAGATGGCAATTTCAAAGAAGGGTTATATATGCTAGAGGGATGTAAGACCCCAAAATTCTAATTATACCTTAATTAGAGGGATTTAGTTATAATCACTTTAATCAAGGTGTAATTGGAATATGTATGTGATCAGGATGTATTTTGACGTATATGTGTTATTTGATATATGTTATGTGTATTATGTTGATAGATGCATTACATACGAGTTAAATACAATAAAATAGACTAAGAACCTTGGGAAGGAAGTTAAGAAACAATCATGAGAGAATTTAGGTATTTATGGTTATGTATAAGTTTATATAGGTGTGAGAAGGGTGTCTAGGGTGTTAGAAATGGTTTAGAGAGTGTTAGGTGCATTTTGGAGTTTTAGATGTTTGAAACTGCTGCTGCTGTCATTTATCAGCAGATGCTCGCTAGCGGCCAGTTCTAGTCACTAGCGGGTGAGGCGGCAGAAGTTAGTCGCTAGCGGCCGTGATAGGGCGCTAGCGGGTAATGCGGCGTGATCGGTCGCTAGCGGCCGAATGATGCTCGCTAGCGACCAGCATCGTGACAGAACAGAATTTTTGTCATTTTTTGCATTTTAGGGCAAGCCCTCCATCTTTTTAATTTTGCACATAGGTCCCCTTCCGTCCCTACAACTTCCCTCAGTCTGAAGTAACTTCATCCACTCTCAAAACACCACTCTAAACACTTCTACTCTCCAAGATCAACCCCATAATCTCCATATCCACCAAACACTCAATCTCACCATTTCTTCATCAAAACTCATCTAAATCAGAAACAAACTCATATTAGGATCCTTACATCAATTCCATCAGTTCTAACCGAACATATCCAGCCATAAATTACAGTTTCATCAGCATCAGTGACAAAACAACTAGAGTGGAGTAGTTGGCAAGGAATTCAAGAAAAGAAAGTGGTCTCTAGCTTAGGAAAGGAAGAAACTACAAGAGGTAGGGGTTTAGATTTATGTTAAGTTATGTATTAAAGTGTTTTCATGCATCAGAATTGAGTATATGTCATTATTGGTATAAAAATGAATTCTGTTCTGAAGCTGAGATGAGTGCAGGATCGAGGTGTGCGCTAGCGGCCACATCTTATCCGCCAGCGTGTTCACACGCGCTAGCGGCCATGTTACAGGCGCTAGCGGGTACTTTGAACCGCCTTGGGCGCTAGCGGCCTTAAGGGACGCGCTAGCGACCAGATCGCAGAAACTCTGCAGAATTGTGTTTTCTGAAGTTTTGGTTTTATGATGATTTTAATCCTATAAGTGATTTTTGAAATAGTACAGTATGATAAATATATGTATATAAGTATATTTCAGAAATATATTTTGATTATTTAAAATGGTTGAGTTGAGAAAAGATGATATATGAGATCATTTATGTTTATGATTACATGTATATGACATATGTGGTATGATGAGTGTATAATGTTTAATATGCATGCTGATATATTAAAGAAACTGTGAAAGGTCATGTGAATCAGAAAATGAGTTTTATGAGTAGCTTTCTGTACAAACGGAATTGGCAAGGGAGGTTGGCACCTCGGTCCCAATACCGATTTGTAAAGAAAGTGAATAAAAACCCTCTTCCCCATAGAGATCTAGTAGAAAACTAGATAGGTATGAGCTCATAGCCTAGGGGCCAGGAGTATGCGGAGGTAGAAAGAGAGAGGGTAGTGCCATTAATTTACGAAAGTTCTAACACATGACACATATAATCGTATGCATGATGTTGATTATGCAACTTTATATGAATAGTATATTAAACATGTGACCGTATGCATAGTGTTGATTATGCAACCGTTGCATGTTAACGAATATGTTTTTAAGTAACCAATGTCCGCTCGATGATGAGTATTTATTGTTGCATAGTATTTATATAATTAACAATAAGCATATAGGTAAGACACTCCGGAACTACATTATGTTTATGAAAATATTTATTAAATGGACTTATGCATATTTCACTTATTTCAAAATAAACCGGAGTGATCCCCCTATTGAGTCCGTGGAGCTCACCCAATTCCACCACCCTTTGTTTAGATTCAGGTACTTTGTTAAGAGAGCAGACTCAGACCTGCATGGAGATGGAAGCTTGGATATGCGAGGAGCTTAGGACTTATGGATTTGTTATCTCGTATATGATATGTAGTTATGTACTATACAAACTTGAAAGAATTTATAAGGGAATATAAGTGAATGTACAGCTTATGGTTCTCTTAGAAATTCTAGTATTTAAATATTGTAATATCTATTTTGGGATTTTACGTTTAAATGTATTTCTTGTGTACGTGAAACTATATGTATGTATTGGGCCACTTATGTGTATTATGTATTTCGGTTATATGTAATTTACAAGTTCATAGTTGGGTGTATCAGATTATACCTTGTCACGTACAAGCCGAGATTTTTAAATTACGTTCTTTCATGAAAAATTATTGGCCCTATTTTCCGCGTGTCCGTAATTTCAAACTTAAACTCTGAAACAAGATGATAATTTCCGGTAATTAACTCTATCTGACTTAAGCATAAAGAGGTAATTATTGGGGTGTTACAAGGGATTCCACAATTCAAACCATTTTATAATAAATACCCCACAGTTGTAGCTGCAACCATGCAACAACATAATAAGCACACAAGATGTTTGTTTGGGGTGCTGGGGTGGGTTAGCAACTTCAAACAATATAAATGACACAAAATGTACAAATTTAAAAAAATAATAATAATAATTCAAATACTACCAACAGCACACATAACAAGTATATAATAATACTGAACGAACACATTACACATGCGGAAATAGAATTTAGTTCATCCTATCATAAAAATCATATTTTTTTTTCTGACTCACCTATTTGGTTGTTTGTGAACATCAAGATAAATGCATTCCATCCCAGTTGCAGTCATTCCAAAATTTGGCACAACATCATGCACGAAATCTTCAATCAACATAGACTACAAAATCAAATTGATTAATTCATTTATCAAGAAGCACAACAAGACAATTCATCTGTGTGGTTAACAAGGACTTTACCGCGTATTGGTTGATCTTATCTATGTGATCCCCTAGGCTTTCGTTGTGCATTGGATCCATAACATAAAGCATCCTTTTATGCACATCGAGCACAAACATCCACCAATGTACCGAGCTATACTCAACAAGCGGAAACAATATCTGTATTAATGACGTGTCAACACACAAGGTAAATAAATGCATCAAAACCCCTAACAAAATTAAACCAATAATGCTGGATGTACAACAGAAATACGCCAAACTTGTATCCAACGTGTGCTATCCATGTTACAGGATGTGTGCTATACGTATATATATATACGTATAGCACACATCCTGTAACATGGATAGCACACGTTGGATACAAGTTTGACGTATTTATATTGTACGTCAAACATTATTGATATTAAACAACTCACACGAAAGTTAAAAGAATGACAACTGGTGTACATACTCACCCATCTATGTTTTCCAATCATGTCTCTCTCATACAAGTATCCCTTTTTCATTTCGATTGGTCGAATATAAGTTTTGTTGGCAATCCACACCCCTGAGTGGTACCGTACCATTACGGTCTAATACAAATTGTAGAACATATTATTCAGAAAAAATAAATAAATAAATTAGACCAATATCAGTAATTGCTCGCTAATCATTAATAATACGTATCTTACCAGAAGCGATGTTGGGGCACAATAAACGTCTTTTAAAGCCCTCATCTTTGGCGTGTTGTTCACTTTAAATGCCACATAATCCACTAACTACACAAGAGAAAATGAGGGGTCATGTGCCGTTTGTAAATAAATAAGAAATATTTAGTATGTGTGCTATTTGTCTAAACATACCGAGTTGTCCAAGTATTTTCGTGGCCTTAACCCCATTACTGAATCCCAACGTAGCTTGACATGGGGATGACCGACGAGTTGGGCTAATATCTCTCCCTGCCCTGCACCTTCTGACTTGTTAAATGCCCATGCAAACACGTGCTTCACCTCATCAGGTGGAATTTGCCGATTTAGTTCTGGGGCTTTGCAAGTCACATTTGGCTCAATGTCATCAATCCCAGTGTCATCTTCAAGCTCAAGTTGTAGCGATGTATTTTGTCCTCAGGTGTTTTATAAAGAAGTCGTGTGAGGACATGGTTTTTGAAAATCCCTGTGACATACACAATTAACACATATAATTCATCCACAACTAACACAAGTTCGGGATGTGGAGAGGGTATAGGAGAAAATGAATATAAATAAATAAATAAATAAAACAAGTTGCTTACATGTTGGTTTCATTGCACACACAATCAACAACATTGTCTTTATGCTGTTGCAGGGGCCTGACAGCACAAAACAATATGAATCACAATTTTAATAGGTACACCATAAGACACACACATTTTTTAGAGAATAATTAGTGAAAAAATACATACTCCATGACCATGTTATCAATGGTAACATCACTTTCTTGCCGGAATAAGTTGACGGGAAACTAAAACCATCATCTTTGGTCAATGTACATTCGACTTCAGAGTTAGCTATTGTTTTTCAGTGATTCCCATAAAGTTTATTGACTCGGGACTAGCAATATTCCTAATCATTAACACATCAATTTGCAAAAAAAAAAAGTAACAACAAAAAAAAACATTAATGCTACTCGTACAACTAAAATACATCAAACTCTCATCCAACCAACGTATGTCATTAATGTAAAATTGAATCCCAATTAGCACCATTAATAGAAAAATTATATTTTCGATCTCTCTCACTCCCCAAGATCTCTCTCAATCCACCAAATATCTCTCACTCTTAAAATCTCTCATTTCAATCCCATTAAAATAATAGCACGCATTGATATCAAACATACATGTTAATAGAAGCACACACTAGAGCACATATCCTGACTATCCCATTAGCGTATTTTAAAAAATTAAATAAAATATAAACAAGACAATACACATCATTTAACACATAATACTAAAATCTAAAAAAATAAGATAACGCAACATTTAAAAAATGATAGCACACATCACATTCAAAGAATAACACACATTGATATCAAACACACATGTTAATAAAAGCACACAGTAGATTAAAACAATAGCACACATCCTGACTATTCCATTCGCATATTTTAAAAAATTAAATAAAATAAAAACAAGACAGCACACATCATTTAACACATAATACTAAAATATAAAAAAACAAGATAACGCAACATTTAAAAAATGATAGCACACATCACATTCAAAGAATAGCACACATTGATATCAAACACAAATGTTAATAGAAGCACACATTAGATTAAAACAATAGCACACATCCTGACTATCCCATTAGCGTATTTTAAAAAATTAAATAAAATAAAAATAAGACAGCACATATCATATTAACACATAATACTAAAATCGAAGAAAAATAAGATAACACAACATTCAAAAAAAATTGTTTTGGTTTCAATCTATCTTCCTTAAAAAAAATAAATAACAATTAACACACATCATTTAAGAATATTTGCCAAAAAAAAATAACACATTATATAATTTTTTTTTCAAGAAACAAAAACCAAACAAAAGAATAACTAGAAGGAAAAAGAAAAAAATGTAATACTCATGGATGGGGATGAACATAGGAGGCGGTGAGCACCTGCACCATGATCTCACTTAGCTCTATGTACAAGGCTAAAAAGTCACTTCCTTGTTGATGCAAAATTTAATTGTTAATAAGCAGAAAATGAAACTGGAAAACATCCATATCCTCTCTCTATAATTGCTTTTATAGAATATGGGTAGAATATAAAAAAATGGAAATATTGATTCTGTCTAGGATAGTCTTAAAAAAAATGAAATTAGATAGTGATTAATGAAACAATAATCTTGCCTACAATTTGGTAAAGTAATTACGTTGGTACTTATTGCACGCGCCTATTGATTAAAATTGAGATGGTGTGTTATTACTTATTAATGCTATACGTGGGCCATGGACGTATTTTTATACGTTGGATTAGAGGTTGGATGTATTCTCATTGTACCACCAACATTTCTAAAAAAAAAAAGCACACATTCAATCACACATTAGCAAGTTATGTTAAGGCTTCCTCCTAAGTATGTCAAAATTAAAATATATCAGCCACAAAAGCAACCATACTTACAATCTATATAAATGGACATCATCAGCACTATTTGGCCAATCTTGTGATGGGATCAATGTGAATGATGGTATCTCGAAACTTTTTTTTCTCGATGACGGCTGATTGCATTCAACATCGTGAGGTTTGTGGACATGACCAGCAACATCTTCTACACTATATCTCGAAACATTCCTTTTGTATAGCACGAATTAACACAATAAAATACACTTTGATTAATTAGTATGTACAATTTGCAAATTATAAATATGACACACATAAAATGGTAAAAGCATACCATCGCGCCTGTGGGTCAGTGACGACATCGTCATGACCAGTCCACATATTAAATGACAAGCCGTCAAACAAAGGAGGGACGTGCGGCGACTGACTGTCTTCAACACGCATGGGGATATTGTCTCTATGTGGTGTAACAACTTCAGATGCTTCCTTTTGTTTAGATTTGGCGTTAGCACGGCATTGCATCTCCCTGCAAAAAAAAAAAAAAAACGAGACAGTAGCATATGTTATGTGACTTAATGTTATAAATTCTGAAAAAACAGCATATACGCAAATCTGTGCAAATTGTTATAGATAGTAACAACTTACGTTAGTGTTCGCTGACTACTATCATGTATGGCCCCATTGTGCCGCTATAATACTTTTTTTCTCTTCACAATGGCACGCCTCACGCCTTCACTCTTCGACTTTTGCACTTTCTATCCTTGACCGCATCATGACCCACATTTTTCTTAGTAGTATCATCCCTAGGTACCCTTTTATGTGGGCTCATATCAGCAGGTGCGTCAAAACGCCTTTTGACCTTCACCGTCTTAACCGACCGAGTCCATCTTGACCTTTTGCTGTCTAAAACCTTCACACGCACCTTTTCGGCGTCGTACAACAGCCCCTGTACGGTTGTTGTTGAAAACAGATCAACATAGCATAAAAAAATTATAAAAATTATTTTTACATAGTAAACAAAACTAATTATTGGATGCATACATTAGTAATAGCAGTTTCCTCTTCTATTTTCTTCCGTAACCGATCAACCGGCCAATGCATCAACCACGGCTCGTCGAGTCCTCTGTAGTTATGGAGTGCGTGGTCCATGTTGCAGCTCATGGAAATATAGAATCTGCAGATACATCAGCAAAGAATATGTTTATCAGCAAGTAGCACACATTGGTTATATCGTTATATAAGCGTGCAAAAAAATAAAAAAATACTAACCATCAAAACATAAACACACCCATCAATGTGATCTGTCCCGCCCTTTTTCCATTTAATTATCCCTTGTTCTAACCGATCGTGGATGTACCTCGACCAATTGTACCTAGTGGGGTCTTCGACATCAACTAGTGGATATACTTGCCATGACCCAGTTCTTGCTACGGTGTTTGGGGACAAGAAACTTTTCAAGGTCAGCACAATAAATGTACGCCGGAAATTGTTGATATTGTCGTCACTCACAAGGGGATTAGCTAGTAATTGATCCTTTAGTTCCCTTAGTTGCACACCCCTAAATGGCTTAATTTTTTCTTTCTCATCCGGTGTGTTAGGCTCACAAAACATGTCACCTTCAGGACAAAACCAAAATATAAATAGTAAGCAACACGCAACTCATATAAAAAATGTAATACACATTTATAAATGAAGCATTTAAAAAAAAAAACAAATGTACACACGTGAAAATATAGCACGTATTATGTTATATACCTCGATATGGCAAGCCTAGTGCCTTCTCAACCAAATCAGCCGTAACTCTCAGAGTGATTGTCGACGTCTCAAGTGTGTGTGTCTGTATTGTATGAGTTTGCAAGCTCAACTAGCATCCTGTAGTTTACGTGCCATAATGGGAGGTGTCTTAATGAACCAAAGCCCATACTTTCAATTTCCAACAACTTATCTTGTCCTAGTTGCCCCCACAGTCCTGCTAGGTACGATAGGGAGCACCTCGAGCTAATAATACACTAAAACAAAAAGAAAAAAAAACAAATTTTGAATTACAATCAAATTTAATTACACAATTCGTATAACACGTATGGAAAAAAATATAGGGGAAAATATGAGAATTAGTCATTACCTTTTTGGGTGATACAGCACCAACTGCACCAGTCTTGTTACCAAAATAATCACTCCTTACACAGAAATGATAATGAATAACACAAATTGGTACAAATTTGTGGCTTACGTGGAAAATCATTAGAACCAAAACAAATGAACAAGCACAAATTACACGGGAATCAATAAAACACACCTCCAAAGAAGAAATTCTCAAATAATTCAATCAATTATTAAAACAAGCACACATTATTTTATGAAATGTATAAAGAAAACAATAGTATTTTATATCTAAACTCTGTTATATATTTTTGAATATGTATAATTACATTCACAGCATTCATCATGGTCAATCAAGGGCTTCTAGCACACATCCTATGTGAACTAACACATATGCATATATGATATATTTCAGAGACGCCCAAATGTACAACAATAGATTAACAATTGAACTTGTTACTTTCTTTAGAGAGGTAGTGGAAACTGGATACATTACTTCAACATCAACATCAATATATGACAGTTCTAATGCTATTATATTTTGGATGTGTCTGAGAAAGGATATATATGCTTTGAAAATTAGCATTGAAACTAGCCCCAACTCTTAGTGATGGATATGGATCTATGTATCTTGAGCCATGTTACGAACACCTTAAGTTTTTACATGTCGCTTTTATTTATTGTAGTGTGTCAATTTAAAGATAAAGGTATATCAATCAAGTTAAAGGTAAGAACAGAGACAAATTAAGAGCAGAGACAAATCAATAACAATTCAGGAGCACACAAAAGATTTCTTTCTTAATTTATCTATTGTCCTTACATCTTTTAACTTGAATATAGTATATGCTCTATTAGAAAAATGATTTTAAAAATAACAGATGTGAATGTGAATGGAGAATTTTTTATAGCCAAGCGAAAATAGGTTTGCTAGCCTGAAATGGGTTTAACCTATGCACACTTACCATTCTATTGTATAAATGATAAAAAAAAGTCTAATTATTAGTCAGATCAGCACACAAATTTTTTACAACAAATATACCAATAGAAACAAGAACAATGCAAGAAATAATGCATTCAGTGAAATCAATAACAATGCAAGAAGTGAAATCAAGAACAATGCACTCAGTGAAATAAAAAAAGAGTTAACATTTTTTTCCTTTTTGTTTCTATCAGACGCAGTGTGTTCGACTCCCTCAAGGTGGACTGATAGAGTATCGGCAAGTGCACCGATCATTCAAGTAATAAAAACCACAGTGAGTGGGTATCGTTCCCACGAGGATTAAAGAACTGAGCAAAAATTTCTTTAAATGAGTTTCTAATTAGACGAATCGAATAAAGTTTAATGAATGAAAACACAATGTAAATTCAAAAGCTATTGAATGTAAAAGTGCAGTAAAAATTTAATGAAAATTTGATGAATGAAAGGTTAGGGTATTGGGTTCACGTATTTTCTGAAGTTAATAAAACATTTGCTTGCCTTTGTATTTTAAAACCTCAATTCAATGAACGAATCCTAAGTTGTCAATTCCAATTCCTTGGTAATTTAACACTTTTTCTATGAACAATTAGTCAATCCCTTGATCAAATCATTTCAAAGAAAAGATAAAATATTTTCACTGATTCAATGTTCATAAAAATCTTGATTCTATTCCTAGATATCAATCTTTCTAGAAATTTCCCTTAAGCTAATTCACAAATTTATTTTCCCAAATAAACACATGAATCCAAGATAAGTTGAAAAGTGATTTTCCAATCCTCAGAACAACACAATACAAAATAAGGTAATTGCTTGAATTGAATTTATAAAACCAAAGGTTCACAAATATCGAATTAATTCATAGTAATACGATCCCCTCACCCTAACAAAGAATTTAGTTGCTCATAATTAAAGAAAACAAAGCATAAAAATTGAAAGACATTTTGAAGAACGAATAACTGAATTTTATTTATGAAAATCACTAAGAGTACGTAAACAAAAGATAAAACAAGGATGAGATAAAAGGTGATCTCTAAGCTTGATTCTAGTCTTACTTATAACCAAGTAATCCTAGAATTCAAATTGTTCCAATCCTTAAAACAAAGGAAATTAAGTTAGAAATAACTTTAAAAAGATATGAAAATATTTGAAATTGAAATGATCCTGAATTATAGCACAACTTTCAGAATCAGTTGAGGTGTAATTCTTCCAATGTATCCGGGTGCTAAGCTCAGACCATGCGCAAAGCACAGCCAGAGACAGGGGACCACGGGCGTGGGGCGCTGGGAGGACGCGGCGCGCTAGCCTTGAAGCAGCTTCCTCGGGCGCAAGGCGCTGGGAGGGCGCGGCGCGCTAGGCTGAAGCATCTTCCTCGGGCGCAGGGCGCCTGGTTGGCGCGAGGCGCCTGCTTCTCGCTTCTTTCTCAATTCGTTTCTGTCTTTGAGGCGCGAGTCGCTGAGACGGGGCGCGGAGCACCTGGAGATGATGCATCAAGGGCGCGGTGCGCGGGCTTTGCGCGGGGCGCCTGGTTCCATGTGTTTAATTTCTTCACTTTGGTTCTGTTTCTGCGGCGCAGAGCATCCTTCAGACGCGAGACGTGCGTGAATTTGATCCTTGAATTTTGAAAATACACCACAGACTTTATTTCAGCATCAATTACTTCAACAATTCCTGAAATTAACACCACAATAATACCAAAACGTAATATAATCCAGGAAATTCCAATTTATTCTAAACTAATGAACTTAATCTAAAACCAAACATAATAATAATAAAAACTAACACCATTTACTAAAATTTAAACTAAAAATTAAATAAAGATGCCAAAGCATCATGGACTACCCACTTACCGAACACCTGCGATGTATGCTACCGCGTCCGCCGCCACGTGAAGAAGTAATATCTCAGTCTCTGACTTGCTAGGACTCCGCCTTGTCATGCCGCGGCGGTGGTTCACCGATATGTGCTTATCGAATCAGTCCAAATTGACGAATCAAATGTGTGCTTTTTTATCGCAGTACAGGGCTTCCAGTAGGTGAGTTCTTCGAAAGCAGCCTTGTCCGCGGCGGATGTAACACCCCGACTTTTATTAAGTCCTAATTAAGTGAGATTAAGGGTAATTGACCTTGATTAGGATTTAATTCGGTTTGGGTGGATAAGTTTCTTCTAGTCAAACCCTTATGTGTGACGTGATTTAAGTGTGTAAATTATATGTCATGATAATTATGTGTATTTATGTGAGTGTTCATTGTGTGTGGAAGAGTACGTTGGATGCATATATGAGTTTTAATTGGTATTTAGATGATGCATGATGTTAGGAATGATGATATAAAATATTTATGAGTTACATGATGTTATTAGATAATGTTAGTGTTATATATTATTATTTATTTTATTTTATTTTATTTTATTTTATTTTATGTGCCTATGTGTGTATTTTAATTTATATTTAAATATTAGAAAAATTATATGAGAATTATAGTATTATTTGGGGGGATTTGGAGTGTTTTAGTAATTTAAGTAACGGTGGGCCCCACAATAACTCTTGACCTAGCCACTCCCTATATAAACACTAGTAACTCTCTCCAATTGAGAAAAAACACTCTCCTCCTTCTTTTGAGCCGCCATAGCCATCTTTCTCTCAAGAGCTCCATAAGCCATTGATACTCCAAACCACGAAACACCTATCAAACCTTACCCAATCCAGAAAATAAACTCATATTCTTAATCCTCTCATCAAGCCGGACCTTTTTACCGATTCCGTTTCTCCGTTAAGAGTCTCCGGCATCACCGGACCGTTCGTGGGGCTAGAGAGAGGTTTCCAACGAAAGCAACGTCGGGAAAGGATTTCTCTTTGCATATTTCGAAATTGTCTTCAAGAGGTAGGGGTTAGGCATTCTATTTTCATGCATATTGATGATGATTTTATGAGATTAATGTGATGGTCGTTTTTCCCATTAGAAATTTTTGTGCCTTATTATTATTATTATTATTATTGTTATTGTTATTATTGTTACTGTTACGACGTAGATATAGCGCATATATATATATATATATATATATATATATATATATATATATGCGTATGGTATAGCGCATTCCCCAGGCATTCTTGAGTTTGGTTTTCTTTGCAGCGTGAGTATATATATATATATATATATATATATATATATATATATATATATATATATATAAAAGAGACAGATTATTTGTATATGTATATTTCTATTACATATTATTATTACATAAACTTATACCTATTAGCATGTATATTAGTTAATAATAGGTAGATAATAGGTAGATAACAGGTAGAAATAATAATAATAATATGATAATGATAATAATATTAATAGGGAAGATAATAATAAAATATTAACCCTAATAATAATAATAAAAGAATAATACAGTAAGAACAACAACATGTATAATATATGATATATAATGATAATAGTAATAGTAACAATAATAGTATAGAAGAAAAGATTGGTGATGAATAAAATATAAAGAGTTTACAAGATACTTAAGGGTAGAGTATAAAGTACAAGTAAAACTAGAATAAAGTATAAGTATGAAATAATAATAAAATAAACGAGATCATATGACAAGAAAGGTATAGAAACATTGAGAATAATATTTATAAGTAGTTGTATATCATGTTTATTTGATAAAGAGTTGTATTTATTTATTCTCCATGATGTCAGAGTAAGTAAGTGAATGTGCTATGTTTATTCCATGATGTTAAAGAGTATAAATTGACATGTTTTTACCCTTTTATGTACCCTAATGCGTTCTACGACTTGTATAAATGTTATATATGATTTATGCATGATTTATATATGATTATATGAGCTATAAAGTACGTTTATATGTATGTTTAATTGCTATGATGTATATATAATTATTGTATGAGATATATATGTTATATTGAGTATATGTATTGCTTTTATGATGCGTTAAATTGTTTATGTGAGTATATGATATATATTATGATGAAATGATCTGAATGAATTAACTCTGTCACTCGGTAAAAGTTAAAAGATGTTCTGAAAGATATTCTGGTGCTCTGAAAGATCTCTGTTAACTCTGAAAGATTTCTGATAATTAAAAGACGTTCTGAAAGATCTCTGAAACTCTGAAAGATTAAAATACCCTGTAGCCTTCAGCTTGTGATGAGTGTTGTAGGGAATGGTGGCATCCTCGGCTGCAACTCCTTCACTTGAGGAAGGTGAACTGTACCCCCTCTTCCCCGTATGTTTTAGGATGAGCTCATACCTAGGGGCCGGATTGTAGGAGTAAGGATGGGAGGGAGGCTTTGCCATGTCTGACAGATTTAAAGTAAAAGTTAATGATAAGATGCTCTGAAAGAAAGTTCTGATAAATGTTCTGTTATGTTATATTTTCCCTGATTGTGATAGAAGCACATAGTACACTACACATGGACCTTTAATTATGATATGTTATACGAATTAATAAAATGGACAAGATGCACTTAGGTAAGACGTTCCGGGGAAAGATTGATTTTCAACTTATATCCGAATTAAACTCATTCATGCTTCACTTATTTTATAATTAAACCCGGGGCGGCTTCCTCTACTGAGTCACTTCCCAATGCTCACCCTATGTTTTTCCCACCTTTTAAAGGAGCAGACAGAGCAGGATGTCGGAGCACACGAGGAGCCCGTGCAGACTTAGTTTATGATGTAGTTCCTTAGATATCAGAGACATGTTTTATTTCCTTATCAGATGTTATGACTTTTATGCTTCCGCTACGTTTATTTATTTATTATTTTTTTCTGAGTCCGGACCTTTGTTAGCCGGCAGCTATTTATTTACTCATATTTATGGTGGAATCTCATAGGTCACAGTTTTTGGCCTATGGGGTGAGACCTAATATTTACTTCATGTTTGTTACTTGATGGGAGTTATTATATGATGAAGTATTTTAGTAGATGTTTGTATCGCTTATTATTATCGTTGTATTTATGCGTAAGACCCTTATTTTCTATACCGCAAATGATTTTCGAAAATTTACTCCCGCCTATTTTCCGCGTATTATATTTTAAATATAAAGATAAAACATGATAACAGGAGGTAACCCTTATGAAATGACCTAAAATGACTTAAGCGTTAAGGGCTATCTAGTAGGGTGTTACAGCGGAAGCATCGACCGGCAGTCTACTTCCTCTCTGATTTGGTGCGGGGATTTTCTTGATTGTGTGTGTTAGGGTTTTTGCTATTCCTAATCTTTTGCAGAAACATAAATGATATGTTGTTTAGAGAAATTCAAGGGCCGATATTTTTTGGGCTTTTTTTATTTCATCCCTACAATGTTTGTCACGTGAGTTTTTGAGTGCTAGTGGGACCCAAATAGTATAATATACGTTGGATATTTAGTTGTATAGTATATTTGTTGTACCTATACTATTACTGAAAAAATTGTGTAAAAAATGACAGTTTTTTTGTGTGCATATTATGGAGGTTATAACCGCCACTATTTACGTGAAGGATGGTTAAATTATAAAAAAAATAATGGCAGTTGGATCTGCCATAATTTACTGTGCCGGCTAAAAAATTATAAATTATGTACATAGAATTGAAACATCAAAAGAACTTCAAATTTCTTGACATTAATCACATGTTTATAACTAGAATAAAGTTATCATCATTCATGAAAAAAGAAAAAATAAGACACTTAAAAGTTATACAAGTAATAGATATAGAAAAAAGTGTTTTAATAGTTGATTTGTTATTTGCTAGCATTTTTTATGCCTTCTTGGATTAGGTTATTCCCTCGATGGTTGAATGTATATTTGTCTTCAACTCTGGCATTAAATTTTCCCTACATTTATTTAATATTAACAACAGTTAATATCATATAATATATAAATTATATGCACATATTATTCACAAAAAATAGTCACCTCAGCCCAAGTTGAGATACATGAAATGAAATATTTTAACATCACACTCACAGAAGAAAAATATAAAGAAAAGGCAAAACTGATATAATATTAACTTTAAGCAACCAAAATAGATTAATTTCATATAATATATGAAAAGTAATTTTTAAGACATCTAATAATTTTTTATTAAGGATTCATGTAATTCTAAATATTAGTTCAACATAAGAATTTGTGTTATTTCAAAGCTTACATAACATAACTCCATTATAAAGGATTTCCAAACTATAAAAGAAAATCAACAGTGACGTTTGAAATTTGAATGAGGTAAAAGTAAAGCTATTATACCATAATTCTCAATGTTGTCAAAAGGCTTCTACATATCACTTTTCATTGCATTGACCTGACAAAAAGGAGCTAATATAAGATATTGATACAAGTATATTAACTATTAAGAGACTCAAAACAATGCATGCTTGCATTGTGCATAGTAAAAATAAAACCAAGTCAAAAGCTAAATAGAAAAATTGTTAAGAGAAATACAACATTGGCAAGTGAAACAAAGATTCACCATCCATAGAAAAAAAAGATGCTTAAATTCGATTTTTATCAATTTGGCCCATTAGTTAAATTCATTTTCATTCAAAAGTTCCTAGCTGCTGTATAGAAATCAATTGCAAGAAACATTGACCTCATAGAATGAACCAATCTTAGCCTCCATTAACAACCAATTCATTTAAGAAGATTAAGAAACCATAACAAAAAACATACTAGCATAAAAAACATAACATTGGAATCAAGAAAAAAAATGATATTGAGAGACAAGAGGATCAACTAAGAAGCAGCACAAGATCATACAAGATAAATATTGAGAGATAATGGTAAAGCAGATGTTTTGGGTATAGTTGTCATGAATCTTTTCAAATTATGAACAATTTGTCTTGAGAAAAAAATGTAGTTTTAACACCAAAATAATTTAAGACTCGTGATCAGCCTCTAAGTCTAATTATACTCAAGATGAATCTTTCTAAATTGATGATTTGCTCTGAACCAAAATGCAGGAAACTCTAGAGCCTCTAATAGTTTATATAGGGGATACTAAACAAGAAAAAAGATAATATTTATCATTTCAACCAAATTAAAGTATTCTAAATTTCTAACGGATATCATAGTTTACTTCTCATTAAAGCTAGTGCAAAACTACCGTCAATTTGAGTATCATGAACAAGGTCATTTTCAAAAGCAGTGAAATGAAATTAAATTCATATAGAAAAGAAATAACAAGATCATGGGGCCAATAAATAAACTAAAAAACTCAAATAATCACCACTACAAGATTTAAAACTAAGTAAGGTTAAAGACTCTACTACTTAAAAACGTACTACAAAGTGCAAACATTTTCCACAATATGTAGCACACAATCAACCATGTCTAACACACTCCATTTATTCTATGAACTGTAAAGTACAACTAGGCTCTAGCTGAGGCATTTCATCGAACAACTCATGCGCAAAACTACTCCAACACTAGCAAAAGCAATTCAACAAAATTAATAAACAAGCCCAAATTTCCAACCATAACAACTCAGATCATCATCTATGATTCATAACAAAAGATGCATATTTTCAAAAAAGCAAAATTCATACAACAGAAGCTACTAGCAACCAATTAAAAAATAATAAGCATTCTTTAGATTCATTATTAGCCACATCATCATCAGTAAAATACATTACGCACTTTCTCCTTTATATACCATATTATAATCTAATCTTATCCTATCTTCTTAATACCAATAAATATATACTAAAATTGCCTAAAAAGCACACAACAGGTTCATGGCTCTGCGATGATCATCAATTTTTATTCATAGAATAATATTATATAGACTACTACAAAAGCTGCACAGGACCTCAAATCATATTGGAAATAACATATTTGAAACAAAAATATGAGCACCATGCAAGTCATATGGAAAGAGTACTTGACAATTTTGTCCACTTTACTTTTAAAAAAAGGAGCATTCTGCATTAGGATTCATACCTTCCTAGGTGCCTTATGTGTAACATCCTAAATCTATCAAGGGAAAAACACGAGATTTTTTTTTTTGATATGCGATCGAGAGAAATAACGGAGTAAATCATACAATAAACAAAATGGGGAATAATAAAACTGAAATCAACCATCATCCAAAATATTTGAAGAGAACCAAAACCTCAAAGTCGCAGAATACAACAGTATTGGAAATTACATCCATAAAAGTATCAAAATGGGTCGAAACATTGACCCATAAACAAGTACATGTCCAAAAACTGAAAAAGGAAATAAAATACTAGAAGGGAAGCAATCTCCTCAGCTACTATCTGCCGGTACTGTATCTGGATCCTCCTCAGGGTCCTCCTCGTCCTCGTCTAGAACTATCTCATCCTTGTCATCCTCAACTCCTGGAGACGACACTGCAGCCTCAAGGATATCCTCATTCCCAGAATCCCGAGCTCCAGGAACATAATCAGGCATCGCATCATCCGAGTCAATCCAGAGGAAGGGATTGCCCATAATATCGCCATCAGAGAATACAGGAGAGTTCGGAGGAGTCTCCAGGTCTTGCACTAGTGCTGGCATGGGAGGAGAGGACGAATGCTGAGGTACTCTCGGAGGGTGACCTGCGCCGTGGGGAGGCTAGGGAAAGATAGGCTCTGGCAGAGGGTCCCAAAGGGAGAGGTCTGAGACGTAAAATCCGAAGGAAGTAGGCACCGCAGAAGTGATAGACACAAAACCAGTAGCCGGGAAAAAGCGGATTGTCAGGAGATCAACGACGTACGGTGGAGGATCCATCTCCTAGAATTGGGGCATAAGAAAGAAAAGAGTATGAGAATGGAATTCTCAGTGAACCATTGCCGATACTCGGTCTGGGTGCCTCTTATGCCAATTCTAGCTATTCAAAGTAACATCCCCTTGAAAGTTACACATTTGCTTTAAAAAGATTCGAGGTGGGTTACGTTGAATAGTCAAACAACCTGGTCGCTCGAACTAAGGGAACCTAAGTGTTTCCTCTAGGTTATCGCGTAACTAGCACCCTATGTAAGTTCTATCTAACGTCACGTCCTTAGAGTCCTCCTTAGGCCGTACTAATAAGGTCTCCTAGGTCGCTCCGTCGGCTTAGAACTTCTTCGTCTACATAGAACTAGGGATTAGCCGTTTTCCACTTTCATGAGCGTACGCTTAACAGTTTCCTTATCGGGAAATACCTCGGAACAAAACCATGATCAACATCAGGAACACCCCGGAATACATACTTTCAAATCACCATTACATTAGTAGGACTAAGTGTCCAATGCTTGAAAACCACATCTCACCCCATAGGCCTCCCTATCTCGTGAGTATGCGAAATGCATCACCGTTCATTCAGTAGAACGACTGGATCTAGGCTAATCAAAAGTTCCACTTGATGGTAAAACATACATAAACAATCAATCAACCAAACAAACAAACAGACAAACACACCCCATCCAATTCCATCTCATAATATCACCATTCAGTATCAGTATAACACAATGCATCACAGCAACCATACTTATCATCTCAATTTCATCTCATCAGTCTAACTCATTCTCATCACCACTTTACAGTTCATCAATCGATACCATATTCTCACAATTTCAATATATAAAATGACTCCATCATCATGCATAATGTGTCTCTACTTGCCGCGCCATTTCTCTCTAAACACTCCCCTTTTACGTATTATGAAATAACTTCTTCCCAAGATCTCTCCTAAAGTTTTATGGGATACCTCAACCAATATTCTTTATTACTAATAATTATTAAATTATACCCTTACTGATTTCATTATAAACTAGCTAATATATAGTTTTATCTTTCTTAAAATCTCAAATTCCCTTAGGAATTAATTAAAAAATTTTAAATATGATATCCTCTGATTAATATTTATTTCAGAAAGGTTCTCTTTATTTATTTCATTATTTTCCCTTATTTTAAAGTGATTTACCAAGTATTAATTATTTTACGGGTTATAAATTCTTTTACGTGTAAACTTAACTTCTAAACATTTTAAAATAGTTCTAATATTAAAATTAATATTACTAACCTATGTGGGTCCGTTCGGCTATCTCAAATTATTTTTAAAACAATTTTCTCTATTTACTTATTTTATTTATTAACTAATTTTAACTAGCTTTAGCATTAGAAACCAAGTAATAAATTATTTTTAAGTTATTTTTAAAATTTGGACAGAATATAAAAAAGGTCATATTTTATTCTATAAAATAGTGAATAAAGTTTATAAATATTTTAATGAACCATTTATTATAAGAAATAGCATTTTTAGAGTTATTTTCACAAGACTGTGTTCAAAAATACCTTTTTCTTGTCAAATAAATGATAAAATATTTTTAAATCAGTACCCTTATTTTTCCATTACCAAAATCTTATTATTTCAGAATGCTAAACTCCCATATATTTTCAAAGTCATTTTATCACAATATTTTCTTAAACTATAAATATATATATAAAGCTTTTTCTTGCTATTATTTTTTTTACTAAAATATTTCAAAATCTGATCCACCATCTTTATTTCATAAAAACTCATTATTTCAGTATAGTAATATTTCCAAATAATATAAATAATATTTCCTAACCTTAGGGTATTTTTAAATGACCATTTACTCAAAACTATCCATTTATAGGCCTTTTTCTTTCTAAATAAATATAAATATATTCCAGAACTAAAATAATTATTTTATTAGGGTTGGAAGCAAATATCTCAGATTATAAAACTACCAAATAATTTTTACATCATTTTCTTTAATACCTAGCATTATTTTAATAAACTATGCACCCTTTTAAAGCATTTTCCAAACAAATAATATCAAATAAATTCCAGATCTGAAAACTAAATTTTATTTTTATTTGGGTATGGTATTTTAGTGAGTTTTAATTTTTCTCAAGACATCCTATTGTTGGAATCATTTTTATTTCATTAAAAGACATTTTTCTTCATAATTTACTAGTCCTTTATCTTATTTTTAGTGTGTATCATCAACATTCATTTTTCTCATCAAGATCTGATTTTTAATGTCATTTTCCAGAAACATATTATGTCCTTAATATTTATTTACAAGTCCTTTAGGTGTCATTATTTTATTTCAAGCTCTATGCTTCATTAAATGTCTTTTTCAAGCATTTCTATCCATGAAACAACATCCACACCCCTCCATTCTTTCATGGCCGCAGGTTCATCATCATGAGGGTCCATAATATTTATTTCATTCACAACACCATATGCATGCATGTACTTATTACAACACCAAGGTTCAAGCTTTTTACTTCAATAATGCACCATTTTCATCAAAACTTATTTTAATCGGTGGATCTCTTTTTGAAAAACTCAGGAACACTTAAAACACTTCATTTTAGTTCAAACAAAATATTTTCACCGATTATTTTTACTTAAGAGTATTTTTATCCAATAAAAATGGGATCTTTGAAAGAATGACTCACTTAGTGATGACCCTAGGGATGATAACTTCAAGGTTGAAGTTGTTTGAAGCTTGAAACTCTTCATCTTGGCAGCGAGCTTCTTCAAGGGAAGAGGGTATATTTTTGTGAGTGTGTAGGGTTGTTTGTAAGGTTGAATACAATGTTTTAGGGTGATGGGAACTTAGAAAATGGAAATAAAAATGAGGTAAATGGTGGTGGTGATGGGTGGCCGAGATTTAGGCTAGGGTTTGAGAGAAAAAATTTTGAGAGAATTTCTAGAGGGATTTTGGCATTATTTTGGTATACCTTTGAGGTTCCTTAAGTGTGTAAAATATGTTGCATGAAGCTTGAATTTATAGAGGGATGAGGGGCAGTGGCCGTAGGCCTTGGTGGGCAAGGGAAGGGGTGGTTTAATCTCCACCCTTGGATGGTGATCCTAATGCCTACCTTGATGGCCAATGGATGGAGGATAAGGAGGGTTTATGGTGTGCCATTTGGCAACTTTGTTCCCTAAAGCAAGATTAGGGATTTAATGAGGTGGTTGAGTTTTTAATCTCTCCCTCCATTCCTCTCCTTGGCCGCGGCACACTAGGGTTTAGGGTTAGGTTAAATTATGAATTTTTTGTTGTTAGGTTAAGTGTAGTTTTGGTGAGAATAGGGGTATTTCGACAATTTCACATATTAAAATTTTTCGGCTCTAAATGAAGTATTCAATCGAGGGAATTATAAAATGGTGAGTCAATATTTTCATTCTTGAATAAAAATATTTTTGGTGCACATTATTAAAGATTGCATGGTGTTGTATGGTTTTGCATGGAAGTGCCACGTGTCATACATGCACATGTGGTGTATTAATATATGTATATATTCATATATATATATATATATATATATATATATTAGAAATTAAAATAATCATATTATTCATACATGGATATTCAAGGATGCACTTATATTATCAAAAATCACAAATTCATAAAATATTCTAGCAAATAAATTCATGAAATATCTAAATATGAACTATTTAGAGCTAGGGTTTTTAGGGGTGTTATATGGATTGAAATTTGTTTGCTGCTTCACGTCAGTAACCTGCCACAGAGAATATACATTAAGTAAAAAATTAACATCTATAATCCAGTATCAAATAGCTCCACTTGAATCTCCTTAACTGGAAGGAATTGAAGAAAAAGCAATTGCGAAACAGAACAGAACAAGTACCAACACAACAACGCAGAAGTAGCGCGATTGGACGGAGCGACACATCAGGGCGAAACAGCGGCTTAGAACGGCGTCATTTAGCTCCAGACTTTTGTCTTCCCGAAGCTTCACGAGCATCGACAACAATACTTTCGCATCCACGACCTACATATTCGATTAGGAATCATATATGAGAAATTCAAAACTCAAATCGATTCGGCCGTCGATTTCATTGATCCAATCCGTTCTCAAGAACGAATATGATCGAAACTTCGCAAGGACTCAAGAGAGCGTCTATTGGATTCTCTCTCTAGCGTCGAAATTTCTGTTATACCATAACACCAAATCCAAAATCGCGATTGCATCTTCAATAGCTAGGGTTCGAGAACGAGGGTTTGGGAAAGAAACAAAGTGAGCGTGTGAGAATATTTTATGTTGCTCGATTGTTTTGGTGCAGAACATAAAACATAAAAAAACTTAAAATATAAAAACAAATAAGATTTGGTGAATAATGGCATTTTAAAACTGCCCTTAATATCAACAACTGCCGCTTATAAAATTGGAATTATGGCAGTTGCCAGAATTGCCCTAATATACATATATTGCGGCGGTTTGCACTACCAGCCCTAATTTAATCGCCCTAATTACCATATATTTTTGTAGTGCAACAACATATACTAATCTAAATTTCTCGAAGGTAATCCATAATACAAACAACTAGATTCACTGCTAAAGAACACAATAATATTGTTGAAATGATTTAATATGGTTAAAAGTTGTCAAAACAACGCATAATTCATGGGTTTAAGGATATATTCACGTAAGAATTATTCATTACCATAAAAAAAACATGTAACTAAAAGCCTCCAATAAACCAATTCATTGAGGTGATATAGAAATGAGTAACTCAAAAAATATAAAAGTAAATAGACTTAACCTTTTTACAATAACATCAGACAAAATCTAGGAACACAAATAAGCTATATTTACATGACAAAATTTAAATATTAACAACAATTGATACCAGACAATCAGATTATAAACCTTTGGGTAAATCCATTATCATCTTAGACAAATAATATCATATTTAACAATATCATCCATATTTGACAAAAGTGGAATCATTCCATCTGCATATAAAACACAAGTTGCTAATATTTTAAAATTAAAATGACACAAAATTCTAATGCAGTCTAGGCTATTATCAGTCCGAAGTTTTGGCTAAGAGCATAAAATATTCACATAATATACCAAATACCATCAAATTATACCACTTTAACCAATCAACATCACCCAAATTCCTCCAAGGCAACAACCATTTCCTAATACATTCACATTTAACACATATCCTATTTAAACCTAAGTAAAGTTACAAAAATATATTTCAATAGTAAAAGAAATTACTATGGGTAAAGATAGAAAAAAAAAATATTTGTCTCATTTTATTAACCAACTCATCGATTAAACATTGATTTTTTTCACACCCAACCATCGCAACAACTTATATAAACGGGTGTTTTCCAATCAAACAAATACAAAGCAACTCACAAATACACAACAACAAAAAATATTAATGACAATGTTTAACTACCACTAAAACCAAATTACGATTACAAAAACAACAAAAAATATCGGCCATAACACTAAATGTTTTTTCATTCATATGAAAACTTACTATCACTAGTGAAAAAACCCACTTAATAAATGAATCAAAGTTAAAGAAATCTTTAAATAGCTCACATACGAACACAAACCCTACCACTTCAGTTAACCACATGGAGGATTCAACGAAATCCAAAACGGTCCACCATGCTCTGATTGCAAAGAATTTTCTACTCAACCAAACAATCTAACACAGTAAAACAAAATCTATGTGAACCGCAACAAAAAAAATTAACATTTTAAATTTTTAAATAATTTTGGTCAACGTTTATTTCCTAAACAGTATTATAAAAAAAACTAATTAAAGAAATTATGCAATTTACAAACCAGGTATGGAGGTAGAAGTCAAAGATACAAAAAAAATGAGAAATAGAAATTTAGCTCGCTAGATAAAGACTACTTTTCTCAAACGTATCCCCTTAACTACATAGACGCCTTTGTAATAAAATATCCAGATGACCAAACAAACTTCTCCAAAAATTAAATAATAAATCCTCATAAACCAGAGATAAATAATCAAAATAAAATAGAGTCAGTCTCAATTGATAAGAACACTTTTCCTTTTTTCTTATTTCTTAATGATTAAGGATCATTTCAGTAGTTCAATACTTCAATATTAACTTTCTCTTTCTATTTACAAACACTAATTCATTTCTATCATACCTAACTCAAAGTCCTTTTCACCAATCAATAAAAGCCACATTTTGTCTATACAATATGGACAACTAAATATGTCTATACAAGAATCCCCAATTTTTTATGGGTAATTTTTGAAGGTGATTGCTTTCGTACCATTAAATTTGCGAGGGCTTAGATACCCTTCTTAATTGGCACCATTCATCATGCGACATGTTTTCATTTGATGTCAAATCATCAATTCATTATCAAAATTTCTTTTGAGTCATACCATTTATGTTTTCTAATACTTTGACCCCTAATATTATTCAAATTTTGTTTTCTAGGCCATAAACCTGCAACTCTAGATTTAAGTAATAAAAGTTGTCGTAGGCCTCAATAGATGTCGAAGAAAGTTTATCCAAAAAAAAAAAAAGGATGTCGAAGAACAAGTAATGCCTAAAAAATTGGTTTACCCAAACCCATAAGCACACTTCATAATTGGTTTACCCCATAAAAAAATTTAAAGAACAAAAGGGGCTAGTTTCTAAAACTAAGGGGTCTGCTTGCATTCCACCATTGACGATGCAACGATGACGAGATTAACTCTGTGTCACGAGGTAATCAGCAGTGGTGACACGAGTGGATAATCAGCAGTGGTGACACGAGGTAGAGGCGGAGAAAGTGACATTGTGTCAGTGCGACGACGAGAAATTAAAGGGACACAACTAGTGGATTATGAGAGGGAATCACGGAAAGGAAAATTAATCAAGTAAATTATAATTTTGACGGGTAATCTTTCTTCCCGAGTTTCAAAGCTTAATCCCTAATTTAACATATGCTTGGCTAGCTAGGCTTTCTGCGGTTCTATGATCTACTTCGGGGTCATGGTGGTGGTGCTCTCAGGTTTGGCCATGATGGAGGTAGGAGAAGCAAGGTGATTGCGGTGGTCTGTGTGTGGGTGCATGGTGGATCTAGTGAAGGAGGGTAATGGTTCAAAAAAGTGGAAGGTTGCTATATTCTCTCTCACAGTGGTTTGAGTTGGAGAATAGAGATGAAGAGACTACCTCTACTTTGAGCTCCAACCAAAGTCATCAATGACATTCAAATGAGTAAATTAGGGATTTTGATGTAAAATAAAAGGGTAATTTGATTAACTTTTGGAGTCATTTTGTAAAAAAATAAATGTTACGGGTTATTAAAATATTTGAGAATTGATTACTGATGTGGCATTAGTAAAACACATGTCTCAATTTAAATGGTGTTAACTAAGATGAGTTTCTATACCATTTTAAATCTTGGGGTACCATAGCAATCACCATTTTTGAAATGATTAAATATAGAAAAGAAATAAAATGATATGAATTGAATTGAATTCTAAATTATTTTCATCAAAATTCTCTCAAAATTTATAAAATTTGAAAATACACAATTATCAATTCCATAAAAATTATAAATCAATTTATTTATTTTATCTTTACATTTCAAACCATAAAATTAATTTAAGAATCAATTCATTTCTTTTTGGGTAATGTTATATGAACTCTTCAGATTAAATGAGTGTCCCATGTGGATATCCAAAAAAAATTTGACATCAAGAATTATTTTTTTGGTATCACGATATCATAATTTAGCATCAAAATATGTATGTTCATGAGACACTCTTATAGAGAGTAAATATATCATTTTCCTTTCTCTTTTATGATTCATAACACACTCATTCATTTTTTAAAATTAAAAAAATTGACGCTAGTGCACTAAACCAATGAGTGCGATAATAAAGATTTACGGTTACAGTTATAACACAACTCCTCAACAGAGCGCGGTCCAAAGTCTGACTTTTGGACACTTTAATTCAACTCACTCCTCCTCCTTCTCCTCCTTCTTCTTCTTCATCTTCATTTTTCTTGTGAACGAGAACAATGTGGGATCTAGATTCTGCCTGGTACTCTCCCAAAAGCCTCCTCAGCCCTCCCGCTCATTACGATTTCCCAGTATTCATCTTTCTCCTCTTTTCCTTCCTACGTTCTTTTTTTTTTTCTTTCCCTTGTTTTTTCATATGACCACTACTTATCTATTTTTTCTTGTTTTACTTTTTTGGTGAAACTGAAGGGTGACCGGTTCATACCGAACAGGAGTTTGATGGATCTTGATCAAGCCCAGAGTTTGCTCACAAACAGGACCAAGAAAATTCCAAATAAACATTTCAATGTGTGTGTTTTCTTCATGCCCAAGAATTAGTTTTCGAAGTAGTGTAGAAGGTTTAAAGTGATATTCCAGAAATCAAACAGAATTAGTTCTTTTTTTTTATGTGTCTCTATGTTTGTGTTGTTTCCAATGACATTTCACAACTCAGAAACGCCATTCTTCTTGAACTTTTTATTTATTTTTTCTTCGTGTTGAAGTTCTTGATTGATTTCAATAAAAAAAAGATAAGCATTATTGTTCAAATTAGAGAATTGACATTTGTTTTTCTTTCTCCGGACAGGACGAGTACAGAAAGAAATTGGATGAGAAACTGAGTTTGGATTCAGAAGGCAAACCCTTCAGGATGCTGGTTTTCAGGGGAAGCCAGAAATCAAGTAGAAAATCTATTCGGAAAATTGATGAGATGCGAGAGCAAGATGCAATGGCTTTCCGAAACAGTATAAATCCCAATAAGTCTCGTAAATTGCCCAAGGTTCTTTTCTTTTTATGTTCATTCTCTTTTACAATAATTCTTTTCCCTAATCTGTTCCTCGAACATATTCCACTCGTGATCGTTCATTCGTTTGTTTAAAAAAGGAAAATAGCAAAAGATTGCTCTGTTTTACATCTTTTTGGGGGTAAATGCTCTGTTTTTGGATTCATTTTAGAATGCATATTCATCGGTCTTGCATTATCAGCATAAATTAATCAAAGATTTTGAGTAAGAGGATCCTTATTAAGGATTTAGGCATCATAGCATTGAGTTTAATACTGTGATTTTGTTTTTCTTCACTCTGATTGATACAGATTATGTTGGAATATACACACCATTATAAATAAATGTTATAATAATTTTTTAATCTCTTTCTGTATTCTGATTGCAGAGCGAATCAAGGATACTGGATGCACCAAATATCAGAAATGATTACTACACAAACCTTATGGACTGGGGGAAGAAGAACAACATTCTGGCTGTTGCTTTGGGCTCAGAAATGTACCTTTGGAACTCTGAGAATTGCAATGTGCTCAAGTTGTTTAAAGCCACTGACAATGAATATCCCACTAGTGTTGCCTGGTCCAAGCATACCAGATTTTTGGGAATAGGATTTGTGCACTCCAAGCTTCAGCTCTGGGATGCTGAGACTTCCAAGCCAGTGAGCATCTCTCTCTTAGGATACATTTTTTTTGGATTTTTTGTCAGAAAAATTATTATTTTCAGCTTTTCAGCATAGTTATACGAAATGCGATACGTTTCGGTACGGATACGGGTACGTGGTACGTGATACGCCACTTTCTAAGTGTACCATTGGTATGTAATTTGATACGTGGTGGTACGTCCTAATATAATATTTGATACGTCTTCTAGTATAAAATTCAGCATGGATAAACTATGGTTTACGATCTATAGCGATTTCGGAACGTTACTCATGGCGTTCATGGCGTTCTGGTACGCTGATGAATCGTGAATTGATACGCGATACGCTGCCTAATTGGTGAATTCATTTAACTATGCTTTTGAGTAGACAATGATATTAATAGCTTCGATGAAGTGATTGTTTGGTGTACTTACTTTTTAGTTATTATAAATTTACATGCAGGTAAGAACCCTGGAAGGGCATAGTAAAAGGGTAGCAACCATTGCATGGAATGATCATATTTTAACTTCTGGAAGCCATGACAGATATATAATCAATCATGATGGTAATCAGTTATTCTCTTTATCCCTTTTTTCTATCTAATTGAATATTACTTTTTTTTTTTAATTTTCTTCTAATGTTCTTGTGAGCAGTTAGAGCAAGAAAGGCGGTTTCCCGGGTAAAAGCACACAGAGCAGAAGTTTGTGGCTTGAAATGGTCAGCAAGGGGAAACATACTGGCAAGTGGTGGCAATGAAAATTTTATTTACTTATGGGACTCATCTAAGATGAGTTCATCCAATTACTTGAACTGTTTCAAGGACCATTCTGCTGCAGTCAAGGCCCTTGCATGGAGCCCTCATGATTCAGATGTACTTGCTTCTGGAGGTGGCACTGAAGATAGATGTATTAAAATATGGAATGTACAAAAAGGAACCTGCATTCGGACCATTGATACCAAAGCTCAGGCAAGATAGGCATATATATTGATTTACTTTTCATGAACAGTCTAAAGAAAGTCACAAATTATCACTAAAAATCATCTACTATGATTTGATATCTTTCTCAATTTCTATTGGCCGATAGTGTAAAATAATTTTACACATAGAAATTAATATCTCTACATATATATACATCCCTTACTTTAATTTTGTTAAGAATTAAGGAATTTCCATTCACCACAACACTGTCATAATTGCTTACTATATGCATACACTTGCTCTATGCAGGTTTGTGGATTAGAGTGGAATAGGCATCACAAGGAGCTATTAAGTGGTCATGGGTTTAGTACAAGTTCAGATTCCAACCAACTTTGTTTGTGGAGATATCCATCAATGACTAAACTTGGAGGCTTGGACCGTCATGGTTCTAGAGTCCTCCATTTAGCTCAGGTATATAACAATCAAACCACAAGTCATATTTAAATTAAACTCTAGCAAAGTGGACCAAAAGTTGCATATATTACTTGTTATTGTTAGTTTCAAATTATGACACATTATGCTTTTTATTATGTTGTTTTGCAGAGCCCAGATGGGTTAACAGTGGTGTCAGCTGGTGCAGATGATACACTTCGGTTTTGGGATGTTTTTGGGCCACCTGTTACTGATACTTCAGTGAGTTCAAATCTGAGTAATCTTTTGTCTCTGAAGATATCCCCAATTAGATGATGATGATGGAAACAGGGAACTTTTGTGTTCTCTGAAGGGAGTATTCCTGTGTAAATTGTAATGGAGACCGATATTTGTAGATAGAACAGTATCATTCACCTATTTTTCACTCATTTAAATGTTAACAACTTTGATGAAAGTTGCTAATATATTCATAAAAGTTTCTAACATTTAAATGTAATGGAAAATAGGTGGAGAGTTAAAATGGTATGTACATTTAGTATTTTCCAATTGTAATATCACCAATCTTTAATTTATACATTGGTGGGGTTTTTCTTTTCTGAGAATTCTTTTATTGTAAACGATTTTTGGTATATAAAAGAGAAATAGATTTTTTCCAATTGAATTAGTTTCTTCTTTCGAATCTACTGCTGTCACCCTGAGGGGGATACTTTGCATGATCAGTGATCACTTACCATCCTATGAAATTTCTAAAATAATAAATCAAATAAAATAGGCTAATTTTTTATGGACGTTATCCTCTTTTTTCAAAGGGTCCAAAGTTGACGCAACAAAGTAAAGGATAATGCACATACAATATTCTTATTATAAACATTGCAAAGTCTGCAATCACAATTGTGTATTGTTTTTGGAGCAATATTATTTTGATATTAAAAAATATATATCATTGGGTATCTATTTTATTATTACATGACGAATTTATCTTAATACTATATCATAAAAACCGTGGATTGTGTCATCTGGTTCAGCAACATTTGTCCACGTGTTGATCTTGCATCATCATAACATTAAATATCAGTCCTATACATTGGTTTACTATTCGGCACATACAATAAACAATTTAAACATATTCATAATGATTTAAAGTAGTATTATAGCGTGTTCATTATCAACAACCGTTCATAATTTTTCATCCGGCTCAAAACTTCCAAAAATCTGTTTACCATTTACAGTTTTTGAATGCCTCAATAAATAGGTTCAGAATATACTTCCAACATAATAAATATCTAAACTTGATAGTTATCTAAACTGGTGGAACTTCCACATTGTGTTACGATTTGTGTTGAGTAAAAATACCCAAATACCCAAGCTGGGAAAGTCATTCACTTTTAATTCTATATATATTTACATAACACTCATGTTCACCATCTACAACATAACTTCTGTGTCGTGAGAAACTTTTCGCAACAATACGTTTTACTTTCAACTGTCCCACAGAATGATGTACCGATCATCATCATGCATTGGAAGGTTGTTTCGATGCACACCTCGCTCCAGATTCTTTTATCTTGAGTGTGATCCCGAAGTTGTAAGTATTATTTTGTATAATTGTTTTCAAATTGCATTGCCTTCTATATTGTTATGTTCTTCCCCGTCAATATTTACTGTTTTCTTCTTTTAATTTTCAGTACGTAGTTCAGCTACCAAATGTATTTTATCTGAGGTACCGCCATGAAATTTCACCAAAGATATATTTTAAAGACAGAATTGGGAATGAGATTGAAATGCTTATTGACAAAGAGGAATTCAACGGGTTTATTCTTGATGGTTATAGACAAATGATGTCATTTTACAAGCTTCATCATGGTGGATGGCTTAAAGTTTTTTATGTTGGCCACAATATCTTCCAGATAAGTGTTAGGGATATAGATTTGAATCGGATTAACTACCCTAATCCACCTAGACGTGTGTTGTTGCCAATTCATTCCTTTGATTTGGCTGTCACAAACAACGGTTTTCTTGGTAGCTTAAATGATTTTCAGCATGATATGAATTTGCAAGATTTTGATTATCCCAACAATTTTCTTGAAACTGATCGCTTGATTCACCCACTGCCGATAGTCTCCCGTTGTCTCATAGATGAGGTTCCTTCTCCCAGTGTTGTACAACTAGTTCCCGCTCCACCATTTCCACATCAAATCACTCAAGAACATGGTTTCCTTTCTGGGTCTCGAGCTAATTTCACTGCCACAATGACAGTCGTTCCCGTCAATGACGTTGATGCAGTGGTTCCGAAGTCGATGAACTGTGGTGCCCAGTGTGCTGATGCAGTGGATAATCCACATCGAACTAAGAATGATGTTGTTGATTAGATATGAGCGTATGAGTAACAATGATGTATGAGGTGGTGACGTGCAGAAATCCTTCATAAATCAAAGTCGTTTGTATTTTATATGATATGTTCACTTTATCGTTCAATCAGTTTGAACTTAGGTGTAATTTTGTTGCTTAACTATATTCCCATGAATGTATTCTACATGCTTAATGGAGTTATTTTTACTTTATTATTAGCCTCTTTATTATTATGAGTAATGTTGGATTTGTGCAACTATTTCTATTTTATTGTGTTCCTGTGGTCTTTTTGTGGACAATATACATCAAATTAAAACACTTATTTCCACTATATATGCTATGAAATTCGTAAAATAAACATAGGCTTTGATACGTAGTCTAACATTTTGAACAAATATTATATATAAACCAACATATAAACATATAAATTTGTATGCTCGAAAACCAACATAAATTAATTTACATAGAATACAGATTAAGGACATTTACATACTATTATCTTATGTTAATTGTGTTAGAGGAAAACGTTAGATTGGTTGAATAATGTGGGATGATTTGACATATTATAATGTACTATTAAATTTTAGGTGGTCGCAAGCATTAATAGAGTTAATATTTATTTAAGCAAGGATAAAATTTTCATATGCTTCATTACCTCAGAATAATTTTCTGACATATGAAACTATAAATTATTCAGTCCACGAGTCCGTATTGAATAGTTATAACGGACGCAAAGACTCCTTTATTTGTATATTGCGATGTTTTATAAACATTATAGATATTTAATTTAAGTAATTTTAATTATTGAATTATAATTTTACTATTATAATATTTTTTACACATGTTAGGAAGAACCCTTTGTTAATACCTATTAATTAATGCAAATCATTTAATATGCGACTATATAATATTATATCTTACCTAACACCTATGCTAGATTGATATGCTTACTTCCTCTGGTTTCATTAAATGTTATCATCAACTCTCACTTAGTTTCTTATTACGTCGTTGTTAAATATTTGTCCTTTTTCACTATTTATTTATATATTAATTTTTTATTAATAACTAAAGTTGCGTGAACAATCCATAATAATACAGTGTTATTTGCAAGTCTTTCGACATGATTATCAATCCATGAAGATTCAACTAACCCCAATGATATTATCTTAGTAAAAATTTGTATAATTATATGATTAAAATATTATAATCATCATACATGGTCAAGAATCATCACCATGTAGAACACATTACCATTAGTGTAGTTACAATTGTTTATTCAATAATTGAAATAAATTAAATTACACTATGTTTTGTTACATATTTCTAAAATCAACCCCGTATTAATTTGCATTTATAGTTCTGAAGGTAATGATGATGATTCCTGCAAGTTCTCTATTAACCATCACTTCAAACAATTAATTTTGTAGTTCCTATTTATAGAAGTGGTGTTTTAGCCGGGTGGATAAGACCTTACAGCACCATCCTAAAACCTGTATGGCATTTATTCTCTTCTCCATACAATTTGTACCTGACTTCAACTTACTCTTAATGTAATTGATTTGTGGTAGGTTTATAGTATATACAATATTTATTAGGTCTTTACATTTTCATACTATAAAAAGCTATTGGTGCATGTTATTTTGATGATCAAAATACTTCAACTTCATCACACTAACATACATACTTCACGTCCCACCACCTTGCTTTATTGTACTAATTATAATATTTGTGAGAATGACTACAATCAATGAATTCGTTCCAACTCATGCGTTCCACTCCACTGATAGGTTTTTTTATCTGGAGCTCGATCCTGAAAGAGTACACAACTTGCTCTTTATTAAGTTTATATTTTTTTATTTAATATTTTTACATGTAGTATTTTATATATATATTGATAACTCATAACTAAACAAAGTTTTTACGCTGTATTTAGATTCTTCCTGAACTTCCTTCTCTATTCTACAAAAGATGACGAACGGAGTTATCATCCATGATAATATTTAAGGATGTTGTTGGTAATCAGGTAGAGATGAAACTAGACTTTGGGGAGAATCATGGGTATATTGTTGATGGCTACACACAACTTATCAACCTTTTTAATCTTTGGTATGGTGGGTGGCTGAAGGTAATTTATGCTAGGAATGATATTTTTTATTTTCGTGTTAGAGATTCTAACATCAAAGGGTTCCACATCCAACTCCACCTAAAAAAATTTCTCTTGCTAACCCTTATGTCGTTGAGTTTTACAACCAACCCTTTTTTGGTGGTGATAACAATCCACCATTACCCAATAGTTCAAATGTAGAACATGTTCCATTTCTCGACCCACTACATGAAATTACCACTCTCCCTTTTGATGAAAAAAATATCGACGTCCAATACACTGAAGGTGGTCAAGTTAATCTACTTAATGCTGGTCTATCATCTCTAGAACGTGTTAGCAATATACCACCTATAAATGAAAATATTGTTAATACCAATGATATATCTGCATGTGTTTCTACCGATCTCTTTGATGTTCAGGCTTCATACATTGATGATGAGTTTGTCTTAAAGGTGGATTTTCACGGGAAAAATATATCTGAACAATCCAGCGCTCATGGTCGGAGGTTAGATATTGGTAATGATGTTATTGACCTAACCCAAAATGAAGATGATTCCATGCAGGTTTTGCAACGCATTAGTGCACCACGTTAAGTTCATGCTGAAGACACCTATGTGCACACCATTGAAGCCAACAATAATGGTCTTAACTACTATTCATGTGAGAAGGTGGTTTTTATTAACCAAGCTAAGAGTAATAGACTGGTACGTATAAACTCAAACAACATGAACGATAGTATTAGGTTTTTGACCTTTTTTTTTTACTTCTTATCACAATTAAATATATCCATTATTAATAAACTTTATTAATTGTGTTCCTAAACAGTTTTTACCAATTGGTTTCGTCCACCTTGCATTTACACACCGTGTCACTCCTCTTCGTTTAACGGATCCTAATGGCAATATCCACTACATTGATCTCACATGGAGTAATATGAGACCAAAAGAAGTTTATCTTGGAAAAGGGTGGCATCGGTTTTGCCAAGCCAATAACATTCAGCCAGGCACACTTATTCATTTTAAGGTTCCTGTTCATGATAAGTGCTCTGTGGTTGCCGAGATTGTTAAGAAGGATTAAACGTCAATATTTGTATCGTCTCATAATATTACTAGTCTTTGTTGTTAATGTCCTTTGTTTACTTTCAGAACATTTTATAGATGTTTGAGCATTTTTTATGGCAATTAGTATTTATTATAATGCATATTAAGTTCTATGAGAGCTATCACAGAATTAATACATGGAAAAGGTTTATATGTATTGGAAGTTATGTATTTATTAGTTTCTGTACTAAAATCATACCACATATAAAATTAATCACACTATAATTTTTTCTCTATAGTGTAAAATTTCACCTAATCAAATGAAAGTATAAAAAGATTATTTATATAAATAAAAAACTGACATATCATACTTTTTTCAGTAATTTGAATGGTAGTTGAATACTTAATAAATAGGAAAATAATAATGTATATTTCTTCATATGTTTAACCTTACAATACACGATATTAACCAAGGATTACATAAGATCTGTATATATGTGAAACTTAATATCATATTGTAGCTTTTTTTAATTGATGTATTAGTATTGCTAGAGGTACAATAAAAAATCGGCCGAAACAACCAACAAATAGAAATTTAGGCCATAATCACCCAGCCCATTAAAAATATACTCATAATTAAAATGTTATTTGGGCCATGAAATATTAAATGGACTTTGTTGGATTTTTTGACTGATTTTTTATTGTTCCCCAAGCATTCGTGTTTCGTGTAGGGTAGAATAACAATCATAAGATATATTAAAATTATTTTACACGTGTCGTTCCAAATTTTATGAATATTTTAAATCCCTGATAACAGACCGACGACTCTATGTGCACATAATTTGCATGTACGACATTTTAATATCATGAAGATAGATTAGTCAGTATTAAGTCACATATTGGAATGTATACAATTAACCGTATGTAATTAGCTAATATAAATTGTATGGCCTATGATTGAACCGGAATTATTAATTAGATAGAGTATTTACGATATATTGAAACTTTGAGAATTGCAGAGAGAGAGAGAGAGAAAGCTTAAACTGATTGAAAGCAATGAAAAGTGATTTTATTGAACTTGTCTTGAAGTATTTATATTACAAAATCAATAGTAACTAACTAGTGTGAACAATAATAATTACAATAATAACTAACTAACTAACTAGTATATCCTAATACTCCCCCTCAAGTTGGGAGAAAAATGTCAATGACTCCCAACTTGGAGATAAGAGTTTGAAAAATCGAACTAGGTAATGCTTTTGTGAGGAGATCAGCTAATTGCTTGTTGGATTTGACATGAATTAATCGAAGAAGGCCTGACTGCACATGATCTCTTATAAAATGGCAATCTATATCTATGTGTTTAGTCCTCTCATGAAAGGTGGGGTTGCTAGCTATATGTAAGGCTGCTTGGCTATCACAAAACAACTTCACTAATGAAATACTGACATGAAAATCTTTCAGCAGCTTGACAAGCCAGAGGACTTCACTAGTTGCATTTGTCATAGCTCTATATTCTGCCTCAGCTGATGATCTAGCTATAGTGGGTTGTTTCTTTGATTTCCAAGATATTAATGAATCTCCTAGATACATAAGGTAGCCTGTAGTTGATTTCCTAGTATCATGACAGCTGCCCCAATCTGCATCAGTGAAGGCAGATAAATGTAAGTTAGAATTAGCAGAAAAGAAAATTCCTAAACCAGGAGAACCTTTGAGATATCTAAGGAGGTGATGAGCAGCTTGTAAGTGAGGTTCTCTTGGTTTAGAAACATATTGACTGAGTTTGTTGACTGTAAAAGTAATGTCAGGTCTTGATATTTGAAGATATGACAGTCTTCCAACAAGTCTTCTGTACATAGACTCATCCTCTAGCAAAGTTCCTTCATTTGCAATGAGTTTAATGTTGGGATCCATTGGAAGAGGAGCAGATTTACATCCAAGGAAACTTGTATCATTTAGTAACTCTAGGGTATACTTTCTTTGGCTGAGAGATATGCCTTTGCTTGAATTAGCAATTTCCAAGCCTAGGAAATATCTCAATACTCCTAAGTCTTTCATCTTGAAATGTTGTTGTAAAGAGGTCTTAATCTGAGTTAAGACAGTAGTTGAAGGTCCTGCGAGAATGATATCATCTACATACACTAAAACAACCACAAAGTTAGCATTAGATCCTTTTGTAAATAAAGAATAATCATTCTTTGACTGGATAAAATCTAAACTTAGTTAAGCAGTTGAAAACTTTGTAAACCATTGCCTTGAAGCTTGTTTTAAACCATACATAGATTTGTGGAGTTTACATACAGTTTGCTCCCCCTTGCTGTTAGAACTAGTACCTTTGTAGCCAAGTGGCAAGATCATATATACTTCCTCCTTTAAATCTCCATTTAAAAAAGCATTATTCACATCAAGTTGAAAAAGATTCCATTTCTTAACTGCTGCTATAGATAATAAGGCTCTAACAGTTGTGAGCTTAGCAACAGGGGAGAAAGTCTCAATGTAATCTTCTCCCTCTTGTTGAGTGAACCCTTGAGCAACAAGTCTAGCTTTGTGTCTTGCCACTGTGCCATCTTGATTATGTTTAACTTTGTAAACCCATTTGCAACCTATGGGGATTTTGCCTTTCGGAAGAGGAACTATGGACCAAGTGTTGTTCAATTCCATTGTATCTAGCTCATCTTTCATAGCCATTCTCCACTCCTCATGCTTAACTGCTTGATGATAAAACTTTGGTTCAAAAACAGCAGTAACATTGTTGATGTAGTTTGCATAATTGGTGCTTAGTTTGGAGTTAGAAAGATAGTTATTGATAGGATATGTAACAGAACAAGCATAATCTTGCAAGTAAGCAGGTGGCTTAGATACTCTTTGTGATCTTCTCATAAGTTGAGGCTGCTGTGATTGAACATTTGAATTATTCACGGCATTGAAGGGAACAATGACATTGTCAGCGGTAGAGGTTTCAGTTGTAAGTTGATTATTCAAATCAGCTTGTGAAATAGGATTGGGAATAACAGTAGTGGGAAAAATCTCATCCATAGAGGTATAGTTAGAAGAATCATGAAAAGGAAATTTTGTCTCATGAAAATAAACATCTCTAGAAATTTGCATTTTCTTAGATTGCAAGTTATAAAGCTTGTATCCTTTATAACCCGTGGGATATCCTAAGAAAACACAAGGATCAGCCCTTGGTGTAAACTTGTGTCTAGTAGAGGTCAAAGTAGAAGCAAAACAAAGACAACCAAACACTTTTAAATTGCTATAATCAGGATGAGCTTTATGCAGCATATAAAAAGGGGTTTTGTTGTCTAAAATAGGAGAAGGTAATCTATTAATAAGATATGTAGCAGTGCTAACACATTCACCCCAAAAAGCTAAAGGTACCTTAGACTGAAACAAGAGAGATCTAGAAACATTTAGAAGATGTTGGTGTTTTCTTTCCACAACTGAGTTTTGTTGTGGTGTTTCTACACAAGAAAACTGATGATTGATGCCCTTTTCTGCAAGAAACTTTGTTAAATGTAATTCTTTTGCATTGTCACTCCTTATGGTTTTGACGATAACCTTAAACTGAGTATTTACCCAAGTTATAAACTGCTGAAGAAGTATACTTGCATCAGATTTCTGTTTTAACAAATGGATCCAAGTGTATCTAGTATGATCATCAACAATACTTAAGAAATATTTATGGCCATTATGCGTAGGAACATAGAAAGGTCCCCAAATATCACAATGAATTAAATCAAAAGCATTAGAAGACATATGATTAAAAGCAGGAAAAGAAAGTCTCCTTTGTTTAGCCATAAGACATATAGAACAAGAATCACCACTCATTTTATTAATAGGTATCTGTAATTGAGATGAAATTACAGCAAGCTTTTGTAATGAAGGGTGTCCTAATCTAGAGTGCCAAGTACTAGAGGAAACAGAATTTATACTCAAATCAGTAGCAGTGGTGACAATATCTTTATTTACAACAGAATTACAATTTTTATCAGGAAGAGAAGCATCATGATGATCCTTTTTAAAGACATACAAACCCTCTACAAGGTCACCCTTGCCAATCATCTTCAAGTTCTGAATTTCCTGAATGAAAAAAGATTTGGCACGAATGCAAATTTGTAGTTTAGGTTCATCTAATAAACAACTCACAGAGATAAGGTTGAATTTGAAAGTTGGAACATAAAAAACTTTACGAAGCACAAGATTGGAGTTTAAAATCACTGTTCCAGTGTATTTAACCAAGATTCTGGTTTTGTCAGGCAATTGAACAAACACATTAAGGGCTGGTTCAATATTAATAAAATTTTGCAAAGAAGTAGAAACATGACAAGAAGCTTCAGAATCTAGGATCCAATCTTTTGAGTTAACAATTTTAGAGCAATGTGTGGAAAGAACTATACCTATTTCAATACCATTATTGCCAGCATTAACAACAACATGTGTTTGAAGCAAAGTAAGCAATTGTTTATATTGATCAGCAGGGATTTGAACAATATTACCACTAGGTACTTAGTGATCTGAATTTCCACATGCAATTTGATTAACAGGATTGACCTTTCCCTTCCTATATCCAGGAGGGTATCCATGGATCTTGTAGCACTTTTCGATGGTGTGTCCTTGAAGTCCACAATGAGTGCAAAGAGGACGACTCTTCTTGATGTTCTTTCCTCTGGGATCGTGTCCTTTGGCAGCAAAAACAACTTGCGATTCAGACAAAGAAGAATTTCTGCTGATGGCTTTCTGTATTTCCTCTTGAATAATCAGTGCATAATCTTTGTTGATAGTAGGCATTGGCTCCATCATGAGGATCTGTCGACAAACTTGTGTGAATTCTTCATTTAGCCCCATCAAGAATTGAAGAACATACTTTGTCTCGAGATGTTCAAGAAATGGCCGAAATCCATCACAGTTGCAATTGACGACAGGACGATGTTCCTTCATTTCTTCCCAAAGAATCTTGAGACATGAATAGTATTGGGCAACAGAGGAACTACCTTGAGTAAGAGCCATGAGATCGTGTTTGATCTGGAAAAGACGAGGTTCGTTTCTCAATTGAAAGCGCACTTTGAGGTCTTCCCAAATTTCTGCGGCTGAAGTGTAATAGACCAAAGTAGGAAGAATATCTTTGGAGATGGAGTTCAAAAGCCATGAAATAACCATGTTATTGGAGCGGAGCCAAGCTTGGTATTGCAATGGTTCGGTGACAGAGTTAGGTTTTGGGAACGAACCATCAACAAAAGAAAGTTTGTTCTTGACGGAAAGAGCTATAGTCATGGCGCGATTCCATGAGGAGTAATTATCCCCAATGAGAGGTTGAGAGACAAGCACATTGCCCGGCCTTCGGACTGATGGAGATAGAGAGGATTGGAAGCATCATCCATGGCGGAGGGCTTGGGAACAAGGTGCTGCAGAGATAAAAGAACGCAAGAAAAGCAAAAGAAATGCGGAAGCAGAAGTTTATCCTCCTGATACCATATTGAAACTTTGAGAATTGCAGAGAGAGATAGAGAAAGCTTAAACTGATTGAAAGCAATGAAAAGTGATTTTATTGAACTTGTCTAGAAGTATTTATATTACAAAATCAATAGTAACTAACTAGTGTGAACAATAATAATTACAATAATAACTAACTAACTAATATATCCTAATACGATATCGTCTCCTTAAATCCTGTAGTATATTTAAAATGTTGTATTAACTTAATCAATTTGAAATTCTCTAAGAATCACTTAAAATAACTTTTTGATGTAGGAAAAAGTTACATAAAAATTCATCCAAACATTCATATAATAACTTATAACCTATAAAAAGTTAAAAATAGTAATAAGTTTGTTATCCAAACTCACCCCAAATACACTACTCACTATAACAAAGCACTTATATATAGAAACGAGTCAGCACAGTTAACGTGATGAAAAAAAATATTTATATCTCCAATTTTTTTACAATCTCGGATTTGTGTTTGTGTTAAAAACTATTTATATCCAAAAAATTATTTATTTGAAGTGTTAATATAATTTTATTTTGGATTTTTTTTTATAAATTAATATTTGAGGACAGGGAGATTGAATAATATCAATGGTTTCAAGGACTCGTATTTAATTTAAAAATAATTTATAGTGATATATTCCTATTTATTATCATCTTTTAATTGTTTATTAAAAAAATATTATACATATTCATGAATATAACTGGTCGACATTTCACTTTATTGTTTCATCACATTTTTATATATTTTTTATTTACATGAAATTAATTCTACTGGATATATTGTGGCACAAAACAAATTTTTTTTGTGGATGCACGGTGGTTCTAGCATGCTTTGTATTTGACTTCCATTATATTGTAGTTATATGTCTAATACTGTTTACAGTAGTATGGTGGTAGGGACAATGTTCCCTTTTTTGGGGAGTTTTTTGGGATTTGGATCACTGATAAACATTAAGGCAGTGTTTGTTTGTGGTACAGATACAAAAATACAGGTACAGAGACAAAATTTTAAAGTGTTTGTTTTTAAATACAGATACAAGAAATACACAAAAGTTGTGTATTTGTACAGAAAAAACTTGTATTTTCTGTCTTCTTTGTAGGAGTGGATAGAAATACACAAATTGAATACAGAAACTTCAAATTTGTTTTTGGACTAATATATCCCTATTTATTTTCCATTATTCCATATTTGCCAAAAACCCATTAACAACCTCTATCGTTTCTTTTTCCTCTTCATTGATGTCCTTCCACCATTGTTGCTGCTACTCTGAAGTCCGCCACTGCTGCTGCTCGGAAGACCGCCGTCGCCGCTGCTCCGAGGTCGCCCATGTGACTGCTCCAAGATCGCGGGTCACTGCTGCTAGTCCAAGGTCGTGCGCCGCCGCTGGTGCTCCAAGGTCGTCGCCGCTGCTGCTGCTCGAACTCCGCCGCTGCTGTTGCTTGAACGCCGCCGCAACTTTTGCTCGAAGACCGGCGACCATGCTACTGCTGCTTCTCGCGAGTCTTCCACCACCAACCACAATGGCTCCGTGAGAGAGAAGCGAAGGAGAGAGAGAGATGGTGGTGGTGGTGGACATAATGTGTTGCTGTTAGTGAAAAGGGAAAGGCCGAGGGTGAGGGGTGAGAGTGGAAGAGAAGGGATTGAGAGAGATGGGGTTGGGTAGGCGTGTTTAGAATTTTAATTTTAGGGGTATATTTGATTTTTTACACAATATTTTGTATTGTCTATTGATATCAAACACAATACACAAAATACAATACATAAAATATTCTGTCTTGTACATAGAAAATAAACATAATACAAAATACACAAAATTTTTCTGTATCTGTATTTTTTATATCTGTATTTGTGTATTGTATTTTCTTGTATATAAAAACAAACGCTCCCTAAATGTATTTAAATTTTTGTGCTAATATGGATAAGGTGATGCTAAATGAACAATACAAAATCAGTCCAACCAGCCAATAAATGAGATTTTGGGCCATAATTACTCAACTCATTACAATCTCAATGATTATTTGGGCCAAAATCAAAGCCAAAATAGGCCCATTGACTGTATGAGCTGGTTTTTCATTGTCCATTCAGCATTATTGATATGAATATAATATATTTGTCTTAGTCCTTACATTTTAAATACACCTGTGCAAAGCACGGGCTATAAACTAGTTAAGTTAAATAAGTGAAAATTACATGTTTATCTAATCTATATCTATATTTATATCTATACTATTATATTATATAAAGGGGATTCCCCAAAATAACCACACTCATTTAGCTAGTTATATTTTTAAGAGTGAATATAAAAAATTAAAAATAAAAATAAATAATAAATAATAACTACTTTTTCACCATCTCAATCCCATTAACTATTATTTAATTTATATAATTATTAAATTAAATTTAAATCAAATAATAATGCATTTTAGTTTTAATTTGTACAATTATCAACTTAATAATTATTAAATTAAAATAAAATCAAATAAAAATACGGTTTGGCGCGCTAGTCTATACTTCTATACTATATATAAAGAGGATACCAAAAATAACTACCTTTTGGTGTCCACACTCATTTGGGTAGTTATTTTTTGAATTCTAAAATTAAAATTACAAAATAATTATATCTATTTACATGTTATTTATTTTACTATTTTTTAAATTTTTATGCGATTTGGCGGGCACGAAGTGCCCAACAAGACGCTAATTATAAATAAAGGGGATTGAAAAAATAACTATCCTTTTGGTGTCCACACTCATTTAGGTAGTTATTTTTTCAATTCTAGAATTAAAAAATTACAAAAATAAATAAATATAAAAGATAACTACTTCTATTTACATATTATTTCTTTGACTATTTATTTTATTTTTTTCTTCATTTTATACAAAAAATTAAAAAAATAAATAATATAACTCGACAATAAAAATGCGACTTGACGAACATAAAGTGTCCGACAAGACGCTAATGATAATAAAGTAAATATCTAGGATATCCATTTTAATAAGTGAAATTAGATATGTATATTTCTCCTTGTAGTTAGAGAAACTAATTTGTTCTATGTAAAACTTAATGTAAATAGTTTTTTGTTTTTACTCGGTACCATACAAGATACAGGTACCTCACATAGTCAACATCACTAATCATTAATAGTATGTGTTTGATGTGAAAATGGAAAGAAAAGGAGAGGATGGAAAGAAATTGAATGGATAACATTTTTTATTGTTTGGTTCACAAGGGAAATGTGAGAGAATAACTTGATCAAAAAGTTTTGGTGTTAATATATAATATGTAAAGATTGTACATAATATATGTAATATGTAGACCGTATATTGCATATTATAAATGATATGTTGTAGACACCATGTATCACATGTGTTGTAACATTATCTTTTTTATAATGTGATATATGATGTGTACAATACGTGATATATGATGTGTACAACATAAAATTTCTGGCAAAGTGTCACATCTGACCATATTGGTAGCACCTTGTAAAGCCCTGAGTGTAAGGTCCAAAGTGTGTCTTCTCACATGCACAAGTAACTGGATCTCGATTAGAACACCTCTAATGTTGTAGAAAACTTCGACTACGAGCGGTTCTAGTAGTCTGACTACCCTGAACACTCTGTGAATATGAGTCTTGTTAACCTCGACTATCATGGCTGGTACCATCTCTAGAGCTGCTATTACTATGACCTTGATAGTGTCGCGACCCGAACTCGAGGACATGACCGGCGCACGGGTTAAACAAATCTACTTAACCCGGCAAGCCTAGAAGTATAGTTTCCCATATGACATATATAACTTAAACGTCCTGCAGGTTACCGAAAATTCGGCAGAACCTCCCCTAAAACTCGGATATACCGTACATAACATAAACCTGTTTAATTATAATATTCAATCCAATAACAACACACATATATCCAGAGTTCAGATTTTTTATACCATTAGTACTCAATACACAAAAGACATAATATGGGCTATAGCCACAAACCTACTTCTAAGAATATAAGACCTATGTCCTATGGCTGCAAAATACTGAAGTCTACAATACCAAAAGCCTCTATCAACCATTGGGACATACCAAAAAGAGATATTTCTAGGTAGGCAGCAAGTCCTAGTACCCTGTTACTCAGAACCTGCAAAATTTGAATATTTTGGGGGTGAGTCACAGACTCAGTGAGGGCAAATACATAGTGAACAGGAAGGGAGAAACCAATAAAGCATGAGTTTTGAATCAAAAAGGAGAAATTTAATAATCAATCACATTCTCTAATCAACACGTAAAAATGTATATGTTTATCTCTAATACTCATCTTTTCCAAATGTTTCATGAGAGTACTCTAAGAGAAACAATCAATCAAAGTGTCCCAAAACTTGGGTCTTATAATTGTCTTTATTTCACTAAGTTCTATGTGCACATAGACCGATAATCTCTTCGTTTCGGCAAGCGGTACTTATATACATAACCGATAATTCTCTTCGCTTCGACAAACGGTATATGTATAACCGATAATTCTCTTCGCTTCGGCAAGTGGTATAGCCGATAATTCTCTTCATTTCGGCGAGCGGTATTTAACTTAGACTTCATCATGATTTTTCTCAAACAATATATGTATCCAAACAATTACTACAACTTCACTTACTTTCATTTTCAAAACAAGATCTTCTCCTTACTACTTAAAAAAACTTGAAAACATTATGATATTATATAGATATTAATCATGCTCCATAATCATCATCAAAACAATTATTTAAGTGAAATCACAATTAAAATGTCATACTTCATAATCACTATCAAAATCATAACTTATATCAAATCATAACAAAGTATCACATTTCATACTCATCATCAAAGTTCAAGCTTAGTTCTATTCTCAACAAAGTATCCTATTTCATAATATCATCATCAAAATTATTATGTAATTGAGTAAAGTCGCAATTTAAAATATTCTTTAGTTAAGTAAATAACCAAATAACCACATTAAGTAAAAACAGTTATATTCTGGTCTCTCCACATTAATATTTTTTTAAAAAAAACTTAATAATACTATATTTCCTCTTACCAAAAGCAGTTTCCAGATTCATTTGGAGACCTCACGATTTCGTCCACTTACCCCACCTAATCAGACGGTTTATCCACATTTCTTTAAAAAAAAATTCAAATAGTAACTATTACAAATTGAAACCAAATTAAAAAAAATGAATGGATGATGATTTTGCTCTCCTCTCATTTTAGAGTATGCACTGTAAGCATTCTTTGGGTGTGATTGCTTCTTCTTCTTCCTCTGACTTGATTATAAGTCATGATTTCATCAAACTCAAAAATTTCAAATTTTCTTCGGGTAAAGTTAACATATATGAGTTTTTGGTTTTTGGTTTTTTGTTCTTCTCTATTTACACTTTCTCATTCTTTTATTTATTTATTTATTAATTAATTATTTTTTTATCCTTTAAAAACTATCCTAGAGAACAAATATGGGGAGATCCAGAAGCAAGTATGAATTTGCATGTTAGATATAGAGCAAAAACAGAGCGAAATCAGAAAAACAGAAAAAAGGAAATAAAAGATAAACAGAGCGAAAACAAATAGAGAGAAGAAGAAGAAAGAACAACTCTCAGTGGAGTTTTTTGGCACTTTTTGAAGAAGAAGAACAACAACAACAAGATTCTCCAGGAATTTACATGGCTTCTTCTATAGTTGTTCCTGGTATTGAACAACAACCTAGAGGTATTTACAAATATTCCAATGCTTCTTCTATTCTTTTCTCTGATCATGTTTTTGTGGGTTGTGAACTTTTTGGAAATTCTAGATTCTTTTTTATGAAATTGTTACTCTGTTCAATTTTCAACTTCAGTTCTTTTCTTTTCTTTTCTTTCTGCAATGTGAATTTTCTAGAAATTCTAGATTCTTTTTTATGAAATTGTTACTCCGTTCAATTTTCAACTTCAATTCTTTTCTTTTCTTTTCCTTCTGTGAGGTAGTTCTTTCTCTCGCCAGGGGTTCTGTTTCTAGGTTCTTTTCTTTTTTAGAAGAAAAAAATCATTATGACTATGAATTTGCATGTTGTTCCAAGATTGATGCCTTGGACAGTGGAAATGAAGATTTTTTTTTTTTTATAAATTCTTATAGATTCTTGGTTATACTTCATTGTTAATTGAGTCTTACTTGGCAATGGACCTTGTTTTTTGACCATGGTTATTAAATTTTTTATATTTTTTAGATGCAATTGAGAATGAATACTCTTAATTGTGCATGTTTAATTTTTGTGGAAAAATTGTTCATATATTAGTTTATTTTTTTTACTATCTTATAATGCAATTTGGATAGATTCTAAATATATGAGTTTATAATGTATTCTTTAAGTAGACATGTATATATGTATAGAATTGTGTATTTAATACCCCTTATTTTATAATTTTTACTTTCAATAGGTAGGTGTTGCAAGTATTCTAAATTAAATATATATGTATGTTGTAACACCCCGCTACTTAGGGGTGTCCGTGCGAAGGGCTCTATCCCAACGAACACGCTACTATGGCATAACTTAAGGGCTAAACAACATGCATACACCATTAAATAAACTGAATAACCGAAATAACTGAAATAACTGTTTAACTGATAATCATATATAACTGTATTAATCTGAAACTTACATACTAGTTCAGTATACTGAAACAAAACTTAACTGATAAAGGAATCCTACCTCTAAAGTCTGGAGCAAAACTATTGATTTGACTGTGAAATATAAACTAAACCTAAACTAAACATAGACTGCTAAGACTCCACGGAAAATGCGGAGCTCACCAAGGAAATCAACTGCAACCGACCTCTACTGGATCAACGGTTCCTCGTCTGCCTCTTGATCGAACTCTGAAACAAAAATGCGGGGAGTGAGTCGCAGCTCAGTGATGGGGTATCATGCATGTCATGCAACACATACTGTCATGTTATCAATCACGTATACTTGTCCTATCTACGTAGCTGCACCTCTCTGACGACGGACGCGTACTGCCGGAGATATCCGCACTCGAGCCCCCATGCTAAACTGATAAATGACGGAACACGAGCCGCCCTGCTATAACTTATAACTGTGACTCGCTACCACGAGGGTGCGGCCATATGACAGAACACGAGCCGCCCTGCTGTAACTTATAACTGTGACTCGCTACCACGAGGGTACGGCCATATGACGGAACACGAGCCGCCCTGTGATCTGGACCTCTACAACTACGCAGGTGAGGCCAGTCATACTGTATTTGGGGTGGGACTCGAGGCGCTTCGTGGCAGTATGTCACGGCTAAACTCGACCGGGAGCTACATCCGGGCTATAGCGTTGAAATACATACTACGATGGTTCGCAGTCTACGTAAATAGTCATCACACAATTCTACAATCATTCTACTCATACACTGCATGTTATCATACTGATCATATATCATAGGATTCTAACTTGCTTCATATCATGGCGTAGCATAGCATAAATCATTCAAGCTTATAGGAATAATCATAACGTTTATAATAATTATAATCATAGCGCATATAATAAATATAATCATAATGCATAACATCATAACGCATAACATAAATACAAATGGATCTAGAAGTCATCCACTCATTCCTGTCATGTTATCTATTAGGGAACTTATCTATCTGAGCATTATCCTCCATTAAAATCTGTTATCCTCTAAGGCACGTTTCTATTACGGTATGTTATCTTACTAAAGTATATTATCTGTTTAAGACGTGTCATCTTACTGGGACTTACTAGGTCACGTTATTCTTCTAAGTTATATTATCTTACTGAGTTAAGTTATCTTATCATGATATATTATCCTAATAGGTTATGGTGTTTTACTCGATTACATTAATTACTAGGTTATATTAATTACTAAGTTATATTAACTCACTAGGTGGTATTAATTAATTGATTATATTAATTTCTAAATTATATTAATTACTAGATTATATTATCTTATCATGCTCTCTTACCATGTCATGTTTTCTTATCACGTGAGGTTATCTTACTAGGTTATGCTGTATTACTATGTTATATCATCTTACTATGTTATATTATGTTACTATGTTATATTATCTATCTATGTTATATTATCTTACTATGCTATATTATGTGATCTATCTAAGCAGGTTATCTTCCTAATCATATTATCTACCTAAGCATGTTATCTACCTATCATATCAGCTACCTAAGCATATGAACATAAATATAAACATGAACATAAACATGAACATAAATATAACTATAAACATAAACATAATTATAAACACATAAACATATAAACAAAATCATAATCATATAAACATATACAAATGCTACTATGTGGCAGCCACGGCACATCCACCCTAAAACCTCCACTCACCTGGAAAGTCCTGAGACTAGAAGGCACCGCTAGCTCCGGCTCCAGCTATCGGCACCGCGTTTGCACCTGGCGTGCAAAAGACCCATCAGGACCGCACAAAAGAAAAGAAAAACTTGAACTAGGCTGCGCACTGAACCTTCGCTAGCGAGCAACACCTTCTTGCTAGCGACCAGCACGCTGACAGGGGCAAAAACGTCTTTTCACTCACCGTCGGGAACTTGCTCTAGCAGAGTATCCCCAAGACGTCGAGCTCACACTATCCTCAACAACGAAGGATGCCCCAAAGCACTGCTTTAAAAAAGGCTGAGTGTGAGATGTGATGTGTGAGTTAACATAACCTCTCATATATATAGGGTGAGGGGGGAAAGGTTGAACAAGTTGTGACCGATGTGGGACTTCGGTCCGGTCGCTAGCGACTAATACATGGTCGCTAGCGACAAGCTCTTCGCTAGCGGGCAGTGGCTGCTCGCTAGCTAGCACCTTCTGTCAGCAACGTCTTGACGTCCATTCTGAACGAAGTGGGACTTGATCCCATCGCTAGCGACTTGACTGCGGTCGCTGGCGACCAACGGCTCGCTAGCGGGAGCTGACTGCTCGCTAGCGAGTCCCTTCTGACAGGAATTTGCTGGCGTGTTTCTGACGCGTCTTGAGAAAAGTCTTTCCTAAGGGACACTATGATACGGGGTATCACATATGTTCACCACTCTTCATTTTTACTTTACTTTTCATGATACTGAGATGTGTGAAAATAGAGAAAAAAGTGGGAGATTGATTCAGCCAAATGAAATCGAATAAAGAAGTAAATGGGGGAAAGTGATTTTAATCATGTGTGTAGTTAACCAAGTTGAATAGTTGACAATATGGTTTGATTAGACAGTTCAGAAATTTTTCAAGGAAAATTAGTATTCATAGTGTAATAGATTATTTTTTTAAACTTTTTTGTTCTTTTTCTTTTTTCACTTTAAATTGGCAAAATGCAAGAAAAGCTGAAATTTCATACGGAACACTCTTTTAATACGCAACACTCTTTTCATACGTAATATTCTTTCTTTGTTAAATCAATTGAAAAATGGACTTTACAGGCACATGAGTGTTGCGTAGGAGGAGCGTGTTACGTAGGGAAAACTATAGAAAAGCGACTTGACAGGGACGATAGTGCCTGTCGAGTTGCTAGTTCCAATAATGCAAATTAGGGGTTAATATGCATAAATAATTTTAGTTTCTCCCATAAAAATAAATTTAAAACATTGTCACTAAGTAGATAACCATTCACAACACAGGGAAGTCAAAAGGGTTACTCCCTAATAGCTCCGGAGGGTGAAACCGGCTCCACACCAACAGAATCTGAACAATATCAAGCATTTGAGTATGTTTAGATAAAATATTTAGACAATTTATCAACTAGAGAGCCTATTAAATAAAACCCCAAATAGGTAACTTAGGGTTTTTTAAAGATTAAAGAAAACCTAAATTGTTAACTTACCCACTACTCATTTAGTTACATTAGAGCTTCCAACTCATTAAATCTATACTTAACAACCCAAAAATCTATTCATAAATCCTATTATTACAACCCCTAATTCTTGAAACAATTTAAAAAAAAATCTAGTAAAACAATATAAAAAGATTGGGACATACCTCAAGGTTTGGATGTTAAGAGAGTTCTCAAATGGAGTAAGAATGAGCTTTTATTTATTTATTTTGTGAGGTGGAAGGAGGATGGGGTTTGTGATTGAAAGAGAGGAGAAAGAAGAGAAAAGAAGAAAAACAGAAAAAAAAAAGGAAAAAAGAAGAAAAAGAAGCAAAGAGTGTCGACAAAGAGAAGAAAAGAAGAAGAGTGTTATGTGTGTGTTGCTCTTTCTTTATTTTTAAAAAAGTGGAGTGAGTCCCACCACTTCTATTATATATATATATATATATATATATATATATATATATATATGTATATATATTAATTTTAATTTTTTTTTCTATTTGTTACAGGTAGCCACTTTGAGCAACACTTGATCTTGACCTTTGCGTGAGCCATATGATCCTCCCCTATTATCTTTGCTTCCTTGATCAAAGTTTAAAGCTCTAATCAAGGCATGCTCATAAGTCATCTTGGTACTTGCTAGAATCCTGTATATGTAGGGCCTCATGCCCTCAACAAAGTGCTCAACCCATAGCTCCACTATAGCAATCAATTAAGGTGCATATAACTAACCTCTCAAAAGTGAGTGTTATACTCCATCACAATCATCTGATTTGTTTGTACAAAAAACTCAAACTCATGTATCTTGTCGACCTGAGGCTGATTGAAAACCTCATTAATAACTAGTCCTCAATAGGTCATGTTTTGAGTGGCATCATTACCAACACATGATCAAAGATTAGAGTATCAATGAAATTATCAAAGAATGATTAGAAATAGAAAATCAAATGGTCTATGACAACTAAAACAAGAGACTCAGTTTAATGGTAGACACTTATAGTTGTTTAACAAATGAGAGGTTTGAAAATTTATTTATTGTATAGGTGTTTAAGAAATGAGAGGTTTTAGAATGTTGGAATTTATTTATGTGTAAACTTTGGTTTGAAAAAGGAATTGGAAAAGTGATGTTTTTCGATTGTTTTTTCACTTGGAGCTTATGTGTAAACTTTGGTTTGAACAAGGGAATTTCATTTTGTTTTTCGATTTTTCTATTCCTTGGAGCTTGGTTGTATGTTGGCTTAACTTTTCGAGCTGAATGTTTGAGGACACGTGTGAATTTTCACCTTGTTTTCGTGGGAGTATAAATTGTACATTTGAGTTTCGTAAAATAAGAACATGACATTTCTGTTTGATGTTGAATTTCGGGGATGAAATTTTTTTTAAGGAGGGAAGTAATGTAACACGCCAATTTTAACTTTGTTTAGACCTTAATTAAGGATAATTAGTGATAAATGACCTTAATTGAGATTTAGTTAACTTGGATGCATTTTTTATGATTATATGTATTAGGTGAATTAATTGAGTTAGATATGGCTTTGGTGTTTGAGTGTGTAATTGAGAAATTGATTTATGAGTAAAATCATTAGGGGTATAAGAATCATGAGTCTAGGATGAGTTTAGACATGTTCATTTGTTTGAAATGAGGTATTTTGAGATATTAAGTGGTGTAAATTGGAGAAAATCTGCATAGTCTGCAAATTCTATCGCTCATGATCGCCAGCGAGGCACCTTTTGCTGGAAAGCCAAGATGGTTTGGAGATGTTTATTTCTACATTCTTACAAAGATACCTCCATCCGCACTTTCTAGAATTATTCATATGTTCTTGGAATTAAAACTCTCATCCACACTCACACAACCTACACTTCATCATTTTCATCTTCTTCCTCCTCCATTTTGTCTGCAACAAAGAAAAAGAACATCAAATCCTAACCCCCTTCTTCTCACTACACCTCCATCAAACATTTTCTTAAATAAAAAACAAATCACATATTCATACTCTCCATCACCTCTTTCTCATCGGATAAAATTTCAAAACCACCCATATTTCCTTTTTTCTCCTCATTTTCAGATATCTTCTTGAGGGTAGAAGAAGGAGTTGATTTCCTACTTTGGTTGAGTCTAGGAGCACATTTTCAAGAGATTCATCACTTGATGTAGAGGAATCTTATGCACTTTTGGTGTTTGAGTGAAAATGTTTGTGAAACCCTAACACCTACCCAATATTTATTCTTATTTGTGAATGAGATGTATTTTGAACTGGGATGTGTTGAAATGGTGATTTTTGTGTGTTTTTTTATTAGAGGAAGTATGTTTTAAATTGGGATTTTGAATGTTTTGTATGTCTCAAAAAAAAAAATATTTATATCATGATGATGAATGATGTTTAGAAGTTAGAATGGATTGGTACATATATACATATTTATGTGTCTGCATATATAGCATTTGCGTATCTATTGTTCTTAATTTCACGAATTATGTTTTATAAACAATTTTCACCGTATTTATACATATAATATTTTAAAGAAAAGAACTAAGCGATGAAATCAAATCGTAGCACATGATAATTAGTGTAAAATGATCTAATTATTTAGTACTACTTATGAGGGTGTTGTTACATAAGTTGTATGTGAACAAGAGATGGTGGAGGGCCATCCTTTCCCCCCATTGTGGGGTTCCAGCAACCATTTGAGACTTTTTCTTCAATCAAATGAAAAAGTTTGTCCATGCAAATCACAAATAGATAAGGGAAAATGGGGTCACCTAGGCGGATTCCCCTTGAAGGAGCAAAAGTAGCATATTTTTATCTATTCCACACGAGATTGAATGAGGTTAAGGAGACACAAGACATGATGATATGATTCAAATTAGAGGGAATTCCAAACTCATTGAGCAATCTTGTATGGAAGGTAATCGGAGATGATTATATAGGCCTTCTCAAAATTGACTTCAATTGCCATAAACCCCCTTGTACCTCTAATTCTTTTTATGGAGTGGGCAAGCTCCCTAGCAATAGTGTTTGGAGCCATAAAAAATAATAAATGAATTAATTTTCAAATCAACTCTATTGTTTGAAATGTAAAGAGTAAGAAAATGAATTGAATTGTAATTTTCATGGAATTGATAATCATGTATTTTTAAATCCCATAGATTTTAAGAGGATTTTGATGAAAATGATTTAGAATTCAATTCAATTTATTTCATTTCCATATTTAATCATTCCAAACACACCCATTATGTTGGATGTTCCTACCCGGGATGAAGCTGGACTAGTTAGGGGCAATTCTTTCAGCAAGATACGGTATAATTCTTTCTACGAAAATCTTCTATATGCACTTATATGTAACATTACAAGAGGCTATGGGTCTAAATTGGGAAATGAATTCAGGGCTTTGAATTTTAGGAATCAATACAAGAGAGTTTGGTTCGCCTTTCTCACAAGGCACAAGGCTAGGGTCACTCCATAATACTTGGACTTGGCTCATGGGAGCGTTTGGTTGGGGGTAATATTCAAGGATTTTCGGGAATATTCATGGGAAAATATGTTTTCCACGTTTGGTTCGCAATTTGGACAAATATTCCTGGGAATGTTGCATTCCCGGGAATCAAACATTCCCACATTTTCATTCTCACCTCCCCAATGGGTTTCTAAGATTCTCATCCCATGAGAATGTTTAGGGGATGTTAAATGACATCAATGCCCCCATTATAATTTTAATATTACAAAATAACTAATCATTACCATATTCATCCTCAAGCTTTTTAATTCATTTTTTATAATTATTAGTTTTTTATGTGTTTATTTTTTTAATTATTATTTTTTATATGTGTTTATTTGTTATTATTAATTTTTTATATGTGTTTATTTGTTATTATTAATTTTTTATATGTGTTTATTTGTTAATTATTAATTTTTTTATTTTAAATAGCTAGGGGTATATTTGGAAAAATACGTAATATTCCCAGGAACGTTAGTGTGAACCAAACATAGGAATAATTCATTCATGGGAAAATTTAGTAAGATTCCCGGGAATTCAAGGTACAAACCAAACTCAGGAATGCTTCATTCCCGGGAAAGTGATTCCCGGGGAAGTGATTTCCAGGAGTGCATATTCCCGGGAAAAAATCAATTCGCGAACCAAACGACCCCACGAAGTAATCTTTGTTCTTTGACCGTGTTCCAAGGGGTTGATTTCCCTCCTTGATGCAATCCCTTTGGTTAGGGATCATCTTATTATTTTACATTATGGGCTTTGTTCGTTTATAAACTTAGACAAACCATTTTCTGCATGTGCAAATATTAAAAATTAGCATTGCTTGAGGCACAACAAAAAATCAGTCAAAATAGCCAACAAGTTGTGCAAGACATATATAACATAAATTGCACAACGAATATTACATGTTGTGCACATCATATATCACATGATGTGCACAACAAATATTACATGTTGCAATGAAAGATGATGTTATAACATGTGATATATTTTGTACGCAATAAGTGATATATGTTATGCATTGTATGTAATGTACGTTGTGCATTTTATATTATATATGTTGTGCACAATATATTGACTGTTTTGACTGATTTTTTTTCCTCAAGAATTTCCCATTAAAAATATAAGGTGTTTTGTCTTTTTCTAATATAACTTTTTACTCTTCTAAAAACAAAAATATATTTATGGAAAGCATTGATTTACAACAAGAATCATAGAACAAAAATTGCAGCTCCGTGGGATTGAACCTCTACCACACCTAATTTACCTATACACTCCGCATCTAAGTCAGCAACTCAGCATCACTATCAGGATATGTCTCAGCTGAAGCTTCACTGCTTGTAAATCTCTCTTCTTCCTCTCTTCTTTTCCTCTCATCCTCTCTCTCCATCTCGGTAACTACGGCCTTAGCTTGCTCGAATCTTGAGTTGACTACTTCCCAAGACACAAGCTTATCAATGAACACCGATATATAATCAGCGCGACGACTCTGTAAAGATAACAGGGAAGTCATGGTTACTTCTATAATCGAACAAAATTCTCAGAAACAGTTATCACCATAATTTTTTGAGCCACATCTTACCTGAAAGTCAAGGTAGTAAGCATGCTGAACAAATATGGGAAATTGCAAAGTCAGCAATTTGCTATTAGTGATAGTTCAAATATCCAACTATGCAAATTATGTACTCAAATTAAATCATCAAAATAAAGTGAATTTGACAATACCTCCCAAACATCAATGGTAAGGAGTGGCTGCAAGAAATAAATATTAACTTATCAGATATTTATTCCAAGATGCTCGCCCTACTATAGCAGTCATATTTCATAATAGAAAATACAAAGTATGAATATTCTACTAGTACTTATCACTTACATAGTAATAGCCCCAAACAAGGGGGTTCACAGCATTGGGACTCTTCACCACAACTAGCTTTTTATCCTGATCAGATCGAAGAGGATTTACCGCATTTCCGACATCAAGTCTGCTATCTTTGTCTGAATTTCATATATGAACAAGGAAAAACAAGGGGAAAACTGATTATATGTAACAACAAAAATCAGAAATGAATCCCAGAAAATGGGAGGATATGGAGACAAGGATAATATAATTACTCACATGCAAACCAAACCCATCCTGAACCAAATTGTGTTTGAGCAGCAGTCTTGAACTCATCAAGGAAGCTTATAAATGAACCAAAGTCTCTTTCAATCAGTTTTATAAGATCCTCTGATGGCTTCCCACCACCACCAGGTTTCATGGACTCCCAGAAGAAATCATGGTTCCACACCTACAATAAGTAGAATAATAATACTGAGAAATGGTTCAAGGACCTGAGTAGGACTTAGCGGTTTCGCGTATACCTGTGCGGCATTGTTGAAAGCAGGGAGTATATCACCCTTATTGTACGAAGTAACTATAACTTCCTCCAGTGACATCTCATCTAGTTCCGTTCCATCAATTTGCTTGTTCAGATTTTCTACATAAGTTCTGTGGTGCTTCCCCCAATGGTACTCAAGTGTCTCCTGGCTCATAATGGGTTCTAAAGCATTCTGAACATTATGACAGCGCAGATGGAATATAGATTATCACTTATCAGTCCAGCATAAAAAACAAAACCTCATCAAGTAAAAGAAATATGGTTAGGTCATTACAATAAATACTTTCCCACAGTATTCTTTAATCAGTTCGTTGTAATTGATATGCATCGACATAATTTAAATGGTTGGCTGTAATAACTTTCCACAAATAACCACAAAGCATACAAAAGAAAGAAACACTGAAGAGGAGGGGAGATAGAGAGAGAGAAGCTAGGCTGTCAGCCAAATGTTGTGAGCTCAGTACCGCACACTACCACATAAATAATTTGCTGAGATGTCCACTTGTGAGTGGTGAAAGAGGGGATTTGGAAGGTATGGGGGAAAGGGGAACAGTGAAAGAAATGACTAATGAGGTAGGCAATTAATTGCATAGAATTGAGGGAGAGACTGAGTTTCTCTGAAGTTCAGAATTATCACTTTATTTTTCTGTATTAGCTTCAATAGTTTATTCATTTCTTGGCAGATATCTCATGAGTATCAGCACGAGAGTCATGCAATACAAGTTTCTTTTACTCATATTATAGCTCATTTTATCAGCATTTACCATAAATTTAAGATGGCTTCCGAACAGAGTGATGGATGATCAATGTAACCCAGAAGAACTAATTAACTTATAAACTTGCTCAAATTGGCTTGAGTTAGACAGATAAGGTAATGTAACTCAAATCTTCCTTAGAAACATTCCACTGAAAAAAATGCAATATTAACTTAAATAAACAATTACAACAAGAAAGTAAATTAGAAGGAAGCAGTAGACGGATAACAAAAGGAAAATAAATCATGAAAAGAAAATAAAAATCATATCGAACCACACCATCAAAGATTCTGGAAAGGAAGAATGTGAAAAGTGATAACCATTAGAAAATGTAAAGGATCAGAAAAAAGGAAATAACTTTCAAATCATTCTAGCTAAAGTTGCAATAAGGCTTTCAAGTTCATATGTCATAATAATGCTCAACATCCTCCGAGTTATGCAGATAAAGACCATACAATACTAGTTGAGTAAAAATAAATGTTTGGAAGCAATCAAGTTCAGATTTCAGAACAGGTTTGGAAAAATCTTGAGATGCGTAAACATAATGCTGCTAAAGTAAAGCACCAAGATATAGTAGACATAATAAATCTGAGTGAGGTGCGATTGTTTTTCACTCATATCATGATCAATATTTTTCAATGATGAATGAATACACACAACAGTTATGCTAAAATATAAATGATAAAGCCAAGCAAAATCTATTTTTTGGTCAATGACATGTTTCTTAGAAACATAGCTGCATATGTCCCATTGAAAAATTAGCCTGCTTGAAGGAGAGCCAATTCTAACAGATAAATAGGGTAATGGACAAACTTTAGATCTTACCAGTGGATATGGTGGTGGCTTCAGCTCAAACTTTGCAGTAATTTTAGCAGGCCCAACTTTCCTTACGCACCTTCTCTGCAATGTTCAATACTTTTTTTCTTTAAATAAAAGGAAAGTGAAACAAGATGCTTCTTCAGAATAATATTAATATACTAAACCAAACATTTAATCCCCATGTCAAAAAATAATAAAAGAAAAGAAAAAGAAGATCATGAAAAGGTGGGAAGGAGCAAAGTTAAATAGGAAAACATGTAAAGCTGTTTTTCCAGCCAGCGAAACAAAGTGAAAGGTCTAGCATGATAACAAGAACATTCAGTCAGAGATATTGTGAAACTTCAATAGGAAATAAGTGTTTGGTGTAGGCAAATCTCAATGTGTTAGATTAGAATCTACATCCAGCATCACATACTTACATTTGCCTATGTATGAAGCTTCAAAGTTACTATGTACTGCTAAAGAATACTTGGAAGCACTTACTAATTGGTCCATGGTACACTTGTGTTTGGTTGGAGGGTGAAATTTCCATCGATGAGCTTCATGTGTAATTTTGCACATAAAACTCATTCATGAAAATTTACATCTCATCTTTAACCCCGAACTATATATCTAGTAAGAACACTAAACTTAAATGAGAGTGAGAAGAGCAAATCTAGATTGTATAACCATATATGAATAGACAAGATTAAAAGGTTTTAAAATATCACATGACCACTTAAAAAAGTTAAATGACTTTATGTTTTAATCTTGACCATTCAAGTAAGATCCAATAGTCCATATTTATTCCTCTCACTCTCATATAAGATCACCCATTTCACTTGATATGTCTCCTGTATACATAAAAAGACTAACATTCTCTTCCTAATTCCAGAACCACATGTTATTACGTAGCACACATCTTAGAAGTTAGAATTAAAGAAAATGAAAGAGAATCACATAGAAAGGAAAAAATTAATCCTCTTCATATTACATCCCACGGAATTCAGATATCATTGTCAAACCAACTAACAATTTCCATGAAATTTGCAGATACCGAAAGCATTGTCTATGCAAAGCGCAGATTGTGCACAAGCATAAAAAACAAAAGGACAAAAGTCTAACCAGAAAAAAGGAAATTTAAAATTAAAAAAAAAAAAACTTTATCTTGAAGCACAGTTTGTGTAAGATAAAGTTTGGGTAAACTGATAAGTAACTTATGAATAAGTTATTTTGTATGTGAATATAAAATAACAAAATTTTTTATTTCAATTATTTTGAAAAGTGTTCTAGAGAAGACAAATATTCTGACTTTTCCAAAAAGCACTGAAATACTTCTGGAGAAGTCATAAGTTATATAGTCAAACAGGACAGAGTAACTTCTGATAAGTCAGAAGTTAAAAAAAATCAGAAGTACTGTAATCCAAGCGGAGTCTAATTAGGATAGACTTTCAAAATGGGTTCCTATCGGTATAAGCATGCCATTAGTAAAATTGACACACACCACCACAAACAGCAACAACAACAAGGACAAGCGATATAATCATATAGGAAGTGACTATCTCTTCTCTTTTTTTTTTTTTTTTTCTCACTAAATTCTTGCAAAAGATAAGAAATACCATGAGTTAAAAAACTAAAAGCAAGAAAAGCCTTATCATATCGAGCAAGTGGTAATTTGTGTGACTCACTGTAAATGAGGCAAATAAAGATATAGATGACAATCAAACCTCTGTGTTCGACAATCTGAAAGTGCCAAAAGAGACCAAATTTCGGAACCCTGCTAAACAAACAAGAAACCCATGAGAGAGAGAGGGAGGTAGGGAGGGAGAGAAAGAGAGAGAGAGAGATGAATGGAACCATTAGGGTGGTGGCAGGTAAGAAAAGCTGAAGGTGGTAAGGAAGTCGTAGGAGTCATGGTGGATGGGAGAGGCAGCAGCGGCAATTTCATCTTTTACAAGCTTGCTTCTTTCTTCCTCCTTCCGGGTGAGCAATTTCAAAATAATATATTTCGGCTCTCTTCTACTTAGAGCATCTCCAATGGAGGAGGGACCAAATTTGGTCCTCTTTTGGTCTCATCTCTCCAATAGTAGGGATTAGTTTTTAATTTTTATTATGATTTCACATGTTTAATTAATTAAAATAAAAATAAATTAATATAATTATTATTTAATTATTTATAATATTTTATATGATGTGAATTTTAAATTAGAAAAAAAAATAAAATTACTATATTTTTAATCAAAGAATAATTTATAATTAAAAATTAATTATATATCTACAAATTATAAATTAATAAATTTATAACGATACATAACTAATAATAATATAAATTATAAAATAAAATTAATTGAAACAAAAGCATTTCTTATTATAATGCAAACTAACAAAGAATAAAACCAAAAATTAAATCAATTGAAATAAATATTTCATATACACTTGGCATGATTTTATTTGATAGATAGAGCCCCTGTTCAGAGGGATTCTCCTTGTTGAGAAATGTGCCAAAGTCCCTCTTTAATATGTTTGGTCCCTCCTCCAATGGTGTTTTCCCTTCCCTGTCATAATTTGTCCGATGGTGCTACATGTACACCCCCATCTGCCACTAGCATCAGCCACTTCTCCATGTGACTTGTGGGTCCCACGAAAAGCTAGTGAAACTCCCACTTTCAGTTTCTTTATTTTCTCTCACGCGCTAGAACCCCACTTGCTATCTCACAACTATAGAAAAAAGTTCTTCCAACTTCCTCGCTCTCTCTCTTCTTCCCTAGTGTCATCTCTCTCAAAGAACTCCATTGGGGAGTGCTGGTTTTTGTTTTTTGGTTCTTTGTTACACTCCCACTCTTTTTTTTTTCACACATATTTGTTGTACGAGCTAGTTGATTGTAAAAATGCAAACTTTATGGAGTTGTTGGTGTTACCATTCAAGAAGTGTAGATTTTTGTAATCATCTTTTGCATTTTTCGTATTTCTTGTTGTGTTTCTGTTCTCACCCTTCTGTGTTTTGTAATGGCTCATGTTCCCTACTTTTTTTTTCCTTTCTAGAATACAAGTGTTGTTGCGTTTTTTTTTTCTTTTGCATTTCCGTTCATTTCAGGTTCAGTATTTTTGTACAAAGGTCCAAGCTTTTCTCATGTAGAGTAGGGTTTAAGACATTGTGTTTTATAGTTGGGTTTTTGTAATCGTGTTTGTTGTGGTTATTTTGCCTTCAAATGTGTTTTCCATAAATTCAACCATTTTGTAAAATGATAATGAAAGATATTTTTCCCAATTTTTTCCCCTTTTTTAAAGTGCAATTTTGTTGTATAAAGTCCATTTGTAGTGTGTTTTTTGTTTTCACGTACGATGCATTTATTACATTTTCCCGATTTAAGGTTTATGACAATTATTAAATGTTAATTGGGTTTTTTTAGCCGTTGTCGTTAGATTTTTTTACATGTTTTGATTGAGTTTTTTTCGTGTTCTTGTTGTGTTTCTGTTCTTATCCCTCCGTGTTTTCTAATGACTCATGTTTCCTTACTATTTTTTTCCATTTTTATAGTGCAAGTGTTGCGGCATTTTTGTTCTTTTGCATTTCTGTTCATTTCTAGTTCAGTTCTTTTGTGCAAAAGTCCAAGCTTTTCTCATGTGAGGTAGGGTTTAAGACATTGTGTTTTATAGTTGGGCTTTTTTTAATCGTGTTTGTTGTGGTTATTTGCCTTCAAATGTGTTTTTCATAAATTCAATCATTTTGTAAAATGATCATGAAAGCTAATTTTTCTCATTTTCTCCCTTTTTTAAAGTGCAATTTTGTTGTATAAAGTCCATTTGTAGTGTGTTTTTTATTTTCAGGTATGATTCATTTATTACATTTTTCGATTTAAGGTTTTTGACAATTATTAAATGTTAATTGGGTTTTTTTTAGGTGTTGTCGTTGGTCTTTTTTTACATGTTTTGATTGAGTTTTTTTCGTGTTCTTGTTGTGTTTCTGTTCTCATCCCTCTGTATTTTCTAATGACCCATGTTTTCTTTTTTTTTTTCCATTTTTATAGTACAAGTGTTGCTACATTTTTGTTCTTTTTCATTTCTGTTCATTTCTAGTCCAGTTCTATTGTGCAAAAGTCCAAGCTTTTCTCGTGTAGGGTAGAGTTTAAGGCATCGTGTTTTATAGTTGGGTTTTTTTAATCGTGTTTATTGTGGTTATTTGTCTTCAAATGTATTCTCCATAAATTCCACCATTTTTGTAAAATGGTCATCAAAAGTAATTTTCCCCATTTCCTCCCTTTTTTAAAGTGCAATTTTATTGTATAAAGTCCACTTGTAGTATGTTTTTTGTTTTCATGTATGATACGTTTATTACATTTTCCTGTTTTAAGGTTTATGACAACTGTTAAATGTTAATTGAGTTCTTTTTACTATTATTGTTGGGTTTTTTTATATGTTTCAATTGGATTTTCTTTCGTGTTCTTTTTGTTTTTGTGTTCTCATCTGTTTTCTATCATAGAAAAGTCAACCGTTTCCTTTCTTGATACACAAGTTATATTGTTCAATTGTTATATATGTTGGTTGAATTTTTTCCATTTATATTCCACTGGTTTATTGAAAAAAAATATTGTGCTTGGATTATGACATACTTGCTAGCGATGATTGCGACCTATTCAAATGAATAGAGCTATGGAGCCCTTAAGTTCAGTTCAGTCCATAAAATTATGTACATTTATTCGGTTTTTATTACTATGCTAAGTGGGTTTTTTCTCACTACTTGTTGGATTTTCCCTTCATAATTGTTGGATTTTGCTATTTGTATTTTGTTTTGTTATAGGAGACTTGTTCACATATGAAAAAAGAAATTATCTTCTCTATACTGCTGAATGACTAGAACGAATGTAAGTTTCTGGCTCTGCGGGAAGCAAACAAGATACTGCAATAGGGCACGAAGGCATCCGTCACTTACCAAAGAAAGCGGGAAAGGAAATTCGGCAGGCAAAAAAGGAACCCATATGTAAATAATCTACGACAGAACTTGCTAAAGGTGGGAAGAAAACAAGGCAGAAAGCTAAAAAAATTGAGCGATTCTTTGCTTCTTTTTTTTTTCCAAATTGAAAGTGACCTTTTTAATATGACTACTATTTATATTAACCTTATTAAACCATTAATCTCATGTGTTAATGTTATCCTTTAACCATAACAATACATTGCATAGTTTGCAAAATCTGTGACTTGCAAAAAAGAACGGTTAATCACCCCCAAATGAATTGTTGGCAGAAGATACCATCAATAATGATATAAACTTGCTAAAAAAAATGACTATGTCAAAAAAGTGTTGCAACAACTTTGAACTTAAAACAACTTACATGGTCCCTACTTGTTTCCATCTATCCAGAAAAATCTGACACACTATCAGTATGATGACTTGTAAGGAAAATATAAATTATGCGTTTAACTATAACATGAATGGTTGGGTCTTTTATCAATGTTAGTTGGGTTTTATCAGTTCATTTAATGGGTTTTTTCAGTATCCGAATGTGTCAAATATTTTAAAATTATATAAATAAACTTGTAGGTTAACTGTTAAACATGTCACTTCATATTGTAACACTATTCTAGAGAAAAAAAAAATGTTAATTATGTGTTTAATTTGAACATCCATCATTGAGTCTTTTGTCGATGTTAGTTGAGTTTTATAAGTGTATTAATTGGGTTTTTCTTATCCAATTGTGACATTTATTTTCAAATCATGTTAGTGAAGTTATAGAATTCTTGTTAAAGTTTGTGACTTTAAAATCACTTTACATTAAACTTTTTGTATTAGATCATATTGTGCTTTAAATTTATTGTATTAGATCAAGTTGTAGCACTAGAGCTGTTCAACTTTCATTTGACAAAAAACTACAGTTAATTATATGTTTAACTATAACATCAATCATTGGTCTTTTGTTGATATTAATTGGGTTTTTTTGTTAACATTAATTGGGTTATATATATATAACTGTGTCATTTGTTTTAAAATCATTTTACCAAAACCTGTAAAGTAACTGTTAAAGCATGTAAAACATTAAAAATTAGGATTATATTATATTATACCACTTTTGTTAGACTTTCATTTGACAAAAAAAAAGGTTAATCACTCCCCAAATGAATTGATGACTGAAGATATCATCAACAATGATAAATACACTTACAAAATAACAAAAAATGACCAACAAAAAATGATACATATGGTGTAAACTTCATGTGAAAATAAAAATAAAAAAAGTTCCTAAAAGACGTCATCTTTATTAACAAAGAATTGATGCAACTACATACACATGCAAAACATTACTGTACATTACGTGTATAAAAGTTATTGGGTTTTTTATGTTCGTTAGTTGAGTTTTTTTCTACATTATATTGGGTTTTTTTATCATGATCGTGTCTCTCTCATCTATCATTGTTGTGTCATCTACAACACATCCCCCTGTTTTCAACACTTTGGGATGAGACAAAAATCGCACAAGATTATACGCAAAAAAGACACAAATGGTGCAAAATTCACGAAAAAATAAACTAAAAAAACGTCCTTTAAAAAAACATCATCTTTATTAACAAAAAATGATGCAACTATATACACATGCCAAGCATCAGTGTACAATACGTGTATAAAAGTTGTGGGGTTTTTTGTGTTTGTTAGTTGGATTTTTTTCTCTTCATTATATTGAGTTTTTTTATTAGATCGTGTCACCCTAATCTATCATGTTTGTGTCCTCTACATCGCGTCCCCCTCTGCTGTCAACACTTCGGAATGAACCACATATCGCACCAATTCATTCACAAAATGACACGTATGGTGCAAAAGTCATCCCTAAAAATATAAAAATACTTAACAACTATATGTGTACCCATTGCTACCAGTATAGAGAACAAAAAAACAAAAAACAAAAAAAACAACCGAGGTAGGGGGCAGGAGTTGATAACCAACCTCTCCAGGTGCCATTGTTGCTCACTACTCTCAAAGTTCACAAACTATCAAGTACATTCATGTTTGTACTTGTAGCACCATTGTTTTTCTTGCATAGCTTCAAATAAGAAAAAGAAAGTGAGAATGGATGGAAGATGAGGGTTAGAGCTGTGTTTTCTTTTTCTTTCTCATCTACTCCAATTTGATGTGACATTTAGAGTGACCATACCTTTTAGAAGCTTTCAATAAGGCGCGTCTCGTGTGTGTGGTGCCTTTTTTTTCTGTACTTGTTTAAGGAAAGAGAAAATAATTTTTTAATAATGGTTCCAATGGAGTGGTTGAGGACAGTGGCTGAATTGAAGGTGTACCATAAGCATTTTTCTAATTTGTCAGACGAGGGACGCTATATTTTGGACCATTGGAGTTGCTCTTAGTACCACTTCTGTCTGAGGGTAAAGGGTCTGAGGGGTTCTCGTGAGACACTTTACTCACAAGGTCACAATTGCAATTTGCAATACAACTTATACAAGTTACCATGAACAACCCAATGTGCTAATTAATTAAGCTTCATAAGATTAATAAAAAGATTGGAAATAAGGATTGACATAGCCGGTCTGACCTTTTATTTATGGAGCCGTGCTCCTTACACTCCAATAATATATATTGGGTTTATCCTATTAAAAAATAGGATTCAGCCCATTAGAGCATCTCCAATGGTGGGACTCAAAAGAGTCCCAATATTGGTCTCACTTCCCTTCCACATAAGTAATGCGTCATACAAGTTTAGTTAGGACTGGATTAGGGATCTATTGTTCCAATATTGGGACACAAATTCAGTCTCAACTGTGATCCCACGTGTACTTTAAATTTAAAATTATAATATAATTTTAAATTGCAAAATCATTATTATATAAAATAAAAATATTAAATTAAACTAGTTTGAATCATTTTTGTACATAAAAGAACAAAGGAGGAGATTCAAGATAGAGAGAATGTGAATGATGTTTAAAATGAAAGAGATAAAATTGTGAAAAAATAAGTGACAAAAGAGTAATATTTATATATTAAACTATGAATAAAATAATAATATCGTTATTGTTCATAATGGTCAAATTTACAACAACTATTTTTATAACAGCTAGTAATCTAAATTATAAAATATATACATATTTTAAACAAGTAATGCTACATGTATACCACCAAATCAGCTGATATCAACCGTGCATATGCAATAATCCAACTTTTTAAAACTATTAATCTAACTTTTAAAATGTTGAATTAATGTATAAAATTTAAAAAATTAATAGTTTTAAAAAGTTAGATTATTGTACATAATGACTGATAGTGACTGATTTTATAATTTACAAAATACATTTCTTATTTTTAATTAAGGGTAAATTACACTGACCTCCCATGAGATTTGACAAAATTACACTCGATTCCCCTGTATTTTCAAAACTTGCAACTAAAGTCCTTAAACTTTTAATAATCTACACTAACCTCCTCTAAAAAAGTTTGACTAACAGTCAAACTAACAGTTAAATAGACATGTGACTTGCAAATAATTATTAATGGCATTATGGTAAATATAAACTCTATTTTTATAATAAAAGTACAAAAATAACCCTTAAAATATTATTTAAATAAATCAAACATCATACCTCCCCTCCCACCCATCCCAAAACCCACCTACTGTATCCATGAAAATAAAAGAAAATTCACTTTAAAATTTTTACTTCGACTACTCCCTCAATTGCATAAACTATTTCTTATCTTTTTCGGAAAAAAAAAATCAGTTAATAAACTTAGCACTATAGAATTTTTTTTTTAATTAATGAACCCCAATAAGTATAACCATTTGGCTGGGCTGTCAAAATACAGTAGAAACCAAATCAAATATTAAAAATAATTAGAACAAGCACCAAGTAGGTTCTACTGAAAGGAAGAAGAAGAAAAAGATAAGAATTTTTTTTTTCAAAAATGACATCGTTTCGTTATCATAGTTCAAAAGCTAGACAATGATGCTGACATAGAAGAAGATGATGATCAATTATTGGACTTTGATTCAGCAAGAAACTCTTTCCCTTTAGCCCTCAAACTAGTATCCATAATAATAAATTTTGAAAAAAAAGTTCCACTTAAGTTTTAAATTAAAGAATGTCAAGATAGGAGATCAAGACCAGACATTGTTTGATAAGAAGCAGAATAGGAGAAGACCTGGGTGGTGGTGGGCTAGCGACTCAGAAGAATCGAGAGAGAGGAGAATGAGGTTAAGCATAGAGAGCGTGAAAATCTTTTAGGGTTTGTTTGTTTGAAAGGAAAATCAAAGGAAGAAAAATGAAAGGAAGGAAAAGTAAGGAAAAAGTCATATTTTCCCTTGTTTGGATTGCAATGGAAAAGTGGAAGGAAAGATGGAATAGTTGCAACATTTGGTGGGGTCCACAAAAAATGTTTTCTCTCTACTAGTAGGTGGAAAAAGGGAGAAAAGTAAGCTATGTCATTAATTTTACATATTTACCCTTTGTTACTCTATTTTGTTTTTTTAACACAATAAAAAGAATATTCTTTCTTGTGATAATTAACAATTTGAAAAGATAAATTTGTTAATTATGAGTGATTTTTTCAATAAAAAAATTGTTGAAATAGAGAGGCAATATTTTTTTCTTAATATTCTCATATTGGTATTAATTTAAAAAAAATAATAGAAGTTTTAGATTAATCTACAGTAGAAAAAATTTATACATTAATTTAATCATAATATGTTAAATCTCATTATCATCACAGTTGTAATATTTAAAATTTTAACTTTAGTTAGTTTATTATTTAATTAGAATAGATATTCAACTAAATAAAAATTAGTTTTAAATTAAAATATTATATTTAATTATATATTAAATTCTTAGTATTCAATTGGTATTGAATTATAAATATTAGGAATAAAAATATTATTTATTTATTAAAAATAGATAACTTAATAATTTTATAATATTTTTAAGTAATAATGATAAAATTGTTATTTTACACTACTATTTTTTTTTCTTTTCTCTCATTTTTCCATCTAAACAAACAAACATATATAATAATCTCTTAGTTTTCTTTCCTCTCATTTTCTATTCAACCAAATACATTTATAGAAAATTAAAAGCACCCCAACTTTCTTCCACTCAATTTCTTTCCCCTCAATTTCTTTCCTCTCAAAATTTTTCCACAGCCAAACATAGCCTTGGAGTTTGGGGTGAAAAATTAGCAGCGGTACACAAGTAATTGCACTTTCTCAATTAAATTAATTAACATTGTTTATATTTTAATGATTCAGGGAGGTAAATATCAAGTGTTAAAATAGAGGGAAATCGAGTGTAATTTTATCAAACCTCAAGGGAGGTTAGTGTAATTTACCCTTTAATTAATAATAATAATTATTAAAATTATATTATATATATAAAATAATAATATTTTTTTACACTTTGAAACTTTGGGACCATCCCACTCAAGAGGAACCGATCCCAAAAATTGAAATCCATGCAGTGCTTGGACTGAGCATGGGACGTCCCTGCACTGTTATCCTAGGACTGGGATGGGCATAATGCATCTGTTGGAGATGCTCTTAGTCAATATCTAAATATAAATTTCTCACGTGTTGAACAACGGAGCCTAAAACTAATATTTTATTGATGACAATATTACAACTCAATACCACTAGTACAACTTATAATATTTAGTGCACACTGGGACACTCACTATAATTATTTTACACACTCTTGAACACTATTACACAATTATATTTATTTATTATTCACAAGCTCTCACACCACTCACTGCACTCAGTGGACTTAATTAGTGCTTATGCTTCTAATGTTTCTCTCTCAATGTTTGCTCACTGCCACACAACACTAAGCACCAAGCCCCCCATTTTATATGCTTTTATGTTGGTTTAGTCATCCGACTTGGACATAGCTAGAGACTTCTAGCTTAACTAATTTATTATGTAATATCTAGATAGTTCTAGACTTAGAAATTATTATATCTCCTAGATACCCTTAATCATGCATTAGATTTTTCTAGGAGTTTCTATTTCTTTCTAGTGTTGATCTTCATTTCTCCCCGTCAACACTAGATTTTCTATGCATTGCTAGTTGTTTATGAAATTCTGAAAACTTGGCATTGCTCAGTTATTTTGTAAAGATATCTGCTACTAGAACTTGTTCCAGTGCTACACTTCCTTTCTCCATCGTCTTGACCAATTCTTCTTTCTGTGAAGCGTCTTCATAGGTTTCAGGCTCCTTGATTTCTATGGCCACTACAGCATTGGCATACTTTGGATTTGGCTTCCTTTGCCTGGTGGATCTCCTAAGTAGCGGTTGTTCTTTATCTTGTTTATCTTCAGACTCTGTGGGTTCCTTTTGATGAACTCCTGTTTGCCACGGGCTCTTCTTATTCTTCTCGGTCTGAGATGGACTTGGAGGTTGTTCAATTTCACATTCACTTGGCTCCCCCACCTTTTCATTCTTCATGTCTTCAATCTCCTTAGTGTCAGGCAACACTACTTCTTGAAGTGACCACCAAGAGGAGGCTTCATCGAACACCACATTTCGTGATGTATAACACTGATTGGTTGTAGGATCACAGCATCTCCAACCTTTTCTTTGGCTGTCGTATCCCACAAATATGCAACAGACTGCCTTCTTATCCATCTTACTCCTTTGGTGATCAGAAACAAAGACATAACACACACACCCAAATACTCGAAAGTGACTTATTGTGGGCTTCAACTTCCATAGCCTCTCGAACGGTGAGACGAACTTCAACTTTGCTTGCGGGAACTGATTTATCACGTGTGCTGCAGTCTTCATACACTCAGCCCAGAATCTGCTTGGTACGTTCTTAGCATGTAGCATGCTCCGACAAGTCTCTGCCATATGGCGATTCTTCCTTTCTACCATGCCATTCTGCTGAGGAGTATTTGGACACGTAATTTGTCTTCGTATCTTATGCTCCTTTAGGAACTCGTAGAATTCCTTTGAAGTATACTATCCCCCGTTGTCTATGCGAAGGCATCTAATCTTCTTTCCGGTCTCGCTTTCAACCTTCTCCTTGAACTCTTTGAGTTTCGCTAAAGTCTCTGATTTCTCCTTCATGAAGTACACCCAGACGTACCTTGAGTAATCATCAATAAAGGTCACCATATAGCGGTAGCCTTTGATTGATGGTTCTTTAACGGGTCCAAGTACATCTGAGTGAACCAACTCCAATGGTTCTTTTGCTTGAAACTTTGACGATTCGTACGGAAGTTGATGAGCCTTACCGTACTGACATCCGGCGCATACGACATCCTCTCGCACTTCTAGTTGAGGGAGACCTGAGAGCATTGTCTTTTTCATTATCACCTTTAGCTTGTGATAACTCACGTGCCCAAGGCGTGCATGCCACAGATCCACTATCTCGTTCTTTCGAGTCTTATCTACGTAAGCGGTCTCTGTAGACATTACGTAGATCGACTCTAAATGTCGTCCTGTGAGGACTGGTTCGCCAATAATTTTTATCTCATCATAAATCTTAACGTCTTCTGGGCCAAACAACACGTATCTCCCTGACCTTGTCATCTGAGATACGGAGATTAAATTTTTCTTCATTCCAGGTACATAATAAACATTCTCTAAATGTACCTGATTTTCACTACAGCAAAGTGAGATCACCACATTTCCAACCTGCGTGATTGAGAATCTTGAGTTGTCTGCTGTCACTAGGAATCGATTTCCTTTGTACTCGGTCGTGCTCTCCAGCTTGTCCTTGTCTCCTATCATGTGATTGGAGCAACCTGAATCGATGATCCAATCCTTGTTGTAGTTGACGGCTGGTGACTGGTGAGTGGCTGTGAGTGCTACTTCTTCCGGTGACTCCACAAGCTCTTCGTCAAAACTTACTTCTTTTTGCAGAGATTCTTCTGTGATTGCGAATGATACAAAAGCTTCCCAGTCTTCTTCTTCATTGTGTTCTTCCTTCATCTAATGATCAGAAGTCACCGCATTGCTCTCTGTCGCCTTTTTCTGAACCAGCAGTCTCTTGCGAAGTGACCCCGTTCACTACCAGAAAAGCGCAGATTTCCGATGGTTTTTTAGTCGGATTTTAGACGGTTTTTGCCGTTATAATCGGATTTCCGACGACATTTTTTAAAAAATGAACCGTCAAAAAAACGCTCGTCGAAAATATTTCCGACGGTTTTTAGACGGAATTTGAACAACAATTTTTCCATTTTCAGTCGGATTTCCGACGGATTCAAGCCATTTTTTCAAAACAATTTCAGTCGGATTTCCGACGGATTTTGTTTTTTTATAAATTAATTTTAGTCGGATTTCCGACGGATATCTTTTTTTTAAAAAAATTGTTTAATTTTTTTTTCAATTACCACCTGATTAACGATTTAAAAATATAGATTAAATTATACAAATTAAAAACAAGTAAATGATATATTAAATAGAAATTTAAATATTGACAATATTGCAACAGTACAAATTTAATAATGTAGTAGTGCATAAAATGTATATAAAGTACATCACAACAAAACAAAAAAAAAACAACAGAAATGGACTCAGTCAATATGTGCCTAACAAATTTGATATATATATATATATATATATATATATATATGCCTAACAAATTTCTCAAACCAATTGCCGGAGATAAGGACCGGTCTCAGTCAAAGTCATTTATCCTAAGGTTTATAGCAACAGACAATATAATCATAATAATTATTTAACTTAATCATAAACATAAACAAGAAACATCATAAAGTAGCAAATTTATTATTAAATAAACAAAAAAATTCAGAAATAAAAATTAACTTAAAAATTACAAAAACATAAAAATTAATAATCAGAAAATAAAAAACTTTAAATTTAAAAATAACATAAATAACAGAATATCTATAAAAAATTGTTTAATATATATATATAAAATACATTTTTATATAATCAGAATATTAAAAATTTAAAAAAAATAACACATACATACCTGGTGATGCAGGCGGCGATTGCGGCAGACGCGGCGGCGACGGCGGCACGAGGCAGCACGGCGGTTGTCTACGGTGGAGAGAGAGAGTTGAAAAAGATTGTTCAAAAAAAAATCCAATCGGTACAAAATGTAGATCTACTCACCGTGATCACAATGATGTATTTTTTTTCCGGCAACCACCCTCCATGGCGGCGAAATCGCCGGTCAAAGCGGCGGGGAGAGAGAGAGAGAGAAGAGAGAGAGTTGAGAAGCTAACCCTAATTTTTTAGCGCTGATTTCCGATGGATTTCCGGCGAAAATTCAAAATTGTTTTATTTTTTAACACCAATTTCCGTGGGGTTACCGACGGATTTCGCGTTAAAAAAGTATTTTTTTAAATTTTATTTTTTTAAATAATTTAAAAATCCGTCGGAAAACCGTCGGAAATGATAAAGCATTTCCGTGGGTTTTCTGACGGATTTCGCGTAAAAAAAATAATTTTTTTAAATTTTATTTTTTTTAAATAATTTAAAAATCCGTCAGAAATGATAAAACATTTCCGTGGGTTTTCCGACGGATTTCGCGTAAAAAAATAAATTTTTTTTAAATAATTTAAAACTTCGTCGGAAAACTGCCGGAAATGATAAACCATTTCCGTGGGGTTTCCGACGGATTAGGCATTTAGAAAAAAAATGTTTTTTTAAAATTAATTTTTATAAGATAACCCATTAAAAATCCGTCGGAAAACCGACGGTATTTGTTGGCGGGAAAGCAATGACTTTTTCTCGCTTCTTTTCCGACGGTTTTCAGTCGGATTTTCGTGCGTTTTTTCGTCCTTTAACAACACCATCAAACTCTGTCGGAAATTTCGGTTGGCAACAAATCCGTCAGAAATGTCCGTCGAAAATCTCTGTGTTTCTAGTAGTGGTTTTCCACAATGAAGCAGGCATCATCTCGCCTCTTAGTCTTTCCAGGTTATGACCCACCGACTTGCTCTTTCCTTGTCTTGATATTTCTATTTTCAAAATTTTTGTTCACAGGTGGCTTCCCCCTTCCCTTTCTTCTACCTGTAAAGAGTGCTTCTTCTTCACTCTTTACTGATACTCCATTCATTTGTTTGACTAACGCTTCTTGGTCAGCCAACAAATTTTCTAATTCTACAAGGGAAGGTTGGGTTGACCAACCTTGAACAACGGTAATAAAACTTCTACATTCGGGTCTCAACCCATGAACAATAATCCTTATCATGCGTTTATCTGATATTTTTTCATCTGAATCTAATTCAGATATCTCATGACAGAGAGACTTTACCTTGGTAAAATATTGATTGATCGTCAAATCTCCTTGTCTTGTGGACATGAGTTCATTCTCCAAGAGTTGTAGCCTCGTGTTGTTCTTTTTCAAGAATAACTGCATGAACGTGTCCCACGCTTCCTTCTGCGTCTCTGCTTTCTTGATATGTTGCAGCATGTCGCGCTCTACTGTGGTATTGATGGCGTACATCACCTTCCCCGCCTTGATATTCCACTTGCGCAGCGGTAGGTGATTTTTCTCTTTGCCTCTAACGATCTCCCAGAGATCTTGGCCTTTGAGGTATGACTTCATACATGTTTGCCATGTATCGTAATTCTGGGCGTTGAACTTCTCCATTCCACCAACCACATGGATTTCTGCCATAGTGACCGGATAAAATTTTCTCACTACTGGTTTGGTCCCTGATCAATAGCGTCACAGTCCCAGACTGCGATTTTGCAAGAGCTCCCCCAGAACAGATGCTCCACCCACTTGAATAGGTCCCAGACCGTCATGCTCTGATACCAAATTGCTGAGCAACAGAGGCTAAAAATAATATTTTATTGATGACAATATTACAATTCAATACCACTAGTGCAACTTACAATATTTAGTGCACACTGGGACACTCACTATAATTATTTTTCACACTCTTGGACACTATTACACAATTATATTTATTTATTATTCGCAAGTTCTCGCACCACTCACTACACTCACTGGATTTAATTAGTGCTTATGCTTCTAATGTTTCCCTCTCAATGTTTGCTCACTGCCACACAACACTAAGCACCAAGCCCCCCATTTTATATACTTTTATGTCGGTTTAATCAACCGACTTGGACATAGCTAGAGACTTCTAGCTTAATTAATTTATTATATTTTATTACATAATATCTAGATAGTTCTACTCTTAGAAATTATTATATCTCCTAAATACCCTTAATCATGCATTAGATTTTTCTAGGAGTTTCTATTTCTTTCTAGTGCTGATCTTCATCACACTCATTTTCAAACAAAGAAAAAAATACACCCTCTTCATATGCACCACTTAAGTAAAAGCACTACTCATCTTAAAAAATGTAAAAACACGTAATACAACCCATAATTTTTATCTTTAAAGATATAAATATATAATGATTCTTTTTTTTTTGTCACTGTAATGTACTGAGTATTATTATTAACATTATATCATCTTATCTCTTTTTTTCTCCTCTTTATTCTACTCCCCTCTCTCTCTTTTTTTGCATTTTACTTATTATGTTTCTTCTTATTTTTTATATTATTTTATTTTAATTCTATAACTAAATCTTTTTTACATCAAAATTATTTTCTTATTTTTTATATAAAAATCTTTGGTTATTTTTATTTTAATTTCATATAAATTTTTTTAATTCTCTTAAAAAAATATGGGTAACTTCTTCAATAGATGTATCAATGGTTTTTTTATATATATTACCGCCTCACAATATAACACAAATTGCTCACAATTGTTCATTGTTTATTGTAAATTTTCTAACAAATTTCACATAAATTACCCACATAAACATCACACTTCTTAACAATTTGCTCACAATATGATCCATATTTGCTCACACATTTTATAAATGTTGCTCACAATATAATGGAAATTTGATCACTCATTTTACATAACTTGCTCACAAATTTCACTCACAAATCATAGGATATAACACACATTACTTGTTAGATATAATTAGAGTTAGTAGTTTGTTGTATGAGATATCCTATATATATGGGTACTCTTCACATCTATTTTAACCATCTATCATCATTCTATATCATTCTATTTCTCATTTTTATATTTTCTCTCTTTTCTTCTTAATCTTGGCTGTGGATACCATGAAATTTCACATGGTATCAGAGCCAAAGATCATACTTAATTATTATTGCTTTCGCTGCATTTCTAAGTTCCAAGAATTCATCTCATTTTTTTTTCTCTTGGAATTTCTTCTCATTTTTTCACTTTTCTGCTGCATCTTTGATGCTTTATGGAGCTCCAAGAACTCCTGAATGTTAATTATCACATTTCTTGCACTTATTCTTTTTTTTTTGAGTTACGAGACAACCACATGCAATCATTCTTTTCATTGTTCTTGCATTATTTCCACCCAGACCATCAAATTAAAGCTCAAGTACAATCCATCTGTTTCATTCCTTTCTCATCCAATTCATCCAAAAGAAAAAAAAATCCTAAAATCCTAGCAATGGAAGGAATTACATCACCTCTCTTGATCATGTCAAGCAGCTTCACGGTTTCCCAAATTGATATGCTACCAGGTTCTCTCTAGACATTCAAAATTTGTGTTTGGGTCAACATTTGGTTATCATATTAGTCTTAGACATTCATTTTTTGTGCTTGGAAAGTTGCTGATATCCTGCTTATGTGCACAAGATTGAAGAAATATTGATTCATCATATTCATATATTCTCATTTATTCAAGTCTAGATTGGCTATATTATGCTTCTGCCAAAAATTAAAAAAAAAAAATCATGGTAGTTGCATGTCATATGGACGTTAACCTTTCTTTAGAACGAGTACCATAGAGACGTCGTAGCTGAATGCCAAAGGCTACAATTGGAAGTAGGAATCACTACCGTTGCTCGATCCCGAAATGGGACATTGTCATACATGGAGCCACAGAGCCCACTTTTGGAGCGTTATCTCGACCGATTGTCATCCCGGCGACACGACTCCTATATCATCATATTCTCCGAGGAGCGGCATTTGACCGAAGATCATTCCGGCAAACCGACTCACTACATTCTCTTTCTTTGAGGAGCAGGTTTTGATCGAGATTGCATTCCGACGAGCCAACTCACTCTCATCATATCGATTTAGTTTCAGATTTTATTTTGGTATTCTTTTTGGATTGTTCTTTATATTTCAGTTTTATTGCACTTTATTCTCAAGCTAAACATAGTCAAAATTCTCCCATGTCTAGCTTGTGGGGAGGTGTTAGATATAATTTGAGTTAGGGTGTGTTTGTTTTTGCGTTTTCACGTTTAAACGCACGGTTGAATTGCATTGAAACAATTTCGTTTGGCTATTTTCTTACTTTTCCATTCTAACTGGATTTCAACCCATAACTCACGTTTAACTCAAAGCAACAAAAAATTGCTTTTGAGTTGCGTTCTGCATACACAGCAACAACACTTACCCTTTATTTCCATTTTTCACCCCAATATTATATCATACTCTCTCTTTTTTTCACACACACATATATATAATGTGTTATTTAATAATTAATATTTATAATTTTTTATAACTATTATATTATTATATTTAACATAATTAATATTCTATTATTTTAAAATGAAAATATTATTAAAAGTATAATATAAATTCATCTTCTTATAATAATTATACATTTAAAAAGTTTTTTATTGATATTATCAAAATAACATTTATTCTATCATAATTAATTTTAACATAAACTTAATCAAAATTAATTATCTTATAAATAAAAATATAAATTAAATATATCAAAATAACAATTAAAGTATAATTTAATATCATGTCCTTTTTAGTAATTATACATTTAAAAGTGATTTTGATTTTAATCATCCAAACAACATTTAATTTATTAAAATCAATTTTAGTATAAAAGTATCCAAACATAAATCACGTTAACTTCAACTCACTTTTACCCAAAATCAATTCTACAAAATCAAGTTCATTCAAACCTCAGTTTGCAAACGCTAATCCAAACACACACTTAGTAGTTTATTGTATGAGATATCATATATATATATATATATGGGTACTCTTCAAATCTATTGTAACCATCTATCATCATTCTATATCATTTTATTTCTCATTTCATATTATCTCTCTTTTCTTCTTAATCTTGGGTGTGGATACCATGGAGTTTCACATTACTTACAATATAAAACTAATTGCTCACAAATATTAAGAAAATTAATTACAATTTAACACATTTTACCCACACAATGTACATAATTTGCTCACGATATAATGCATATTTGCTCACATATTTCATACGGATTGCTCATAGTTTATTGCAAGTTTGCTTACACATATCATACAAGTTGCTCATAGTAACATACATGTTTGCTCACCTTTTTTACATAACTTGTTCACAATATGATACATGTTTGCTCATACATTTTATAAATGATGCCCAACTTACTCACACATTTTACATAAATTATAATGACGATGAGTGAGTTAAAGAAGTTTTTACAGTAAATTTATTACTTGCCTTTATTTATTAATATCTATCATCTTCATTATTTTCAATACTCACCATCATCACCACCAATCAATATACTATTTTTGTTGATTAGATCAGCACAAATATCTATACAAAGAGCAATACATAATAAAATTGTCACACTATAAAAAATAGAAACATTTAAATGAGCTTAGTGTCATCTCAAGAAACTAAAATTCTATATCATTTTATTTCTCATTTTCATCCATCCAATAAGACGCGTATACTCAAACAAATTATATCCCATACATCCACATTATCACTGATTGATGCCACATTACCACTCATTCATGCCACCATGAATTTTTTAAAGCATCCTATACTCTTTTTTCCATCTCTACCTTTTTAATATCTCCAAATTTCTTGTTCCATGCAAACCGAGTTCTAGCTAAGTTTTTGTTCAATTAGATCCTAATGTTACATTAGTGAATTGTTTTGTTTCACTACTAGAAAAATGAGCATTTTCAACATTAAATTTGTCAATAAAAGTATTGTTAATAAAAGTAATATTGACAATTAGCAGCCGTCGTAAATACTTAAAACTAGTTTATGAATATTTTCAAAGGTCGTTAATTGTCAAATAATAGTTTATGACTATTTTCAACGGCCAACAAATGTCAATATATCTTTTTTTACAGTACTTTTATCAACACTTTTCGAAAATTATATGATAAAAATAATCATTATTGTTGTAGTGTTTGTACGAATTTACAGGTTGAAGAGCATTTTTTTTCTTCTTTTGAATTTCTTTTATTCTTTAGTTATTTCTTGTGTAGATTGTTGAAGGCTTGAGTGAAAAGATTATGGCATCGAAGCAAGGTGTTAAATCCAAGAGAAGCAGCTTCAACACCTCACGCCCTCTCAAGTAAGTGTGGCTTCTTTGTTTTTTCCCTGTTAGTGGTGGGGAGTAAGGGGTTGATGTTGGAGAAGGAGGAAGAGAACGAAGTAAAGAGTGTGTGGCAATATATGAGATGTACGGAGTAAATAAGGGAGTAGTATTTACGGTGTACGTTGGGATTTATTGTTATTCATGCTAGTCATTGTTATTCAGCTCTCGGTCGAAGGGACGAGCTGGGACTATAGCGACCCATGCCGTCAACAGCTACCACCTATAGCGACATACTGCGCTGCTATGGAGTCTTCATCGCGCCTGTTTCATGCTTCTCTTATCACCTCAATATTTGTATGCTTCTGATTTGTATTTATTAACGGTATAAATGTATTAATGTATTAATAAACAAAAATCATGTCAGTGATATAGCATGTATTTAGGAGATAGTTATTTGTATAGAATATCTTCTTATATGTAATTTAGGAGAACATTGTGCAGTAGCATAATTGGCTTTGAATAGGAACAATAATCAAGGCCAATATATTAGGAAGGTTTAGGTATTGGCTTTACTATTTCCTGATGTATATAAGCGTGGGTATATGATGAATAAAACAGGTCAATTAAACACATTTCTACATGGTATCAGAGCAAGCCAAACTCTGATACCCGACAAACACAGAACCCAAGCGAACCTGCGTACAAGATGTCAGGAGAGCTAGAAACGAAGATAGAGCCCTCAGGAGGAGGTGCAAAGAAGAGTTACTCGCCGTACGACCTCAACGCGAGTGACAACCCGAGAAACGTAATTACGCAAGTGCAGTTGCGTGGAGAAAATTACGATGAATGGGCCAGAGCTGTGAAAGTTTCTGTTCGGGCCCGGAGAAAGTGGGGGTTCATCGATGGAACTCACACTCAACCAAAAGATGATGCAGATGAAATTGAAGATTGGTGGACAGTCCAATCTATGATCGTGTCTTGGATTTTGAACACGATAGAACCGAGCCCGCGTTCCACTGTGGCGTATGTTGAGAACGCACAAGAACTCTGGGAAGATGTGAAGGAGCGTTTTTCAGTCGTGAATGGTCCGCGGATACAACAACTGAAGGCGGACCTGACAAAGTGCAAGCAGGAAGGTATGACGATGGTGGCATATTTTGGAAAATTGAAAGTTCTTTGGGATGAATTAGCACACTGTGAACAAATTCCTAACTGCACATGTGGAGGGTGTAAGTGTGGAATCGGGGCACAACTTGAGAAGAAAAGAGTATAAGAAAAGGTTCATCAATTTTTGATGGGTCTGGATGATGCTAGCTATGGCGCGGTACGGTCAAATATTCTGGGAACCGACCCACTTCCATCATTGAATCGTGTGTACTCAATGCTGGTACAGGAGGAAAGAGTGAAAGTTATGGCTAAGTTAGCAGAGGAGCGAAGCATGGTCGTGGGACTTGCAATGCAGGCAGCATACAAAACAAGAGGGCGAAGAGATTCCGGAGGAAAATTGATGACATGTTCCCATTTTGGGAAAAATGGTCATGATACTAAAGGATGCTTTCAATTGGTGGGGTATCCTGAATGGTGGGCAGACAGACCAAGGAATGAAGGAAGAGGCGGTGGAAGAGGTCGACAACGGTCACGTGGCAGAGGTAATACGACTCGTGCAAATGTAGCACACGTTGGAGAAGATAATAAACTTGAAAAGGCAGGTTTGACTAATGAACAATGGAAGGTACTGATAGATATGATCAGCAAGCAAAAACCAACTGAATCTGAGAAAATGACTGGTAAGAGAATTTTTTATTTATGGATCATTAACAGTGGCGCTTCCAATCACATGACTGGAAATCTAGAAAATTTATGTGAAAGGAAAACTATACAAGGATGCCCAGTGGGGCTACCTGATGGTGAACATGTGGTGGCGTGCAAACAAGGAACAGTAGTCCTCGAAGGAGGACTTGAGTTGAAAAATGTTCTTTATGTTCCTAAATTAAAATGCAACTTACTGTCTGTGCCACAATTAACCGATGAAGAAAACTGTGTTGTGCAATTCACTAATAAATTGTGTATTATGCAGGACCGCACTTTGAGGACTCTGATTGGAGTGGGTGAACGGAAGGATGGGCTCTATTGGTATCGTGTGGTACAAAAAGCTCAAGCATGTCATAGAAAACTGGAAAATCAACTGACACTTTGGCACTAAAGATTAGGACATCCGTCTTTTAAAATTGTGAAAATGCTTCCTAATGTAAGTGAGAAAAATGTTAATGATGAACTAAATAAAGTTTGTGAAATTTGTGAAAAATCCAAACAAACAAGAGATAAGTTTCCCGTAAGTGAGCATCAAGCGTCAGATATCTTTGATCTCATTCACTATGACTTGTGGGGACCTTACAGAACTCATTTGTCATGTGGTGCTTCATACTTTTTAACTATGTGGATGATTGTTCACGAGCAGTTTGGATATATTTGTTAAAAGAAAAGGCGGAGGTGTCAGTCACACTGAAAATTTTTTTCACACTGGTTGAGCGTCAATACAACAAGTGTGTTAAGATAGTGCGATCAGATAATGGAACAGAATTTATGTGCTTGAAACAATACTTCATGCAACAGGGCATCATTCACCAAACTTCGTGTGTTGGTACTCCACAACAAAATGGACGAGTCGAACGAAAACACCGGCATATCTTGAACATTGCTCGATCCTTGCGGTTCCAAGGCAATCTTCCGATACAATTTTGGGGTGAATGTGTATTAACAACTGGGTATTTAATCAATATTACACCTTCTTCAATGTTGAACGGAAAATCATCCCATGAAATCATTCATGGAAAAGCACCAAGTTATGACCACTTGCGGGTTTTCGGCTCACTGTGTTATGCTCATAATCAGAACAGACAACGAGATAAATTCGATAGTCGTAGTCGAAAATGTGTGTTTGTCGGGTATCCATTTGGACAAAAAGGATGGAAATTATTTGATTTAGATAAAGAAACTATTTTTGTTTCCCGAGATGTTCATTTTGTTGAAAATGTGTTCCCATTTCACGAAATTCAATCCTTCGATCGAGAAACCAAGGATGCTGGACCGCTTGTGCTACAAAGAGGGATTGAAGAGGTTATGTTTGATGGGCCAAGTCCAAGTTCATCTTCTGGGCCCATTCCTACTAACCCTACCTTTCACCATCTAGACCAAAGAGAAGAAGTTGAAGCAACCACCTTCACTACAGCTCCCGAATCACAAACTCCTCACCAGCTGCCTCCCGAATCGCCGCCTTCTGCCGATCGTGCTTCGCCGCCTCCAGCTGGCCACGACTCGCCACTTCCAGCCGACTGTGGCTCGCCATCTACAGCCGACTGTGCGTCGCCGCCTCCAACCGAGCGCGCTTCGCCGCAAATTGCAGACCGCGAGTCGTCGCCTCCACTGAGCACGAGTCGTCGCCTTGTGCTTCGCAGCCTCCCACTGAAGACCTCTCTGCCATCGACTCTGCAACCGGAGAAGCCGAATCGGCTCTGACCTTGGACCCACCACCAGTCACAGTCGAAGCTTCCCTTGGCCGAGGACATCGTGCAAAAACACCCTCAGTCCGATTACGCGACTTTGTCACTGCCGCCACAATCCACATGAGCCCATCCAGCCTGTCTCCCTCTCCATCAAATTCCTCAGGTGTGTCATATCCTATACAGAATTTTGTGAATTGTAATTCTTTTTCCACACAACATCGTATTTTTCTTGCATCTTTGGAAACAAAACAGGAGCCCATGACCTTCTCCCAAGCCGTGAGAGATGCCCGCTGGAGGGAGGCAATGGCGCAAGAAATTCATGCACTGGAAGTTAATAACACATGGTCACTCACTACTCTTCCTACAGGCAAGAAGGCACTTGGATGTAAGTGGATTTATAAAATTAAATATAAATCTGATGGCACCATAGAGAGGTTCAAAGCCAAATTAGTCATACTTGGGAACCATCAAGTGGAGGGTCTGGACTACAATGAAACTTTCTCTCCGGTGGCAAAAATGGTGACCATTCGAACAACTCTCGCTGTCGCAGCTGCAAAGAATTGGGAGCTTCATCAAATGGATATTCATAATGCGTTTCTTCATGAGGACCTTGATGATGATATTTATATGAGACTTCCTCCTGGTTTTCAGGTGTCTAAGCTAGGGCAAGTGTGTAAACTGCAAAAGTCATTGTATGGTCTCCGCCAGGCTCCCTGGTATTGGTTTGCAAAATTGTCATCGGCTCTCCGTGGATATGGTTTTCAACAATCACAGAAGGATCACTCGCTGTTTTCACTCCACAAACATGACATCCAATTGGTGGTCCTGGTGTACGTTGATGATCTTGTAATTGCAGGTAACAATAGTTCTGCCATCCAAAACTTTAAACAGTACTTACATACTTGCTTTCACATGAAAGACTTGGGTCGTCTGAAATATTTCTTGGGGGTTGAAGTTGCCCACTCACCTACTGGAATTTTCTTGTGTCAAAGGAAATATGCACTAGACATAATTACTGAAGCTGGTTTGTTAAGAGCTAAACCAACTAGTACACCGTGCGAAGAAAATCACCGCCTAGCCACTGCCACTGGCCCTGTCTTATCCGACCCTAGATCCTATCGCATGCTTGTTGGACGTTTGATTTATTTGTGTTTCACACGGCCTAACCTTGCCTATAGTGTTCATATATTGTCTCAATTTATGCAAAATCCTCGAACAGATCACTGGCAAGCTACTCTCCGAGTTGTTCGTTACCTCAAGGGACATCCAGGCCAAGGTATTCTTCTTCCTCGACAAAATGATTTGAAACTTTATGGATGGTGTGACTCCGATTGGGCCAGTTGTCCACTCACTCGTAAGTCACTCACTGGGTGGTTCATTCAATTGGGCAACTCCCCTATCTCTTGGAAAACACAGAAACAACAAACAGTTTCCGCCTCTTCTGCTGAGGCTGAATATCGTTCAATGGCTAAGACGACGAGAGAATTAAAGTGGATCAACGATATCCTAACTTCACTACATGTTATGAATTCTGCCCCCATTCGACTTTTCTGTGATAGTCAAGCGGCTTTGCACATTGCCAAGAATCCGGTCTTTCATGAACGCACTAAGCATATTGAAGTTGATTGTCATTTTGTTCGAGATGAAATTGTGCACAAGCGTCTTCTTCCATCTTATGTACCTACTCACACACAATTACCCGATGTGTTCACTAAAGCACTTGGCACTAAAAAGTTTGGGGCGCTACTGATCAAGTTGGGCATTCAAGACTTACACGCTCCAACTTGAGGGGGGATATTAACGGTATAAATGTATTAATGTATTAATAGAAAAAAATCATGTCAGTGATATAGCATGTATTTAGGAGATAATTATTTGTATAGAATATCTTCTTATATGTAATTTAGGAGAACATTGTGCAGTAGCATAATTGGCTTTGAATAGGAACAATAATCAAGGCCAATATATTAGGAAGGTTTAGGTACTGGCTTTACTATTTCCTGATGTATATAAGCGTGGGTATATGATGAATAAAGCAGGTCAATTAAACACATTTCTACAGTATTTATTATAAGCAAAAAAACAATGATCTTTGAAAACCTAGATCCATAAAATTCGGGATTTTCTATCCACAAAAAACCAGGAATAAAGAAGTGAAACAAGGAAGAAGAAGAAAAGAAGCATGAATATTCATGTGTTGAAGTTGGGAACATGTTGTTTTTCTTAAGAAGAAGAGAAGATTTAATCTTTTTAATTTAAAATATATTGAAAGGGTAAAAATAGTAATTTTATAGTGTATTCTTTGTCTTGTTCCTCATAAACCAAACATGATACAAGGACAAAGTTTATGTCTTGTGCATCATCACCAAACACATCACAGAGACATAGTGACTAATATCCTTGTCCCTAGTCTCATTGTCTCAGTGTCTTTAATGTCTCTGTACATAGTGTCTCTACAAACAAACACACCCTCAGAGAGCTCGAGGACACTCTTTGACAGTATGCGTCTGTACGTGAAGTTTGGCTACATAGATAGGATTCATTTGTGTGGTTGATAACATGCAAGTATATGTAGTATATGTATGGATGTTGCACTGCATGCATGATACCCTATTCATTGAGTAGTGACTCATCCCTTGCATTTTGTTTCAGAGTATGATCAGGACGTTACGTTGACGATGAGCCCTTGATCCATTAGAGGTCGTGTTCGCATCTGATATTTCGGGTGAACTCCGCATCTTTCGTGGAGCCAGTTAGGATAGTTTATGTTCATTTATTTTCCAGTTAAGATCTTATGTAGTAGTTGCTCCATGCTATAGAGACAGGATCCCTGTGCTAGAGACATATGTTATATTTTCAGTTTTCAGTCCAGTATTTACGATTCAAATATTTTCACAATATGTATTCAGATTTCTATTTGTTTTTATGATATACATAGTATGTTTTTTTGTTTAGTCTTTATATTATGCATGAGTAGCATGTACGAAGGGATAAATTCTTTCGCACTGATACCATCCAGTAGTGGCTGTTACAAAACCTCATTGCAAGTTTTTTTCTTTTTCAATTGATTGCCCCTTTTTCTGTGTGAGCGATATAACAATTTGCCTAAAAAATGATAATTTTGATATGTGTATGAGCGAGCCAAAAAAATGTAATAATGGGATAAATGCGTGTGATGTGTATGGAAATGCGTGTAACAATTTTGCAATATGTGGGCATTCTACTATTCAATGTGAGTAAATAATTATAGCAATTTGCTAAAAAAAAAAGTAAACCATAATGCTATGTGTACACCACTGTCATCAGTCACCACCTTCATGCGTAAAAAAACCCAACTAAATAAATAAAAAAACTCAATCAAATAAATAAAAAACTCAAACAAATAATAAAAAATAACTTAATGATAATTAATCAAATAAATTCATTATAAGTATGGTGAGAATGTAAAAATAACACAAAATATATTATTTTTCCCTTAAAGATAACACTTTTATCATTAAAATTATCACTAAAATAACACACATTAACACCAAAAATGGACAAAATGCATTATTTAGTCGATTTGTAACTGTTATTAAATTGATTTTTAATTATTTTATTGGATTTTTTTATTTATTTGATTGATTTTTTTATTTGTTTTGGTTGAGGTTTTTTACTTATACAAGTGGTGGCTGATTTGCGTGTAGTACACAAAACATTATTGAAAAGTAAAATGATAATTTGACATTTGTGTGCGCAAGCCAAAAAAGCACTTGCTCATGCCTCCATTATTCTCGTCTACATCCACTATTCCACACTGATAAGTGTATTCCATTCATGTTATGCTGCTATGTATTCTACCCAACAAGCAATGACCTCTGCCGAAAAGGAGTCTTACTTCGCCGAATAAAAAAAATGAAAAAAGGATGTGGAAGGTGTTGTCTAGTGATATGGTCTTTGAATGAAACAATAAAGTATATAATGGATAAAACAAAATTGAAGGTGGCTGTGAATTTATCCCTGGCTTACAAAATGAAAGGCAAACGAGAAAAGTTGTAGGTCGTAAAAAATGGAACTCGAACAATGAAGGGGTACGTTGTGTGTCTTTGTCAGGGATCTATTGGTGCAATTTGAATGATAGAAATTCAAAATAAAAAAAATTAAAAATAGCAAGTATCATATAGAACGATTTTTGGGATCTCGGAATTGATTATTGGATGATTTAATGATCAATCAGAGCATGTGGGAGTGTATGAAAATATTGTGTGCGCGAGTGAGAAGTGAAAAAAATAGAGAGAATATTAATTTTTGGGGGGACCAGATTATAATGCAGAAGGTGAATCATTAGGTGATACCTATATGTACACTAAATTTTTTTGTTTCTAATAAAAGAAGGGGTATCTGTTATCACAGACATGGATGAATACATGTTGAAGAGTGTGGGGGCCTATGCCACCATTAAATTTTTAAAAATTCTTTAGAAATGTATAATTGTGTATGTATATTGTCTTCATTATATTATTAATTTGACCTCATACTATAAAAATTTATATGAAATATCATATTATACTTATTTATATAAATACTGTCACTGATTACATATATAGTTTTGGCTACATGTACATCACTGATACCCATCCTCCGTATATCCTTCGTATAAAAGGCTGACGTGGCACAGAATCCGATGCATGTGTACTGTTCATGTGGAAATCATTTTTGCATGTTTGGTGTGTGTATTTTGTATTTTTTGTTTGTGCAATTGTGTGTGTTTGGTGTGTGCATTTGTATGTATTTGGCGTGTGCATTATTTGTGTATGCATGTTTGGTGTGTGTATTTCTGCATGTTTTGTATGTGTCACTGGGTATATTTGATGTGTGCATTTCTTTACGTTTGTTGTGTTTAATATGATATCTTTATTGTGTGCATTTTCTACATCTATGATGTGTGCAGATAATTCATTCAAGTAAAAAATTTTAAATTATTGTCTTTCATTTTAATTCACAAGTTTTTTTTAACATAATCCACCATATTTTCTTTTTTTCTATTTAATTTGATTTTATTATATATTTTTCAATATATTCTCTCTTGTGATATTAAATATTTCTAATTAAAAGAAAAAATGATATGGAAGGTTAATAATTAATTAGTTATCTCTTTGATTAAAAAAATTATAGTTTTGTACACACCAAACATAAAGAAATAAATACACCAAAACATACCGAATGCATACACCAAAGCATACAGAATGCACACACCAAACATTCATAATTGCACACACACAAAAATATAGAAATGCACACACAAAAAATGCAAAAGTGCGTAGTGAACAACGTTTCCGTATTAAAAGTATGTGCATTGATTTCTGTGCCACGTCAGCCTATTATGTGGTGGATATACCGAGGATTGTATTAGTGATGTAGCCAGAACTTTTTTATTGCATATATCTAGAAAAAATTATAGAAATATCTTAACTCTTCCCTTAGTTATTTTCATTTCTCTTTTCATTCACTTATACAAACCTTGCAAAAATCCTCTCAACCATCTCTATGTTGTGTGGGCCTCCCTCATATTAATGGCCACCTACATTTGTGTTTCTTTATTATTATTATAATTATTATTAATATTATTTAAAAGAAAAAAAAGGGGTGTTGAAAAGTCAAAGGGTCTGTGCCCATTTGATTTTCTTTTCTTTTTTCAACACAAGACACACATACATTTTGAGAGAGAGAACAGAGAGCCTGAGAGCAGAGAAGAGCAAGGCAGTGTTGCAGTTCTTCCGTTTCTTCATTTTCTCAGTTCAGATCAGAGCTTCATTTGAGCTCCATTTTTTATGAAATTTCAGCCACTTGTTCCCGGTATTGTGGTCTTTCACCTGGTATATTCGGATCTTTACTCTTTCACTGTTTGGGTAGCCGATTTATACCTGTCTAGGTAATTTATTTTCACTGGTTAGGTGATTTATTTCCACTATTTTGGTAGAGAGTAGGTCATTGTTGTGGAACCTATTTTGTTGTGGTCATTGGCTGTACTCTGGATAATTTTATAGTGGAGTATTTTCTGGACTAGGTCCCGTGGTTTTTTTTGTCCCTGTCATTTGGGGATTTTTCCACGTTAAAATATTGGTGTGCACTCTCTCTGGCTGTTACTGTTTTTTTTTTTTTTGCTCCTTGGAAATATTGTCTATTTGGCCTACTGCATATTACGCTCCTCACACGTTCATTCAAGAGGGAAAGGTTTTATTCCGCTACGATCAATTATTTTTCTGGTACTTTTCCCAACAACTAGTATCAGAGCTTGTTAACTTTTCTAGGTGATTTTCTTGATTGAACGATGGAGCCTAATTATGGTAGAATGATCTGTTTGAACGGCACTAATTACCACAGATGGGAAGGCAAGATGAGGGATCTACTCTTTGTGAAAAAGTTGCATTTGCCGGTGTTTGGTACTGAGAAACCGAAAAATAAATCTGAAGATGAAGAAGAATGGGCTTTTTAGCATGAAATGGTTTGCGGCTATGTCCGACAATGGGTAGATGACAATGTTTTAAATCATATTGCCAATGAAGCACATGCTAGGACTTTATGGGAGAAGCTTGAAACTTCATATGCCTCCAAGTCTGGGAACAACAAATTGTTTTTGTTGAAGCAGACGATGAATCTGAGATATAAAGAAGGTACTTCCATTTCTGATCACTTGAGTGAATTTCAAGATGTATTTGATCAGTTGTCTAGCATGGGTGTTAAATTTGAAGATGAAATTTTGGGACTTTGGTTGTTGAATACTCTTCCTGATTCTTGGGAGAACCTCCGTGTTACTTTGTCTAGTTCTGCTCCTGGTGGTGTTGTGACTATGGATATTGTAAAAACTGCTGTTTTAAATGAAGAAGTCAGAAGACAGACTCAGCAGGTATCCTCTTCACAGTCAGAAGTTTTGGTTACTGAAAACAGGGGGAGAAGTAAAGGCAGAGACTCAGGAAATAGTCAGAGAAGCAAAAGCAAGCATAGAAGTAAATCAAAGTCCAAGTACAAAACTTATGAGTGCGACTATTATGGTAAAAAGGGCCATCTTCAGAATTTTTGCTACAAGCTGAAGAAAGACAAAGGCAAGAAGAAAGAAAAGAATGATGAGAATGATGATCGTGTTGCTACCACTTCTAGAGATGATCTTGTTATTGTTTGTGACAAGAATTTAATTAATGTTGCTTGTGATGACTCTAGTTGGATTGCAGATACAGGTGCCAGTTATCATGTGACATCAAACAAAGAATTCTTTTCATCCTACACTCCGGACAATTTTGGCGTGTTGAGGATGGGTAATGAAGACACTTCAAAGGTGATTGGTACAGGTACTGTTTGTTTGGAAACCAACATTGGCACCAAGTTAACTTTGAATAATGTCAAGCATGCACCAGATGTCCGGTTGAATCTACTTTCCATTGGTACTTTTGATGATGAAGGTTATGTCAGTACTTTTGGTGGTAGTAAGTGGAAACTCTCTATCGGTTCTATGGTGATGGCATGAGGTAAGAAGTGTTCTCGTTTGTACTGGATGAATGCTTCTGTTTTTATTGATGACATAAATGTTGTTGATTGTGATGGTTCATCAGATTTATGGCATAAGAGGCTTGGTCACATTAGTGAGAAGGGGTTAAACACTCTGGTCAAGAATAATTTTATTACAGGTGTGACTTGTGCTAAATTGAAGAAATGTGCTCATTGTTTTGCTGGGAAACAGAACTGAGATGCTTTCAAGAGTCATCCTCCTTCGAGTATCAGAGTTGCTTGAATTGGTGCATTCTGATCTTTGTGGTCCGATGAGGACTAAGACCTTTAGTGGTGGACTTTATTTTGTTACTTTTATCGATGATCATTCAAGGAAGCTTTGGGTTTATGTTCTGAAGTCTAAAGACTAGGTACTCAGTGTTTTCAAACAATTTCAGGCTTCCACTGAGAGAGAAACAGGGAAAAAACTGAAGTGTATCCGCACTGATAATGGTGGCGAATTTATTGGACCTTTTGATGACTACTGCAAGGAGCAAGGCATTTGACACTAGAAAACACCCCCGAAGACTCCTCAGCTCAATAGCTTGGCAGAAAGAATGAACAGGACATTGATGGAGAGAGTCAAATGTTTTCTTTCTAAAGCAAAGTTACCTGGATCTTTTTGGTGTTGAAAAGTCAAAACTAGTGGCTTTGATTTTGCCACTTTGGTCAGAAACTAAAGGAAGAAAAATTCTTCCTATATCACCAAGTAGCAGCATTAGCTGTATATGTGTTGGTTGCAATAGTGTGTGCAATAAATGCACACGGTATTCCTCTTCTTTAAATAGAGAGGATTGGAGCAGTGGGAATTGAGCATCAAGCAGAAGCAGAAACTTGTATTTGGCTTCTGGTTTAGTGAGAAAAATAGAGAGTGTGTGTGATAAATTCCAAGAGTGTAGTGAGTAAATATACACTGGGGGTTTAGGTACATTTTCTAGGTCTCACTAGGATACACTATATTGTAATTATCTTTAAATATAGTGGATCATTTTTCGGAGTTTGGCCCGTGGTTTTTACCTCATTATTTGGGGGGTTTTCCACGTTAAATATTGGTGTCTACTTTCTCACTTCCTTGTCCTATTTATTTATTAACTAGGGATAATTTCTTAGTATGCTCTGTGGTTGCAGCTCTGTCTGATCTTCCACATCATAACCAAATTATTTCTAGTTGTTAGTGTCTAGCGGGTCTCACATAAAGTGTCAAACACGTGTTTTATTTTATCCGTTACTCTCCACAAATTTGGGTGTGCTTTCGCTGTTGTATACGGGTACTATTCACACATACGGTACTGTTCACGTATATTGTTACTATTCATGGTTACTGTTCACCGAGTATTATTCATAGTGTTGTTCACAGAGTGTTGTTTCAGTATCTGTGGTGGTTCTCTCCCTAACAAGTGGTATCAGAGCCACTTGGTTTCGGATCCAAGATGTCTATGCCAAAATTTGAAGTGGAGAAATTTAACGGTTCCAACGACTTCAGATTATGGAAGCTGAAGGTGGAGGCATTGTTGGACCAACAAGGTCTTGCAATGGCGTTGGAGGGCAAAGGAAAATTGCCGGCATCAGTACTTGCAAATCAGAAGGATGAAGTGATGCATAAAGCACGGAGTATAGTACAGTTGAGCCTTGCAGATAATTTTCTGCGAGAGGTTATGGATGAGAAGACCGCTGATTCTCTATGGAAGGCATTGGAGAAAATATATGTTGTGAAGACGATGTCAAACAAGCTATATCAAAGGAAGAGATTGTACACATTCAAATATTCAAGAAATAAATCAATGCAAGATCACATAAACGACTTTAATCAGATGATATCTGATGTTAGAGCTGCCAGAATAACAGTAGATGATGTTGACCAAGCCATGATCTTATTGACTTCATTACCTCCGTCCTATGATATTTTCTGTGATACCATATTATTGAAAGTGTATGTGTGCACGAGAAGGGGGGTTGAATCGTGCAAGTTTTAAAAATTGCTTGTTAAAACTTTTACTTAGAAAGTTGTTTTTACTCAGAAGGTATGATTAAGAGTTTGCAGCGGAAAATGTTTTCTGAGAAGATTAAGTTTCTGAGAAAGTTTCTTTCTGAGCAGTTTTAAGATAATGACTTTAAGTTAGAGTTTCTCAAACGCTTTCTGTTTTTAATCACTGAAGTTTTCACGAGACCTCTTAATTAAAGTTGTGATAGAGTTTTTCTCAAAGATTTGGACACGTAAGGAGTTAGGGAGAAAAGCTTAACACAAGGGATTTTATACTGGTTCGGTTATAACCAACCTACTCCAGTCCTCAACCTTCAGTTGAGAGTTCTTAGATATTCTTCTTAATGTGCCTTCTCAGACAACACTGCCTTTACCAAGTAAAGGACTTCCACCACTTCACAACTCGAAGTGGATTTCCTTGCCTCACACGAGAGGACTTCCTTGCCTTAAACACTTAAGGACTTCCTTGCCTCACAACAGAGGACTTCCTTGCCTTAAACACTTAAGGACTTCTTTGCCTCAAACACCAGAGGACTTAAACTTGCCTTCACACAAAGAAGGACTTAGCGTTTTTCGAAGGTTTGATTTGATCGAAAACAACTACCAAGACTAAGTTACAAACCTAGTTTTACACTTAGTAGACTTCTAGAATTAACTTACAAATGTAAGAATTTACACCAATTCAGAACTAGAAGATTTTGCAAAGTTAGAAGAACAATTTCGTAAAAATTGTCTTTCTGAGAAAGTTCTAAGTTTTCGCAAAATGATTTTTCAATTTCAACAGAGTTTTGGCACGTTTAATCAAGAGTTTTTGCGCAAGAGTTTCGTCACATTGCTCTGGAATTGAACTCATATATATAGGCATCAAAGAGCCGCGAATTAGAAGCTTTCACTTTGCTTATGTGGCTGTGTCTTTTCAGAACGGCTCCCTGCTACAGTCAGCGCAAAATGAGGAACTTTTCAGAACTGCACAGTGCGCGTGTTCCCACTTCCTTGGCTAGTTGTAGCGAGCTTCTGAGACTGTTTGCAACTTCCTTGAGTCCAGACACTTGGTTGCTTCTGAGTCCAACCTTCTAAGAGTTGTCAGATTCTGAGGCGAACCTTCTGAGGGAAGACCCTTCTGAGAACTACTAGTCGCAAGGTCTTCTGAGACCTTTCTGAGGCGACAGTGTTCTTTCCTCAGAAACATGTTTTCACCTTCAGCGCTTCTGAGACATACCTTTCTGATATCTTTGCGCTATGATTTTATCAATTGATTCAAGGCTACTTGAATGTTTTGTCTTGATCTTTGCTCATGCATTGCAATAATTTAAAGCTTTCTGAGACACTTAGCGCACATGTTAGCAAAACCTTAAGTAAAATTTTATACTTATGGCTTACCTTGTTATCATTAAAACTTTCATAACTCTAAGAGAATTATGCTTAATTCTCTCAGAAGGGTTCTGGAGCTTACAATTATATGGTAGATCGGACATCACAGTGCAGAATGTCAAAGACGCACTGATGATGAAAGAGCAACAGAAGTTAGTTTCAGAACCTGGTGTTGATAACCATGCAGAAGGGTTGTTCGTAAGAGGTCGTAGTCATGAAAGAGGATCGGGAAGCTCAAATAAGAGGAGATCAAAGTCCCGAAAGCACAAAACTGTAAAGAGTTTTCATTGTCACCAGGAAGGCCATATCAGAAGAAATTGCCCACAGAGAAAGGAGAAATCAGAAAATTCTGCCAACATAGCTGCAAGTTCTGATGATAGTGATGCTGGTTCGACCTTGACAGTATTTACCAATGACTCTAGAGATGAGTGGATACTGGACTCAGGTGCATCTTTTCACATGACACCAAATCGAAACTTTTTCTCTTCTTATAAAAAGCGGGAGGGAAAAGTTAGATTGGGTGACAACAGAAGAATTTCAATTCTTGGTGAAGGAGATGTCCGAGTCAGATTACATGATAGTACAAAAAGGACGTTTCAAGCATGGCATGTTCCAGAACTGGGTAAAAACCTGATCTCGTTGAGTGCCCTAGACAATCATGGGTGCAAGTTCTCTGGTGAGGGTGGTATCTTGAAGGTGACCAAAGGCTCAATGGTGGTGATGAAAGGGAAGGTGCAGGGCGGGATCTATCTATTGCAAGGAAGCACAGTTGACGAAACTGCTGCTGTTTTATCCTCTGAAAGAAGTGATGATGCTACACGATTGTAGCACATGCGACTTGGTCATATGAGTGAGAAAGGAATGTCCATACTTGCTGGGAAAGGCTTGTTGAAAGGCCTGAAGAATTGTAAACTTGGTTTCTGTGAAAACTGTGTATTTGGAAAACAGAAATGTGTGAAGTTTAGTTCTGGCAAACACAACAGCAATGGGATATTGGAGTATGTTCATTCAGATGTTTGGGGTCCAGCCCCTGTTAATTCATTGGGTGGAGCTCGTTATTTTCTTACACTGATAGATGATTATTCCAGAAGAGTCTGGATTTATTTCTTGAAGAAAAATGATGAAGTTTTCGACAAATTCAAGCAATGGAAGGCCATGGTCGAGAAGCAAACCGGGTGGTCAGTCAAGCGACTGAGAACTGACAATGGCGAAGAATTTTGCAGTAATGAATTTGCAGAGTTCTGCAGGAATGCTGGTATAGTGAGGCACCATACTATACCTGGAACACCACAGCAAAATGGAGTTGCAGAACGGATGAACAGAACACTTCTAGAGCGTGCGAGATGCATGTGACTCAATGCAGGACTTCCCAAATCATTTTGGGCTAAGGAAGTTAATACAGTTGCATACTTGATAAATCGATCTCCATCAACTTCTATTAATCTGAAGATTCCACAAGAGGTATGGTCCGGTCGACCCGTAAACTATTCTGATTTGAAAATATTTGGTTGCCCTGCGTATGCCCATGTGAGTGATGGTAAACTTGAGGCGAGGGCAAGAAGGTGTATATTTCTAGGGTATGCACGAGGGGTGAAAGGCTACAGACTGTGGTGTACGGAGAAAGCATGTTCGCCCAAAATCATTGTCAGCCGAGATGTCACTTTTGACGAGGCGGCGATGTTAAATCAGAAGGTGGAGTCTATATTAGATGAGGCAGAAACAAATCATGGTGCTCAGAAGCAGGTGGAGCTAGAGATTGACTGTGGGAAGTCAAAACAAGAAGTAGAAGAAAGTCAGCCGAGTACTTCAGGTGCTGCTCAACCTGAAGTAGAACAACAAGATGAACCTGATGATGCAGATGCTGGTGAAGAAGCCAGAGAATCAGAACCATACAGTATTGCCACTAGCAGAGAAAAACGACAAATTCGAAAACCACAGAGATATTTGAATTCTGTTGCTTGTGCAATTGACTCATCAAACGATGACCCTATTGCCTTTGCATTGGCTATGGCAGATGGTACAGTTGGAGATGAACCATGTACCTATCGTGAAGCAATTGAAGGGAAGGAGTCAAGAGAGTGGCTGATAGCAATGAATGAGGAGATTGAATCTCTTCAGAAAAATCAGACATGGGAGCTGGTACAACTTCCAAAGGGGAAAAGAGTTGTTGGCTGCAAATGAGTCTACAAGAGGAAAGAAGGAATCCTTGATATTGAACCTCCAAGGTTCAAGGCAAGACTGGTAGCAAAGGGCTATACTCAGAAGGAGGGTGTTGACTTCCATGAAGTATTCTCTCCGGTGGTGAAGCATAGCTCAATTCGAATCCTATTAGCTATTGTGAGTACGTTTGACTTAGAGCTTGAATAGCTTGATGTGAAGACGGCGTTCTTACATGGTGAGCTAGAGGAGCAAATCTATATGAGTCAACCAGAAGGGTTCGTAATTCCTGACAAGGAGGACCATGTGTGCCTGTTGAAGAAGTCATTGTACGGCTTGAAGCAATCCCCGAGGCAGTGGTACAAAAGGTTTGATGCATTTATGATTGGTACTGGATATAGTAGGAACCAATATGATAATTGCATTTACTCGAAGGAGCTCTCAGATGGTTCGAGGATTTATCTTTTGTTGTATGTGGATGATATGTTGATTGCAGCTCGAAATAAAGCTGAAATCAATATACTGAAAACTCAGTTGGGGAAGGAGTTCGAGATGAAGGACTTAGGTGCGGCAAGGAAGATTCTTGGAATGGAGATTCGTCGGGAGAGGCATTGCGGCAGATTGTGTCTGACACAACAAAACTATATCATGAAAGTGTTGCAACGCTTCAAAATGGATCAGTCCAAACCAGTTGGCACTCCATTAGCTGCACATTTTAAGCTTTCTTTGAAAGAATGTCCGAAAACTGAGAAAGAGGTGGAGCAAATGTCTTGTATCCCTTACTCTAGTGCAGTTGGCAGTCTCATGTATGCCATGGTGTATACTAGGCCAGATATTTCACATGCTGTTAGTGTGGTGAGCAGATTTATGAGCAATCCAGGAAAGGTTCACTAGGAAGCTGTGAAATGGATCATGCGATACTTGAGAGGTTCCACCGATGTCTGTTTGGTGTTTGAAGGTCAGAAGGATCGAGGAGTTGTAGGCTATGTTGATTCAGACTATGCAGGTGATTTGGATAAAAGGAGGTCATTGACGGGTTATACTTTTACAGTCTTTGGATACACTATAAGCTGGAAGGCGACATTGCAATCTACAGTGGCATTGTCAACTACTAAGGCTGAGTATATGGCATTGACTGAGGCTGTTAAAGAGAGTATCTGGTTGCACGGTCTTTTGGATAGTTTTGGATTGAATCAAAATGTACCAGTTGTACATTGTGATAGTCAAAGCGCCATTCATCTGGATAAAAATCCAGTCTATCATGAAAGGACTAAGCACATTGATGTCAGACTTCATTTTGTCAGAGAAAGTGTCAGTAGTGGCACTGTTGCAGTTCAGAAGATAGCTACAACTGAAAACCCAGCAGATATGATGACGAAACCGTTGCCGATTGACAAGTTCAAACATTGTCTGGACTTGATCAATATTTGCAGAAGTTGAAGACTATTGCAAAATGAAAGCCAAGGTGGAGAATTGTTGAAAAGTCAAAAGTAGTGGCTTTGATTTTGCCACTTTGGTCAGAAACTAAAGGAAGAAAAATTCTTCCTGTATCACCAAGTAGCAGCATTAGCTGTATATGTGTTGGTTGCAATAGTGTGTGCAATAAGTGCACATGGTATTCCTCTTCTATAAATAGAGAGGATTGGAGCAGTGGGAAGAGCATCAAGCAGAAGCAGAAACTTGTATTTGGCTTCTGGTTTAGTGAGAAAAATAGAGAGTGTGTGTGATAAATTCCAAGAGTGTAGTGAGTAAATATACACTAGGGGTTTAGGTACATTTTCTAGGTCTCACTAGGATACACTATATTGTAATTATCTTTAAATATAGTGGATCATTTTTCGGAGTTTGGCCCGTGGTTTTTACCTCATTATTTGGGGGTTTTCCACGTTAAATATTGGTGCCTACTTTCTCTCTTCCTTGTCCTATTTATTTATTAACTAGGGATAATTTCTTAGTATGCTCTGTGGTTGCAGCTCTGTCTGATCTTCCACATCAGAACCGAATTATTTCTAGTTGTCAGTGTCTAGCGGGTCTCACATAAAGTGTCAAACACGTGTTTTATTTTATCCGTTACTCTCCACAAATTTGGGTGTGCTTTCGCTGTTGTATACGGGTACTATTCACACATACGGTACTATTCACGGTACTGTTCACCGAGCATTATTCATAGTGCTGTTCACAGAGTGTTGTTTCAGTATCTGTGGTGGTTCTCTCCCTAACATTTGGGGTGAGGCTTTATATACTGCTGCACATGTTATAAATTTATCTCCTGTTGTTGCTTTGCAGGGAGATGTTCCTAATAGAGTTTGGTACGGGAGGGATGTCTGCTACAACCACCTACGTGTTTTTGGGTGCAAAGTTTTTGTACATGTGCCGAAAGATGAACGGTCCAAGTTAGATGTCAAGACAAGACAGTGCATCTTCATTGGTTATGACCATGATGAATTTGACTATAGATTTTATGATCCTGTTGAGAAGAAGCTCATCCGAAGTTGTGATGTTGTTTTCATGGAGGATCAGACCATTGAAGACATTGACAAGGCAGAGAATTCGAAGACTCCTGATGGTTTGGTTGATCTTGATCCAGCTCCTGAGACTCAGATGCCTGACGTAGCAGATATTGCTAATGATGTTGATGCTCAAACTCATGTTCCTGATGTTCCATTTGAGATTGTTGATGATGGTGATGATGTAGCTGATGATGTTATTCAGCCTGTTGTTCCTCTTAGGAGGTCCTCTAGACAACGTTTTCCCTCTACTCGCTACTCATCTCAGGAATATGTACTCCTCACTGACGGGGGAGAACCTGAGCGCTACGAAGAGGCTATGGAGAGTGAGAACAATAAAGAGTGGGTTAATGCAATGGATGATGAAATGAAGTCATTGCGTGATAATCATACATTTGAGTTGGTCAAGCTGCCTAAGGACAGGAAAGCTTTGGAGAATCGATGGATTTACAGGTTGAAGACCGGTGATGATGGTTCTATTCCACGATTCAAAGCTCGTTTGGTTGTCAAAGGCTACCGTCAGAAAAAGGGTATTGATTTTGATGAAATTTTCTCTACTGTTGTTAAAATGTCTTCTATCCGAGTTGTTCTTGGTTTGGCAGCTAGTCTTGATTTAGAGGTTGAGCATATGGATGTGAAAACCGCTTTCCTTCATGGTGATTTGGAGGAAGAAATTTACATGGAGCAGCCTGAAGGCTTTGTGGTAAAAGGCAAAGAGGATTATGTCTGCAAATTGAAGAAGAGTTTTTATGGGTTGAAACAAGCATCGAGGCAGTGGTACAAGAAATTTGAGTCGGTAATGATTGAACAAGTTTCAAGAAGACCACCTCTGATCACTGTGTTTTTGTGCAGAAAGTCTCTGATGATGATTTTATCATTTTATTGCTCTATGTTGATGACATGCTGATTGTTGGTCAGAATTTGTCTAGAATTGACAGGTTGAAAAAGGAGCTTAACAAGTCTTTTGCAATGAAGGACTTGGGACCAGCAAAACAAATTCTTGGGATGCGTATTACTCGTGGCAGAGAGTCCAAGAAGTTATGGCTATCTCAAGAAAAATACATTGAAAAGGTACCTCAACGGTTTGGCACAGATAAAGCTAAAGTGGTAAGTAAGCCTCTAGCTTCTCACTTTAAGTTTAGCACTAGACATGCTCCTTCTAGTGATAAGGAAAAATAAGATATGCAACATGTTCCTTATGCGTCTGCAGTAAGAAGTTTGATGTATGCAATGGTTTGCACTAGGCCTGATATAGCTCATGTTGTTGGTGTTGTCAGTCGTTTTCTTTCCAATCCTGATAATGAGCATTGGAAAGCAGTGAAGTGGATATTAAGATATCTCTGTGGTACTTCTGGTTTGAAACTCTGTTTAGGAATTGGGAAACTTATTATTTGTGGGTATACTGATTCTGACATGGCAGGGGATGTTGATTTTAGAAAGTCTACTTCTGCTTATCTGATTACCTTTGCAGGGGAGTTGTGGCTTGGCAATCTAAATTGCAAAAATGTGTTGCTTTGTCTACAACTGAGGCCGAGTTCATTGCTATTACTGAGGCATGTAAAGAATTGCTTTGGATGAAGAAATTTGTGCAAGAACTTGGTTACACTCAGGAGAGATATGTTTTATTTTGTGACAGTCAGAGTGCTATTCATCTGGGCAAGAATTCCACTTTTCATGGCAGGTCTAAGCACATTGATGTGCGATACCATTGGGTCTGTGATGTTTTGGATTCTAATGTGATGGGACTTGAAAAGATTCACACTGATGACAATTATTCTGATATGTTGACAAAGTCATTGCCGAGGATGAAGTTTGAAGATTGTCGCATTGCTGCTGGTTTGATCTGTGCCCCTAATTGAGTCGGCGGGGGAGTTTGTTGTGTGGGCATCCCTCGTATTAATGGTCACCTACATTTGTGTTTCTTTATTATTATTATTATTATTTAAAAGAAAAAAAAAGGTGTTGAAAAGTCAAAGGGCCTGTGCCCATTTGATTTTCTTTTCTTTTTTCAACACAAGACACACGTACGTACATTTGGAGAGAGAGAACATAGAAGAGCAGGGCAGTGCTGCAGTTTTTCCGTTTCTTCATTTTCTCAGTTCAGATCGGAGCTTCATTTGAGCTTCATTTTTTATGAAATTTCAGCCCTTGTTCCCGGTGTTGTGGCCTTTCACCTGGTATATTCGGATATTTACTCTTTCACTGTTTGGGTAGCCGATTTATACCTGTCTAGGTGATTTATTTTCACTGGTTAGGTGATTTATTTCCACTATTTTGGTAGAGAGTAGGTCATTGTTGTGGAACCTATTTTGTTGTGGTCATTGGTTGTACTCTGAATAATTTTATAGTGGAATATTTTCTGGACTAGGTCTCGTGGTTTTTATTGTCCCTGTCATTTGGAGATTTTTCTACGTTAAAATATTGGTGTGCACTATCTCTGGCTGTTACGGTTTATTTTTGCTTCTTGGAAATATTGTCTATTTGGTCTACTGCATATTACGCTCCTCACAGGTTCATTCAAGAGGAAAAGATTTTATTACACTGCGATCAATTATTTTTCTAGTACCTTTCCCAACACTCTATTGTTCTCATTCTCTTTAACCTTCAAATTTTCAAGAACACACTACCAATCCTCTCTTCTATTCCTAGTCTCAAACCCAATCACAACCCCTCGAAACATAACATCATTTGATCTTGTAGAAAACATTCACAAAACTCTCAATGTGCGAAGAAGTTCATCACCACTATCTCCACCCATCCATGAGACAGAAGTACTTATTGCAAATATCTAGCACAGCAGAACATAATAGATGTAGTGGTGCTAATAATTCTGACATATGTCTTCTAGCCAAACAAAAACAATTATAATTTTCCCTTAGCAGCTCTAAAAGTAGCAAACTTTTTAACTTGTTAATATGAACATTTGGGGTCTCATAGCAACTACATCCATTCATGACTATAGATACTTTCTCATATATAAACTCTCCAAATGAGTGTCTCATTTGGACATTTAAAAAAAATTTGGCATCAAGGATCATTATTTTGGCATCACGATATTATTATTTGGCATCAAAATATAGATATTCATATGAGACATTAATTTGGAGAGTCAATATATCATTTTCCATACATTCTCATTATTGCTGATGATTTTTCAAGATACAATTGAACAATATTTTTTAAAAGAAAATCTGAAGTTGCAAAGCATGCTTATGCATTTTGTGCAAATGGTTGTTACTCAGTTTTTATCTCTAATATCAAAATCATTAGGAGTGACAATGGATCATATGATCCACTTTATCCAACTTTTTGAAACTTAAATTTAGTTCAATATGATATTGCACTACATGACATGTTTTTATTGTAAGACAATGTAAATAAATTTACATAATTAAATTCTAACTTAAATGAATAAAATTACACATTAGGCTTTTCCATGAAAAATTATCCTTCGTTTTTTATCTCAACCAAATACAAACACAATGTAATTGTGATCCCTTATCCTTTCCTTGTCCTGTCTTTTACCTCCTAAAATAATGTCGCGTGCAAGGCCTAAGCGAAGAGTTAATTGAAGTAATTGTAGACACACACTTATACTTAAATTTTATCAATTGCATTTACATGCACAACTAGCAGGGCATTTTCACAAAAATTCAAAATATTTAGTCATAATGTTCAATCATAGTTGAACCCTCCTGCTACTTAGCGGTGACAAAATGGGATCATTCCATTGGGTTGGCCCACTGTCTCGTCATGGATTGGCCTGCTGACGGGACATAATGAAATAAATAACCCATATTTAAATGGCGAGACGGGATGAGACATTCCGTTTTACACTCATTCCGTGACAGGACGAGGAATATCCCTCCGAGAAAAAATTTTAAATTATATATTTAAAATTAATTTATATTATATATTTATTATAATATGTTGTTTTAAAAATTAGACTCTATTTCGTTTAAGTATTTATATTTTATTATGTAATCTAATGACTATGATAATTATTATCTATGAATAAATGACTATGAGACTTTTAAATTTTTTAGATTAAATATTAATTTTTTTGAAAAATTAAATTTTAAGAGGACCATCCTACCATAAAATGGGAGGGAATTGTTGTGTTGTGTTTAGTTCAAAGTCCCACATTGTTGGGAAATAAAAAGAGAGATAAGTGAAAGGCCTATATAAGAGAGTGTTATAGGTTCTTTTCACTTGCACCACATCATTCAATCTACATAAAATGGTGTATTAGATTTTAGGTAGTGTGTGTCAAATAGTGTGAGGGTTTGTAATTTTTCTGTTCAAAAATTGCCAATGGTGAAGTTTGTCCCAGTGGGGGCCGTGAAGTAGGTCTTGAGGTGCCGAACCACGTTAAAATTTTTAGTGAGTTTTTCTTTCTCTCTCCTCTATTTATTCTTGGGGCCTAACAAGTTGTATCAAGAGCTTTGGTTTGGGGGAATATTTTCTGTGTATGCTCTGTGGTTGCAGCATTGTCTGATCTTCCACATCAGAAAAGATTTATATTCTGGTGGGATAGTTTCTTAGTATGTTCTGTGGTTGCAGCATTGTCTGACCTTTCACATCAGAACAGAATTATTCCTTATTTTCTTGAGAGGTAGTAGGAGAGAGCGAAGTGGAAGTATCTAGTCAGAGTTGAATTAGATACAATGGCTACTTTGAAGTTTGAAGTTCCGTTATTTGATGGAAGAACGAACTTTACACTGTGACAATGCACAATTGAGGATTATTTGGTCCAGCAGGGTCTTGATTTAGCATTGCAAGATGAGAAGCCAAACGACATGAAAGAGTCAGATTGGAGTACAATCCAAAATAAGGTTGTCGATCAGCACAATTCGGTTGGCACTAGCCCCACAAATTAAAGTGACCGTGCTGAAAGAGACGTCACCGAAGAAGTTGTGGGACACGTTGGAGAGCAAGTTTGCGTCAAAGACACTTACCAACCGGTTGATGATGAAGATGGAAGAATGAGGTAATGCGACTGATCACATAAATAAATTTAATGAGATGACATCTAGACTGTTAAATGCAGGGGACACTATCAAGGACGAAGAACAAGGTTGCTTTTACTTGCTTCACTGCCAAGTCGTTCAAGCCACTAGTGCAGTCATTGCTAGCAGGGAAGAGCACACTGCAACTGGATGAGGTGACGAATACCTTGAAGTGAGTCAGAGGATGATGGGCGGTGAAGAGTCTTATGGGGACAGTCAGATTCTAGCGGCGAGGTCTGCTGAGAGAGGGAAGAAGAAGGGTGCCCAACTAGATAGAAGATCTCGACCGAGAGACATGAGCACTGTTGAGTGTCATTATTGTGGACAGTTGGGTCACATACAGAGCAGATGCCCAGAATTTAGACAGGACTTGCAGAGCCTGAAAGAGAAAAAGGATAAATCGAAGAGAGATTCTTCATATGTGGTTACTTATGGAGATGACCTCTTAGATCAGTATACTGCTGGTGAGAAGATTCTACGTCAAATAGGATCGCTGTAGAATAAATAATTTATTTTGTTTTGTTTTTGTGAATGAGCTATAATATAGGATTTTGAATTAAGTGAGAATTTGTTGTGTTGTGTTTAGTTCAAAGTCTGGGAAATAAAAAGAGAGATGAGTGAAAGGCCTATATAAGAGAGTGTTATAGGTTCTTTTCACTTGCACCACATCCTTCAATCTACATAAAATGTTGTATTAGATTTTAGGTAGTGTGTGTCAAATATTATGAGAGTTTGTAATTTTTCCGTTCAAAAATTGCAGTGATGAAGTTTGTTCTAGTGGAGGCAATGAAGTAAGTATTGAGGTGTGAAACCACGTTAAAAGTTTTAATGTATTTTTCTTTCCCTTTCCTCTATTTTTATTTGGGGCCTAACATTCTATAACATTCTCTATTTTTAATGTGTTTTTCTTTATTTCTCCTCTATAGCATTCTCATCCCATTTTATTAAAAGGACATTCGTTCCGTCCTGTTTGCTTCGCAAGTGCTATCACCATTATTGCTTTTTATATAAATTGTTAAATTAGAATACTTTTTCATAGGAATAAAACTTCTTGACAAAAAAAAATTAATTGATTTTTTAATTAATATTTTTTTTAAAAAGTAAGAGTTAATTTATGATTAAATACACAATTAATTTATATTTGAATATAATCTCAGAATTTTTTTATTTAATTATAAACATCTTTTATTATATAAAAATAGTCTTTTTTTCCAGAAAATAGAAATTACAATTTCTGAATATATATATATATATTACTTTTTCATGTGATTATATTTTTACTAAAAATTCATACCTAAAAATACCAAAAAATAAAATACGATATTTTTATTAAAAAATACTATTTTAATAAGATAATGAGATCCAAACAATCACTTTTACACATGTCACATGTGCACGTTCTTTGTGGTAAAGCAATTTTTGAATGAGCAAAGAATAATAGTTTTCATCAAATAACACAAATTAGCGGTAATTCTATCGTTAAGGAAAATATCACATCAAAATGTTTTATTGAGTTAATGGGGCCATTAGGCCCAAACTCTTTTCTTTGGGACAAGATCTGATGTCTTTATTTCATCTATCTTTGCTGCTACAATGAAATCATTCATACTCAATCCACCTGCAAAATTTTGAATAATGTCAAGTGTTACGTTTGTAATTAAGATGAAAACTTCATTCCATCCAAATGCAACTAAAAAGAAAAAAAAAAATGTCCAATGATGTTGAAGGTGAAGCTTGTAAGAATTAAAAGTGGATCAAATGACCCAATTAGAATAGGTTTATTAGTTAATGTGATTTCCTATAAATAGGGACAGTGACGATGTAATAAAACATGAATTTGTAATTAGTTAATCGATATATCTTCCTCTTTAGAATCACTTGATTACATCATTACTACTCATATATTTATTTTTATTTTTGTGCATAACTGGGGTATTCACTGTCGACTATAGTGACTAATCCCTCGTTGGCTTGTAGGCACCTCGAAGGATGGGACAACTGGCTCGGAGTTTTAAAGTTTTTCCATACCCAAGGTGAGGATCGAACACTCGACACTTAGGCTGAGTTTGGTAAAGCTATGACTCTTGAAAAGCTGCTGATCTCCTTGGGCTCTCAAAAAGCTGCTTTTAGAGAGTCATAATAGTACCGTTTGGTAAAATTATACAAAAGTTGCTCTCAATAAGCAGAAGTCATTATTATAATGTTTGGTAAAATAGTGTAAAGTGACTTCCAAGATATTAAATGACCATAATAGACATAATATTAAAAGATATTGTGTAAATGAGGGTCATTTATGCATTTTCATTTTTAGAGAGCCAAAGCTGACACTGAAAAGCTACTCTTGATGGCTCCCAAGAGCACCCCTACCCTCAAAAGCCAGGAGCAAAAGCAGTCCAACTTTTTAATTTACCAAACGCAAAATAGGAGCTCCAGCTTTTTGAGCTTTTTGAGAGCAGGAGCACCCCCAACGAAAAGTTTTACCAAACTTAGCCTTAGTTAAGAGAGGATGAGCCCCTACCGCTCGACCACACTCCCCGGGTTATTACTACTCATATTTATAGTAAATAACACTACCTAATAAAACTATCGTAATTGAGTCATTGGACTCACTTTTAGTTCTTAAAGCGAAGAAGGGTACAATATGAAGTATACATGACTTACCAATGGAAGGTGTCCATAATTCTGCTCTCACTTGATTTGGTTGTTCCAAGTGAATATTAGGGAAATGGCCTGCATCCTCTGCAACCTTAGAGATCCTGTTAATGAGTTCAACCCCGCATTTAAAATCTCTCAATTTCCACAAGCATTGAAGTTTAAGATCACCTTCCTCATTCAATAGTCTCCAACCCACAACCTTCAGAAACAGAGAGAAAATAAGTTTAAGCTGAATAATGGACTTGTATCAAATTTGCTTTCATATATTGGGAAAGACCTTCTTTCATTACTATCAAAGATATGGTAGAAAATGTTAGCTATGGTATAAAATGTTAGCGGGACAGTTATTCTAATCTTCCTTTCTAATGAAAATTGACAATTATCTAATCAGGTAGTTAACTTAAGTTTCAAAATTCTTCTAGTTTTATTCTAATGGAGTAGTAACTATAAAAAATTCTTAGGTACATCCAGGAAAAAAAAAAACATTTTTTCTATATAATTTATTTATTATATGATAGATAATCAAATGGGGAGCGAGAGGGTTATATGGTCATATTCTACTAATGTTTCAAAATATGAATAATGCTAAACAAATAAATCACTTCTTCTTTGGAGCTAATAATAATCTCTAAGGGTGCGTTTGTTTTAGGTGTCTCGGCAGAGACACTGAGGCACTGAAAAAATAGTATCTGTGACCTGTTTGGTAAGGGGGGCACAGTGTCTCCGAAATCAGAGACACAGTGCCCCCTCTCATTTTGTGTTCACTCTGAAAGTGGAGTCATTGGAGACACTACTCGGAGACATAAAATATTTACCTATTTACCCCTATTGACTATCACATTTTATCCCCTCTTACACCATGGACCACTGCCCTACTCCACCATGGACCGCCGTCGGCCACCACCGCCGGCCACCTTCGCCGCCCACCTCTGCCGCCCACCGCCCACCTCCGCTGCCGTCCAACCTCCGTCGGTCTCCATCACTCTATTAGGGGTAATTTTGTCTACTTAAAATATTTTGTGTAGTGTCCCCTTATTTTTAACAAACACCTAACAGAGACACTAGATACAAAATTTGTGCCCCCGGTGGCACCAGTGCCTCCGCCCTCGGGGTCACTCCTAACAAACGCAAGTAAGTACTAGTCTAAAACAAAGAGTGTTATATTTGCATAATAAAAAACCAGCCAAAACTAGTTGATATAGAGATTTTGGGTCACAAATATTTCAGCCCACTAAAAACTAACTACTTAGAGATATTTTTTTTTTGTCAAAGGCTATCAAATGAACTCATTGAATGGTTTATTTAGCTGGTTATCTATGGTTCACAAAACATTTCCAAAAACAAAAATACACGCCCAGCGTATCACGGTTTGGGTATGTAAATGGAATATGGATATCGAGATTAATCCAAAGAATGTAACTCATTGATAAATCAATAATGCTAGATGAACCATGAAATACGTAGGCTCATTTTAGCTTTGATTTGAGCCCAAATAAGCATTGAAATTGTAAAGGGCTGAGTAGTTGTAGCCCAAAATCTCATTTATAGGCTGGTTGGGCTGATTTTTTATTGTACATTTAGAACACTCTTGATATATTCATTGCTTACAATTAGTTCAGACTTCAGACAGAAAATACATGTTCAACAATTGCAAACAGCTTCAAAAGAAAATCTTCGCAAAGGAGGAAAAAAACAGAAGTAGCAAACAAAATACAGAGAAATAGGCATGGTACTACCTTTCTTATGAGCTTCTGGGCATCATCAAGTGACATTGGGGACTGTAAAGGCGAAATAGGAGAGCACTTTTGCTGGGAAAGAGAGAGAGCAGAGATATTGGGGATGAGGATCTTGTGCTCGGTATCGACATTTCCAAGCACTTTCTCACCGAACCCACTCTCCAATTCAGCTGGGAAAGGGTCCCTGGCCCCGAAATCGCCCAAGAATTCGTTGGTGAAAGAACGAGCGGCGAAGAGGGAGAGCCTGTTTCGAGAGGGAAGTAGAAGAAGCTGCGGTGATGGGGTGTGATTGTGATTGTGAAGGTTGATTGAGCTCACAAGAGGGAACAAGATAAAGTTTGCAGTGGCCATCTAGTTTCTATTCTTTTTTATGCTTCTAGTTTCTATTTTCAGTACAGGATTTCGTTTTTCCGATTGGTATTTTTTCTTTTTTTGTTGGATTTGGATGGACGGAATAATGAGGGGTGTGGATGAGTTTGGAGTAAGGATGAGAAAAGTTATGTTGGACGTTGGTGGTGGACGGAGTACTGAAAATATTCGGTATATATTATACAATAATGCTAGTATAAATCAATAATGATATTCGTACATACTATATGTTCAATAAATATCCAATATGTGTTATATATCATATGAAATGTATGATATACATACGTATACTATACAAATAGCACACATCCCATATTATATATAACACACATTAGATACTTGTTGAGCATAATTATGTTGTACTACAAATATTATTGTATATATATACTTCCTATGCACAATGCGCCTTTTTGCTTTACTAATTTGATAGTATTTGGAGATAAATTAGTTTATTAATTAATCAAAGCCCTGTAATAAAAAAAATAAAAATAAAGCCTCAGTTGGTTGAGTTTAGTAAAATTTATTGAACAAATACTCCTCCTCTCAAAAAAAATATAAGCTATTTTTTTGTATTTGGTAACTCAAAAAGCCATGGAACTTTTGCTCCTAACTTATAAGAGTCAAGGGTGCTCCTAGGAGCCACTAGGAGTAGCTTTTTGAGAACTCAAAGAGTTCAGCAGCTTTTTAGGTAACTACTATTAGGATATACTTTGTATTTTTCTATTTCAGCTTTATTTCTGTTAGTATTATGTTTTTTTCTTATCCCTTTAGTTGTGTATATAAAGGGCTCAGCTCTTGTATTTTCATTCATCAAGCAATAATAAAATAGATAATGTTTTCTTAAGTCTCTCTTGCATTCTCTTTTTTCTCTCTGGTTTTGAGTTTCTAAGAGCTTGTGCTCTATTTTCTCTTAATTGGGCATGATACCTTAGATGGTATCAGAGCTCAGTGCAATCCTAGGGGTTTACTGAGCAATCACAACTGTTGTAATGGCAGTTTCAAATTTAAACAACACCAAGAACCAACTGGTTCCTATTTCTGACAAGTTAGATGAAATATCATTCCTTCCATGGCGTCAAGTCGCCCTCTCCACCTTAATGTCTCAAAACTTGGGTGATCACTTGCTCAAGGCCAACATTCCTCAACAGTATGCCTCTGATGCGGATAGAGACTCCAAGAAAGAAACGTCTCAGTACAAAGAATAGCTTCTTGAAGACTATGCTATTGTTACATGGCTATTGCATTCAATGGACCTTTCCTTCAAGAACAGAGTGGTTGGTTGCACTCATTCATATCAGATCTGGGAGACCATTGAAACATATTTTGCTGTACATACAAAGTCCAAGGTGATGCAGCTCAAGAATCAGTTAAAGTCCATCAAGAAACAGGCCATGAATGCTCCTGAATATCTCCTCAAGATAAAGCAAAGTGTTGATGCTCTTGCTGCTGTGGGATCTCCATTAACTACAGATGAACACATTGAAGTTATCTTGGATGGCCTTAATGAAGATTATAACGCTTTTAATATTTTTGTTTTGGGAAGAAAGGAACCGTGGAGCATTACAGAGTTGGATTCGTTTTTAATGACTCAAAAAGAGTTATTAGAAAGGTACAAGAAAGATGAGACACCATTGGTTCAGGCTAATTTTTCTCAATCTCGCTCTCAAAATGGCTTTCAAGAATCCAATAATCAGTCCCAGCAACAAAGAAATGGTGTTGCTTTTGGTAAATATGGCTTTCCTCGAGGACGGGGTCGCGGTAACAGGGCAAGGGGACACTCTTTTTGGCAAAATAATAATAGGGTTATGTGTCAGTTGTGTGGGCGAAATGGTCATTCCGCGTGGAATTGTTATTTCCGCTTTGACCACTCCCTACCTAACCCATTCACATCTCAAACCCTAAATTCATCGCAGCCTCAACCTCGACCTTCCTCTAACCTTCCTCCCCTTCCGCCGCCTACCAACTTCCATCATCCTCGAGCGTTGCTTGCTGCTCCGTCTACTGTTTCGAATCCGGCCTGGTACCTTGACACTGGAGCGTCCAATCATCTCACTCACGACAAATCGAATCTAACTCAATGCTCTGAGTACAACGACTCTAACCAAGTCTCCATCGGCGATGGCACAGGTATGAGAATCAAACATACGAGTAACTCATCTCTCTTCTCCTCTCAGTCTAATCTGATTTTTTTTCTCAAAGATTTGTTACATGTTCTTGATGTGGTTAAAAACCTTCTAAGTGTTCAAAAATTTGCGGAGCAAAATAATGTTTTCTTTGAGTTTCATGCTCATCATTGTTGTGTTAAATCCCCTCAAACTAAGCAAGTTTTGATTTCTGGTACTCAATCTAATGGGATATACAAGTTACAAGATGTTATTGTTCCTTCTTCTTTTCAATCGAAATCTAGGGTTTTCTTATCTATTACTCCTTCTACTAATCTGTGGCATTACAGATTAGGGCATGTTGCCCCAAAAATTGTTGATATTATTTTAAAACAAAATTGTTTTTCAACTCCTAAATCTACCTCTTCCTCTTCTCTGTGTGATTCTTGTTGTCATGCTAAGTGTCATCAGTTGCCTTATCTGATTCTTTGAACACTTACTCTCAACCCTTACAATTGGTTTATGCGGATGTTTGGGGTCTTCACCATTCTTCTGCTTCTGGGAGTCGTTATTATGTATCTTTTCTTGATGCATATTTTGGATATACCTCTTTGTATCTTCTTGAGACTAAATCCCAAGTCTTCATAGCTTTTAAACAATATAAAACTATGATTGAGAACTTTACTGATCACAAAATCAAATCTTTGCAAACGGATAATGGAGGAAAATTCACTTCTAATGTTTTTTAAAAAAATTTAATTGACAATGGTATTCAACATAGACTGACATGCCCTTATTCACATCCACAAAATGGTAGGATTGAGCGAAAACATAGGCACATTACAGAAGTTGGTCTAGCTTTGCTTGCTCATGCCTCTTTGTCTTTGTCTTTCTGGGAAGATGTTTTTATTTCTGCTGTTTTCATTATTAATCGTTTACCTTCTATAAGGCTTGAAAATAAATCACCTTTTCAAATTTTGCATAATAATAAACCTGATTACTCTCTGTTTAAAGTTTTTGGTTGTTTATGTTATTCATATTTGAGATATTATAGCAAACACAAATTTGATTACAAAACACATGCTTGTCTACTTTTGGGATATGCTTCTAATCATAGAGGTTATAAATGTCTTTCTCCAATTGGTAAGATCTTTATTTCAAGATATGTTCAATTTAATGAAACTACTTTCCCTTATAAAACATTGTTTCTCGATAATACTTCTCACAATTCTGTTCAAGTCAATATGTCTCATGTTCCTATACCTATTGCCTCTTCACAATCTCAACCAACTGCTATTATGCCTTCCACTACACCTCATTCCGTTCCCTCTACATCCCCTACTTTAACAGCTCCGGATCCTCTTCCTTCTAGTTCAGGTATTTTAGTATCTGTCCCTACTGCTGTCATTGATTCTTGTTCAACAACTAATATTCATCCTATGCAAACAAGAGCAAAATCAGGTATTTCTAAACCTAAATCTTATGTTGCTGCTGTTTTGTCTAATTCTACTTCTATTATTCCTAGTTCTGTTACTCAAACTCTATCTTTACCTCAATGGAGGGATGCTATGCTTGAAGAATATCATGCCCTCATTAATAACCACACATGGGAATCGGTTACTCCCCCTTCCCCACCTTCCACTGTCATTGGTTGTCGTTGGGTTTTTGCTGTCAAAGAAAATCCTGATGGCAGCATTAAGAAATATAAGGCAGGGCTTGTTGCTAAGGGTTTTCATCAAAAAGAAGGGTTGGACTTCAATGAAGTCTATAGCCCAGTGATTAAGCCTGCTACTATTAGAGTTTTGATAACTCTTGCTCTGTCTAAGGGCTGAAAAATTAGGCAGTGTGATTTTAACAATGCCTTCTTAAATGGTAACTTACATGAGACTATATACATGAAACAACTTCCTGGTTTTGTATCCTCTCCTTCTAATGCTGTCTGCAAATTACATAAAGCTCTTTATGGCCTTAAACAGGCCCCAAGAGCTTAGTTTGACACTTTTAAGGCATACCTTGCATAAGTTTGGATTTACTAATACTAGATCTGACAACTCTTTGTTTGTTAGAATTAATGTTGGCTCTCAGATTTATATTTTGGTATATGTAGATGACTTATTAATCACTGGAAGTGATCCTGATGAAATTAATCAGTTAATCAATAAATTGAATATTGTATTTCCTCTTAAGGATATGGGTCTGCTGCACCATTTCTTAGGAATTGAAGCCACATATATTGATGATACTCAAATTATTTTATCTCAATCTAAGTATATAAAGGATCTTTTAAATAGAGCTAGTATGATTAATGCAAAATCTATTCCTACACCTATGGTTGCTTCTTTAAGACTTACTGGTGATGGAGATGATGTTTTTGACAATCCCACTTTGTATAGATCTATTGCAGGGGGCTGCAATATGCAACCCTTACTCATCCTGAAATTTCATATTCTGTTAACAAAATATCTCAATACATGCATAAGTCATTAAATTCTCATTGGACTGCAATAAAACGTATATTAAGATATCTTGCTGGTTATTTACATCATGGCATTGCTTTTCATAAAAACAGTGATCTTAGACTGATATCTTATTGTGACTCTGATTGGGGAAATGATGTTGATGACAGGAAATCAACTTCAAGATTCTGTGTCTATTTGGGGACAAATCTAGTTTCTTGGAGCAACAAGAAACAAGCAGCAGTAAGTAGATCAAGTACTGAAGCTGAATATAGGAGTATTGCAGCAGCTTTTTCTAAGATAATTTGGCTTCAGTCTCTTCTTCAAGAACTGCATATTCAGTGTTCCACTTCTCCTATAGTTTACTATGATAATCAAAGTGCTTGCTTGTTGGCTACAAATCAAGTGCAACATGGCAAGTCCAAGCACTTTGAGCTTGATCTTTTCTTTGTTAGGGATAGAGTTGTTAATAAACAGATTTATAGTGTTCATATTCCCTCTTCAGTTCAGGTTGCAGACATTCTCACTAAACCCTTGTATGCTACCTCTTTTGAATTTTTTAGGAACAAACTCAAACTCACATCTGTTCTGAAGTGAGGCTGAGTTTGAGGAGGACTATTAAGATATACTTTGTGTTTTTCTGTTTCAGCTCTGTCTCTGTTAGTATTCTGTTTTTTTCTTATCCCTTAAGTTCTGTAAATAAAGGACTCAGCTCTTGTATTTTCATTCATCAAGCAATAATAAAAATAGATAATGTTTTCTTAAGTCTCTCTTGCATTCTCTCTTTTCTCTTTGGTTGAGTTTCTAAGAGCCTGTGCTCTATTTTCTCTTGATTGAGCCCGATACCTTAGAACTACACTAACTACTTGTAATATAAATACTATTTTGAAAGTTTCATTTGTTTGAACTTTTCTTGCCAACTCCGAAGACAAAGTGTGAGTTTAATAAAATTTATTGAGCAAGTTCTCCTCCTTTCAAAAAGTATACCTCCTTTCAAAAAGTATAAGTTCTATTTTTGTCTTTGGTAACTCAAAAAGTTAAGAACTTTTGCTCCTAGTTTTTCAGAGTCAAGGATGCTCCTAGGAACCATTAGTAGTAGTTTTTTTGAGTTCAAAAAGCTCATAGTTTTTTGAGAGGCACAACATTACCAAACCAAATCAAAGTATTTGTCATTTCCTATGTAGGCGCAGGGACATCTTCTGAATAATATTATATAACACAATGTGATCGAGAAATGATAGACGTACATCATATTTTTATCCACCAAGCATCCATCAGATATTATTTCAATTGACGGTTGAGAGATATGTGTAAGTTTTTTTGTTTTTATTTAAAATGGTGGACCCAAAATAGCATAATGTGATTGATGAATGGTTGATGGATCTATATATTGATGTACATGTAGTACTATTGTGTTTTTTACAATATAGTATCGGGATCTCGTGCTTGTTCAAAGTCTTGATCATTGGTTCTTTTGCCTTTGAAGGATTTCCAACTAATAATCCGAGGAATTGCACTCTTTGATCTGATTATTGTTGAAGAAGCTCCATTCTGTTTGTTGTCGGTATTAGCAAGCTTATCACATAATGTTTTCACAAGCTCATCGTAGCGCCGCTTGTATGTTGGGAGCCTTGTCATGTACTTTGTAATCCCTTGGAGCCTGTGTAATACATACCAAGACAAAATGAGAAAATATATATATCACTAATATTGGCTGAACAATATATTTTCAGCCAGCAATGTATAATAAAATGTGTATTATACACAGTAAAATATGTAGATTATATACTTTAATAGTTGTATATTTATATGTGTAATGTAATATAATTTTTTTATATTAATTATAGTTTAATTTTGATGCACTAACAATATAAAGATACTTTACAATGTCATCCAATTAAGATACTTCGTTTGTATTAACTTTTCAGGTAGTGAAAAAAGAGAAAACACAAAAACAACTGACGTGATGATACATAATTGAATAACTATATAAAAAAATAAAAATTAAATCCTTAATTATATATATTTTATATTAATGTGTATTATGTATATAATGTGATGTGCATTATATACATTAATAATTAAATTAGTGTTAACAAAATTATTACTGTTCATCTATCATTTCCTATATATATATATATATATATATATATATATATATATATATTACACTAAGTGGAAACCCAAAACAAAATTAAAATAGGATTTAATTTTAATATGATACAAAAATTTTATATAATCATCCAATCCATATAATCACATAGGATTTGTTTTTATCTCCACAACTTGGAAAGTTGTGCAATATGAGATATTTGATTGAATTAAAATCAAACTCATTAAAATAACTAAATCACCAAATTAAACTCATTAAAATAACTAAATCACCAAAGCTGAACATTTTTTTTCTATTTTAGTTTTAGTTCTGGTATTTCTTTTTCTGATTTTTTTATAACCATTTACTTAGTATTATATATGCTATTGGTCCCTATTGTTAGCTATCAATACTTAGCGATATTTATTAGGATCATAATCAAGAATATTCATAAAAATACGTGAAAGGACGACAATAATATTTCTAATACATGTAAGGACTAAATGTTTAAAATTAGGAAGGCTAGATATATAATAAAAAATATATACAATATTTGTACAAGATTCATCAACACCATTGAGTTTTAACATGAACTCAATCTTATATCAAAATCCTTAAAACCTAAGGGTTGATATGAGCATTATAAAATTATTGTACAATTTTTATTGTACACTATTATTTTTTATTTTAAAATTCTTAATTAAGACGAAAATTTAAAAAGACAGGGCCAAAAGAGATAAAAAGAGAATGATTTGTATACACCACAAAATCAACCACCATGTGTAATAATCCAACAATTTGAAATTAGTAATCCAACTTTAAAAAATGTTGAATTAATGTATAATAATAAAAGTTTGATTACTAATTTTAAAATGTTAGATTAATACAATTGGGGACTGACAGTGACTGATTTTATGGTGTACATATAGCATTACTCGGATAAAAAACATAACATTGAAAAAAAATTATGGAACCAAAAGCCAAAGAAATTGCTTAGAACTTAGAAGGACTAAAATCAAGAAGAAATATCATTATAGGAAATATATATACATTAGTTCTAACTAAGTGCTTTTGAGTCTGACATGTACCTTCTAGCCAAAGCATCAAGTTCAGCACGTTTGCGGTCAGATTCAGGAGTTATAATAGTTGAACTTTTTATCCGATCAAGATCACCATTCAAGAGAACCAATTTGCAGAAGTAGTCCTCTTCTGATACAGAGAGATTTTCTGCTTTGATTTGTTCTTTAATGATCAAAAGGGGACTAATCAACCATTCAAAAATTTTCGCTTGTGGTCTGTTTGTGCCAGTTAGTTCGGTACCATCACCTATGTTGAACAAATTATTATCTCCAATATGAATAAAAGTAACGAGATAATCTTACAAACCAAAAGAGCGAAAGAGGCCGTGACAGAAGATAGGAGAATAAAAGTCAGACATTCTTTTTCCTTTAATTTGAGAAATTACACTTGCAAAATATGACTAGTTATAAGTCCTCATTCATTTTTTTTAAATATACCATCAATACCTCTGTATACATCAATATAATATATGTTTGATATGACTATTATTATATGTACAATAAAAAATCAGCCAAAAAAATTAATATATGATTCACAACAAACATTATATAATGTGCACAACATATATTATATATTATGCACAATATATATTATATATTATAAAGAAAGATGATGTTGCAACATGTGATATATATTGTGCACAACATGTTATATATGATGTGCATACTATGTAAAATACATTGTGCATATTACATATTATATGTTGTGCACAGAGGGGGTTGGTGGGTGTAGTTCTAAGAACCTTGCCACTTCCAGAGCGGGTGCGAGTGGAGGGGTTGAGAGAAACTATCAGAGGGGCAACGGGGAGAATGGATGGACCATTGTTACTCGAAGAAAATGGGTGTCGAAGAGGGGGGTGCAGCCCTTTGGCGGCGAAGAGGGGTTGAAGATAAATGGTGGAGTACAGGATTGGAGGAGTCGGTGTCATACTGTGTTTGTGGGTGGGTTATCAGAGGAGGTTTCTAAGGGAATGATTTATGAGATTTTTGGAAGGGCTGGAAGGATTGTCGATGTGTACATTTCGAAGAAAAAAAGAGCTAAATCAAAGTTTCTCTTTGCCTTTGTTCGCTTTGATGCTAAAGGGGGTGCAGAAAGGGCGGCTGCCACATTGGATAATTCGCTGGTATGTGGGCGAAAAATCATGGTCAATGCGGCAAGATTCAATCGAGGGGGTTTGAAAAGAAGATTCATTGGTAGGAAGCTTCAGGCGATAAATGTGGTGAAGGTTGGCAGCATAGAATGCCCAAAGAAGGTTAATCAGAACTTGGAGTTTAGCGGTATTGGTGATCGGCTGAGGAAGGGCAATTCTAACCGCATTGAAGTTCGTAGCCATCCGAACCGGGTGGAGAAACTTAAGCGAAGCCTTATCGGGTCTTCAAAAAGTCCGATGAGTTTTAACAAGACACGACTCTTGGTGGAAGAATTGGGGATGAATGGGGTGAAGTGGAGTGTAGTGAAGTAGGTGCGTTCAAGTTCTTGTTAACATTCGGGTCGGTTGAGCTTATGCGCATGGCTATTGAGTCTGAATCCATGCATGACATATTTGATGATGTTAGACCATGGAGCGCGATAACCACTTATTCATCTAGAAGAGTTTGGATTGAGATCTTTGGACTTCCTCTCCAGGCGTGGTGTGAGGATAACCTTTGTTCGATTGGAAAGTTATGGGGTAATGTCGTTATGGTGGATGATAGCCCAGGTTCAGATCAATCATTCAGCGCTGCAAGAATTTTAATTGACACCACCTTGTGGGAGCTCATTAATGGGGAGGTGTTTATTGAATGTGAAGGTATTAACTTCACGTTATATGCTAAGGAGATTGGAAGGGACATGTATGGATTCCAAAGCTTCGCACATCTAGCTAATGAAGATGCATCTGAAAAGGAAGGATCAGAGAGATTAGAGGTTGTCGATGCGGTGGACGCAATTGCAGATCACGACGGGCCACTGGAAAGTCATGTAAGGAATGGTGTGGAGGAAGCTCAAGCGTTGAGTGTTCGAACCGGTACCTCTAGGTTGGTGGGTGGGAAGGAGTGCAGTGGGAATATGAATTTGGGAATCTCAATAGCTCATCCTCGTTTAATGATTGAAGAGTTAGTGGACCCCACTCTAGAATTTTTTATTACTCGGAAGTTTGAGGTGGCGTTAAGTTCTGGCGCGGGGTCTGAGGACGGAAGCTTGAGGCGCGAAATGGTTTTGGACCATATGTGCAATGATGGTAATGGGCCTGTACGCTCTCCTTCCAGCCCAGACAGGGGGGTAGCCCATGAAGGGGGATCAGTGCATGTTATTGGTCTCAGTTGTGGTGTTGGGCCTGCGAGGGGTGATGGGTTTAGAAATGTCGCTGGTTCAGATGCTACTGGGAGTGGGTATGTGCTGGGCCTGCATAGTGGTCCATGTTGCAATACGAAGACGAGTCACCTTGTGGTGGGCAGCAACGCAATCGAGGGGTCTCTGATTTCTTACCAGCCTCCAGATGGTGATGGTGGGAATGGGTTCTCAGATGAAAACGTGTCGAAGGTAGAGGTGTCTGCCCTGAAGCCTGGTGGTGTTGCGGGAAATTTTATTCAAAGTAGCTGCGAGAAGTCCTCGGGCCCCCTGCCTGAGTCTAATGGTGATGGAGCTTCGTCTACTTGTCGGTCTGCGGGTATAGAGGTGTTCTCAGATGACGAATTGAAATTCCTGGCGAAACTGAAAAATAGGAATCGCGACAGAGAAGCGGCCAGAAAGATGAGAATTGCTGGTCGAAAGGCGGTGGGGGCGTCTATGATTGCCATGAAGAAAAAGAAGGGTGGCGGTATTGGATCTTGGAGCAAGAATAAATCAGGTGAGTGTTCTTTGTCCAAATGAAACTGCTCTCTTGGAATGTGAGAGGTTTGGGGGGAAGGGGGAAGCTTGAGATGTTGAGGAGAGTTATAAGACGGCAAAATGTAGACTTTGTGGGTATTATTGAAACGAAGAAAGAAGTTGTTAGTAGTAGTTTGGTGGGGGCTCTGTGGGGGGAGAAAGAGGTCGGCTGGGAGTTTTCTCCAGCAATTGGGGCATCAGGTGGTATTGTTTGTATGTGGGATGAGGAGGTATGGGTGAAACAAAGGTGTTACAAAGGTGGTAGATGGGTAGCTTGGGTTGGGGAGTTAATTGAAAAGAAATTCAAGTGTGTTGTGGTGGTGATTTATGGCCCTCATTCGAGGGAGGATAAGAATAGATGCTGGGAAGAATTGAAGTGTTTCAGGGAGCAATGCGGTGTTCCTACGATATTTGTGGGTGACTTCAACGAAATCCTACATTTGTCAGATAGGAGGTGCTGCTCTTCTTTGCCGGCTAGTAGCAGAGACTTTCATGAATGGATTGAGCAAATGGAATTGATAGAAATGCCCTTGTTAGACAGGAAGTTTACATGGATTGGGGGGAATTCAAGCAGTAAGATTGACAGACTGTTTGTTGATGGTGAGTGGTTAGTGCAGTTTAAGGATTTGAAGATTAGGGGGCTCAGTAGGGCACTTTCAGATCACTGCCCACTCTTGCTGGATAATGAGGAAATTAATTGGGGGCCTAAGCCGTTTAGGTCCTTAGATGCGTGGTTTAAGGACGGAAGGTTCATTCCCTTTGTTTGTTCAGAATGGGATAAATCAAGCCATGGTGGGTTTCTAGAGAAGTTAAAAGCTCTAAAAATGCCGATTCGCAATTGGAATCGGGGTACTTTTGGGGAAATTGAATGCAATATTGAATTGGTGGAGAGTGAACTAGAGGAGCTAGATGTGCTGCTGGAGAGCAGGGATGATGAGGCGCTGCTGAACAAGAGGGGTGAGCTGAGAAATGTCCTGGAGGCTTGGTATGTGAAGAAGGAAGAGTATTGGAGGCAATTATCTAGGACAAATTTTGCATTGAAAGGAGACAGAAACACTAGATTTTTCCATGTGGTGGCATCGGCAAGAAAAAAGAGAAAATTGCTGCATAATATTCAGATTGGGGAGAAATCTTTTTCAGGTTAGAAGGGTGTTATGAGGGGCATAAGGAGTTATTTCAAAGCTCTTTATTCCGAAGAGAACTTTTTGAGGATTGGGTTTGACAGAACATTGGTGGAGCAGATTTCTCCGGGGGAAGCAGCTAGCATTGAAGTTATACCGTCTAGGGATGAGATAAAGGAGGCAGTATGGGCATGCGATCCTTCAAAAGCTCCAGGCCTGGATGGGTATAATTTAAATTTCGTCAGGAAACTCTAGGGAAAGATTGGGAACGATTTCTGCGTGTCAGTAGAGGAGTTCTTTGTAAGTGGTGTGCTTCCGAGGGGTGCAAACCATACATGGGTAGCACTCATTTTGAAGGAAGGTGGATCGTCAAACATAAAGGATCTGCGTCCTATTAGTATGGTGGGGTGCCTGTACAAAGTTATTTCGAAGATTATGACCAGCAGATTAAAACCTCTCATGCCAAGACTTGTTGGTGAAACTCAGAGTGCCTTTTTTGAGGGGAGAAAAATTGTTGATGGAGCTTTGATTGCTTGTGAAGCAGTGCACTGGGTTAAGAAAAGAAAAATTCCAGCTTTTGTGATTAAGTTGGATTTCAGAAAGGCCTATGATAGTGTAAGATGGTGCTTTGTTGACTGTGTTCTGGAAAAAATGGGATTCGGGCAAAAATGGAGAGCTTGGGTAAAATGCTGTATTTCTACTGCTTCCATGTCAATTTTAGTAAATGGCGTGCCAACGGAGCCTTTTAAGATGGAAAGGGGGCTTAGGCAAGGGGATCCACTGTCCCCGTTCTTATTCGTGTTGGTGGCAGAAGTGTTCAATAAAATGGTGGTCAGATTGCAATTGAAAGGGAAGCTGAGGCCTCTGTTGGTTGGGAGGGACAAGGTACCGCTATCTCATCTACAGTTTGCGGATGATACCATCCTCTTTTGCCCAGATGATTTACTTACGGTGCTGAACTTTAGGCACCTACTGGATGGGTTTGAATTTATGTCAGGATTGGCTATCAATTATGATAAATCGGCAATTATTGCTCTTAATTGTAATAGCCAAGTTGCAGATGAGGCATGTGATTTGCTGGGATGCGGGAGGGTGGAGTTACCGATAAAATATTTGGGTATACCGTTGGGTGCGAATCCAAATAGAATAGCGACCTGGCAACCGGTGATTAACAAGGTGGAGCTTAGACTCAAAGGGTGGAAAGGTAAGCTTCTGTCGAAGGCTGGGAGGTTAGTGTTGATTAAATCAGTTCTGAATAGTATTCCAATGTACTATCTAAGTCTTTTTAGGATGCCAAAGTGGTGAAAAAAGATAACGTCATTACAATCCAATTTTTTCTGGGGTAAGGCCAATGGGGAGCGTGATTTGCCATCTATTAAATGGGAGATGATTCAAAAGCCTAAATCTCAAGGGGGGCTTGGTGTGGGGGATTTGACTATGAAGAATTTAGGGTTATTATTTAAATGGTGGTGGAGGTTTTCTAAGGAGGAATGCCCACTGTGGAAGAGAGTTGTGTGCTCTTGTCATAGATTGAATGGGGACATAGATTTGTTCCCACAGATTGTAAGGAGCTCTTATGGTGGCGTGTGGGCTGAAATCTCAAAATTGGGTTATACAAATGTTGGCTTAGCAGAATCTGTGGTGGAAGGGATGAATATTGTGCTTGGGGATGGTAATGGTACTTTGTTTTGGGAGGATCAATGGTTGGTTGAAGGAAGATTGAGGAATTTATTTAATAAGCTGTACCGCATTTCGACACAGAAAAACAAACCTATTGCTGATTTTGGGGTATGGGATGGTCTTGAATGGTCATGGAGCTTTAATTGGTCAAGGGAGCTGCGAGTTCGTGATAAAGGTATGGTTGAAGATCTAAAATTGTTGCTAGGAAGGATTGCCTTACAAAAAGATGAGAGAGACAAAAGGGTGTGGAAGTATGAGAAGCATGGTGACTATACAGTGAAGTCTTTCATTTCCTTAATGGGAGGTGAATATGATAAGGCTACAAGGGTGGAGTTGCATAACCATGTCAAATCTGTGTGGCGGGGGCTAGTCCCCCCAAGAGTGGAGATCCTTGCTTGGTTGGTTGTTCTTGAAAAGCTTAATACCAGAATGAAGCTATGCAATATTGGCATACTACCACCGAATCTAGAATTCTGCGTACTGTGCGGAGATGGACCTGAGAGGGTAAATCACTTATTCTTTCATTGTAAGTTCTCTAGCTGTTTATGGCATTTTTTGCTGGAAAACTATGGTATTTGTTGGGCGTGGCCTGAAAATGCCCATGAGTGCCTTGCTGCGTGGCTTGGTGGGACAACAAGGAGAAAGAGGAAGCGAATTTGGACAACTGCATTTTTTGCAGTAATATGGGTGGTGTGGAATGCTAGAAATAAGTGCATTTTTGATAATAAAGTGACTTCGGCTGTTGAAGCCAAGGAACAGGTTCTGTATTGGATAAATAAATGGGTTGTGGAAAAGGAGCTGTTAAAAGTTTAACAGTGCACACTTTGGGTGAAGAGGAATGGAGCTAGTATTTTTTAAATATTTGGTTGATGAACAATGAAAGGAGTGTTGGTGTCTCTGTGCTGTGATGCTGGTTTACTGTGTTTTGTGGGTAGGCTCGTCATAAAGAAGCCTTGTGGTTTCTTACTGCTGCTGTTCGGGAAGCCTTTTCCTTATGGAGGCCAATTGCTGATTGAAGTGGGGAGCGAGCTGTGTTGCTGTTCTTTGCTATTTGTCGACATGTTCCCTTATCCTTGAGTACTGGGTATGTTTATGGGGCTTATATGCTATTTGCCTTAACTCACTATGTGTTTTGATCTCCATTGTTTTTGTTGCACCCTGGTACTCTTTTTCCTCAATAGGTTATATTGATAATAGGCTAGGAGGTTTTTTAATGAGGCTAGGGGCTCTAAAACTTGTGTGATTAAAATTTATAGTGTTTTTGTGCAAATAGTCTTGAGCTCTGTTGGGTGAGAGCAGGTGAAAGGGAGGCACTGCAATAAGGTGATGTTGGTGCGTTGGTGCTTTATGATGGAGGAGTTTGATGTTAGCTTTGCACTGGTGATGCACTAAGAAAGGGAGGCACTGCAATAAGGAAATGAGGGGGTTTAGTTTTTTTTTTTCTCTCAGCAGTGCGTAGATGTTTCCCTGATGGTTGCTATGCTACTATCCGGGGTGGAGTACTGCTGGTGCCTTTTCCTCTGTTTTTGGTTGCTGTAATATCTCCAGGAGGTTCCTTTGTTTTGGACCTCGATGGTATTTATCGAAAAAAAAAATCTATATTATCTATACTATAAAGATGATTGCTAAAAAGGTGGTTACTTTTTTGTCTCTAAAATATTTAAGTTGATTTTTTTTTAAATAAATTCAAAAAATATTAACTACTTCCTAAATTTTGTTAAAAGGTTATATACAATAATGTAACCAAATTGATATCATATTCTAAAATTTTAGAACTAAATTGATGTCAAATTTTTCTCATGTCTAGATTAATGTCTTAGAAATAAATTGATATAAAAAATTTTGTCAGGACTAAATGAATGTCAATTGTAAAATCCTAGGAACAAAATGGAATTTACTCAAAGGATATTGCTTTCTATTTTCATTTATTATTGTTTTTACTATTTCCTTTAAAATCTAAAGACAGAACAAAAATTGAAACCAAATAATAAGTGTACGACTTACTTAACAAAATACCCGGGGAATTGGCTTTTGCAGAACGCAAGAGTACCTGGAGAAGGCAATACGCTGGCAAACCAATACTAATGACTTTACTCCCTTTACTAGATTTTGCTTCTTCAATGTCATCCCTTGTTATTAGTCCTTCAGAAACCAGTGTTTCAGCTACTTGATGACAATCCTTGAAGAAGCCATCAAACAGCTATACTAGTCATGAACAAAAGCATCACTTGAACATTCATTGGGAAAAAATAAAAAGATTAAAGGACAAATAGGTTCCTATTGATTTTTGTCGTGGACATATAGGTTCCTAACCAAAATAAATAGTAAAATTGTCCCTGAACAATACAAATGTTAGACCCATAGGTCCTTCGGTTACGTCATCACGTCCGTTAAGTGTTCAAACGGTGAAAGTAACCGATGGACCTATAAGTCTAACTTTTGTATTGGCTACGGACAATTTTACTATTTATTTTGGTTAGGGACCTATATGTCCACGATAAAAATCAATAGGGACCTATTTGTCCTTTACTCAAATAAAAAAACTAGTTATGCTTTTTCAGCTATGCATCACTGGATACAATACCTCAAGTGGCTTCAACTCGACTATGTTATCTTTCAACGAAAATGTCCGAGAAGGAGCTTTTCGTAAGGGATTCGGTCTTGATGAGAAGGAATTTGAATGCGAAAATGTCCGCGTCATTTCAGCCTTCTTGCGATACCTTGGCCTATCAAATATCAAACTTTAGGGAATACACGACAAAGACATTAATTCATAACAATAATGTTTGACGTACAACAGAAATACGTCCAACTTGTATCCATCCTGTAACATGGATAGCACACGTTGAATACAAGTTGGATGTTATACGTCAAGCATTATTGAATTCATAATGGCACATTGTGGAGCGTAGCAGAATAAAACCTTGGGAAGCAGGATCCTTCTGGCATGCCAAGAATATCATTGCTGTATTCATCATAAAGGGATAAAGCCGCAACAATGTACCGAAGGCCATACAATAAAGACTCCTGCATTTTAAAAAACAAGAAAACACTTATAATCCCCAAATGAGACCCAAGTATGGATAATTTCGGTTAGATAAGCACTGCTGTGCAGTTTTATGGCATGAAATGGGTGAAGTACTCAGAATCATAAATGGTAAGGTAAGTTGTTTAAATTTCAGATTTAAGTTAAGGTAGTGACACAGCATGTGAGCAATATAGAACACATTAAATTTCCCTTGAACCTACCAATCAGTGAAGCCACTAATATTTCCTTGTATTTTGATGAAACTTGGCATCATTGTTTGATCTATGAAACTAACTAGTGAGAAAAGGCTTTCTTGTGGGAGGTGTTGTTACTATCAAAGACTTATCATAACTCTGTCTATGTTTTTACATAGCCCGGGTTTGGAGGGTGGTGTTAGGTCTTCGACAGTCAACGTAAACCTTTGCCGAGTCCTTTGGGATCTATCAAAGCAAAAAAATGGTATAATGACGATATTTGATCCATATAGCTGACTCCACATAGTTAGACAAGTCATAACAACCAAAATTTATGACAGAAATGGTTAAGCCTCACATGACACATCTTGCCTAGCCGAAGAGCATACTATGCTACCCAGGTGGCATGCCCGAGATGAAATGAGAATTAGATGCTGAGATATGTCTGCTCCAAAAAGAGTAAATGTTGAGAACTTATTTTTATCCTAATCCCCAACTCTTGGGCAATTTACCACCGCCTATCTTTTCAATCACAAACAGTGTATAAAAGCATAGGAGCTGATAAGTCATTCTCCAATCAAATGCCATATATTCCATTTAGGCTTTTAGAGAACAATTCTCTAACTCTAACCCAGGCATAACTACGATATTAATAGAGATACTAAAAGTTTATGTATGGCTTGACCTGATAAGTCACAACACCAGCATAGGCACCGAGAAAGATGCTGGCTATCATGGATGCCAGAACTGCCCCAATGACAGCCAATGGCCACAGAAGGATAACAAACCCTGCGACAGGCACACATATTGTCTCCAAGAAAGGACCTTCTCGGCCTATGAGATCATCAAACAAACGTTTCCACCCTTTAAAAAGCATGTAAGGGCCTTTGCATATGGCAACAAGCGACACAACTGGCATATCCACTATGATCCCAAGAACTGCAGCAAAAACAGCGCCAAGAAAATAAAGCAGCCTGCATCAATACAGAGAAAGGAAACATAGGTTTCTATCATACAGCAAAACCCCCGTGCATCGGAAAACAACATTGCAATATGGAATATTATGTGTCCAACATTGATTTAGAAGAATTCTTTAAAGGAAAACTTTTGTTTAGCTTCAAAGTTCTGAAAACCATCGAATATTTAACTACCCAAGAGGTGTGGTTGAATAGTCTCAGGTTAAATCTACCATAGACCAAAGATACTGGTAAATAAAACACAAAATGCACAGCAAAGAAGAAAAAAGAAAAAATTAGTTTCACCTGCTTAGCCAAAGTGTTAAGGGGAAAAATTTAGGCAGAACATTAAAAAAGAAAAAAAGCCAGAACCATGCTGATTACAGAAGTTTCTATACCTCAGATTCTACTTGTTTATTAAAACTGCATAACCATAACTAGAATTATCGTTCTCAAATATGCTCTCAAACATGTTATTCATAACAACCCCTTTTGTCAATATTTTCTATTCCAGTCTACTTTTATTTTATTTTACTATAATAATGATGTTTGATGCAAATGATTAAAAATCACCAGACCAACACAACAAAAGTAAAATATGAAAGGACGTTGCTGCAGAAAGATTGAGACCTGTGTGCTCGAGCCTTTGCACTGTTATATTATATTTTTTCATTTTTTTTTTTTATTTAGAAGTTCTCAGTTCTCACATCTTTCATCTTAAAGTTTGATCAGAGAGATACCAGCTTGACCATTTTCAAGCTTAGCTTATAGTGCATTTCCCAATATGAAATACAAATGTGTAGTCCTGTGTATTATTTTTAGGATTATATGGTCCAGAATATAATTATATGCATGTAAAACTTTAACTAATCAGTAGTTTGTGAAACCATCGTACCTCTTGAGAGTTGAGAGTGTATAACAAATTTCTAGTGGGTTTCAATTTAATGCTCACAAATCACAATTTACCCAAATGACGTCATTGCGTCCCTTGACCCTATCAATAATTAGGTCTGCAGGCAAGTGTTAAGCACCCGGAAGCAGAAAATATAGCAGAACCAACAGCAGCAGGACCAAAAGGAAGAATTCAAACGCTGCCGTTTTATTATAGACGGAAAAAGACAAAACAAGGACAAAAAGAAGATGAGGACCAGCTGCCACCTGGCAATGACGAGGGGACCAGCACATGATCCGAGAATGATTCTCTCAGGACAGCAGAGGGAGAACCTTCCTTTTAGAGGGTGTAAGGTCTTAGGAAAGAGTATTCTGAAATTGGAATCAGGACTAGGAAAGGAGAGGGGCAGGACTCTCGAAATTCTCTGTCATTGTCACTATCCTTTCTGTTATTTTTCTTTCTTCATCTTGTTACTACTGTTATATTCCCCTTGGTTCAGGTTTTTAATATATTTCCCTAAGGAGTGAGTTACTCTGATTCACTCATTTCCCTATTACTGCTTGTGTTGGTGGTTTTATTTGCTTATTACTGGTACCAGTGTTACAACTGGTATCAGAGCACCGGTTCTAGGTGTTCTGTGAATGGTATCCACACGCGCTGCCATGGATGCAAGATTCGAGGCGATAGAGAAACAGATGGAGGAGCTCAGAGAGGCGCAGAACAGGACCTTGGAAGCTCAAAATCGATCTTTTGAGCTGTTCTCGGCGAACCTGTTGAGACAGATGAGAGAAATGGTGCAACAGCCCCACCAAAATCAGGGAGGAGGAGGTGGAGGACACGGAGGGGGAGGTGGAGGAAACGGAGGAGACGGAGATCAAGGAGGAGGAGAAGGGGGAGGTCATGGTGGTGGAGACGGCCAAGGAGGAGGTATGCACCGACGATTCGAACCCGCCAGGAAGCTGGATATCCCCATTTTCTCAGGAGAAGATGCGAGTGGCTGGATAGTGAAAATGGAACGTTACTTCCGCGTAACTCAGGTGGCTCCGGAAGAACGAATGGACTTTGTCACCTTGGCTTTAGAGGGAGAGGCATTAATGTGGCTGGAATGGTGGGAAGAACAAACACCTTTTCAGACTTGGAGGAGATTTAGGACGGACCTGTTAAAAAGGTTTCAGCCAGGGGCAGCTCATAACCCCATGGCCCCATTGCTGGAAGTACACCAAACGGAGGACGTTGCCCTGTACCGCCGGGAGTTTGAAGCGGCGACAAGGTCTCTACGGAACTTAGGAATGGAGACTCTCATGTGCATTTTTATGAATGGGTTAAAGAAAGAAATCCAGGCAGAGATGGAAGTGTCGAGCTTTGAAAACTTACAAGCTATGATGGATAAAGCTCTGACGATTGAATGGAGAAACCGAGCATGGAGGGAGGCAGGAGTCGGTCTCGGTGGAAGGAAGGCGGACAGTCCACTCAGAGGAGGTGGGTCGGCTTCGTCTGGGTCGGGTTTTAATAGAAACCCTAATTGGGTTAGGCCCCGCGTGACTGAAGCTAGAGGAGGTGGAGGGGCGAGATCGGAACAAGGGCCCAATGCTAATAGGAGTTCTTTTGGGCCACGAAATGGGCCTACAACAACACCTTCAGGAGGGGGCAGCAACCAAAACACACCTGGGTCAAGAATTAGTGGGACCCGAAAATTGTCCAATGAGGAATGGGCTGAAAGGCAGAGGAAGGGGTTGTGTTTTAAGTGTGGAGACAAGTGGGGCCCGAAACATGTGTGTCCAATGAGGAATTTCCACATTGTGATACTAGAAGAAGAAGAAGAGATGGGCTTCGAAGAAGAGAAAGGAGAGAGGGACGAGTTGGGCCCTGAATTGAATGGGCTGGAATTAAATGGGTTGGAATTAAAACTTTCCTCCTACAGTTTTTGGGGGCTCACAACCCACAAAACCTTCAAGGTCCAAGGGGAGATGGCTGGACAAAAGGTTATAGTTTTAATAGACCCAGGGGCTTCTTCCAATTTCATTTCTACTCAAGTGGCTGAAAGACTCAAACTCCCTATCCAGAAGCTTCCTTCGTTCATGGTAGAAGTGGGGAACGGTGCGATCGAGAGGGGGCAAGGAGGATGCATTCGAGTGGAGCTCTTGATTCAAGGGCTCTCCATCATTCAAAGCTACTTTGTGATGGAGTTGGGGCGGTCGGAGGTGATCCTCGGGTCTGGGTGGTTGGCCGGGCTGGGTAAGTTTACGGGTGACTATGGGGATCTGATCCTGAGTTGGACAGAGGGAGGCAAGGAGGTTAGCATCAAGGGAGACCCTTCTCTGAGTTGTGCAAAGGCTTCATGGAAGGGCACCCTGCATGCCCTCAAATCAGATGAAGAGGGATATTTGCTGGCGCCTTTCATTGACACCCAGGGGGAGAACCAAGGGATTCCTGATGAAGCTACAGGATTGTCGGAGGAATATCAGGATTTATTCCGAAGTCCAAAAGGGCTGCCACCTCAGAGGGAGAAGGACCACGCCATTATCCTCAAGGAGGGAGCCACCATCCCTCACATCCGACCGTACAGGTATCCTCACTACCAAAAGACCGAGATTGAGAATTTTGTGGAGGAGATGTTGAAAACAGGAGTCATTAGGCCCAGCACCAGCCCGTTTTCCAGTCCTGTGATTTTGGTCAAAAAGAAAGACGGAGGATGGCGATTTTGTGTGGACTACCGGGCCCTGAATAGGGTGACTGTTGCTGATAAATTCCCTATACCCATCATTGACGAGTTATTGGATGAAATTGGAGGGGCTAAGGTGTTCTCCAAACTGGATTTGAAGTCCGGGTACCATCAAATAAGAATGAGGCAAGAGGATGTCCACAAGACTGCATTCAGAACACACGAGGGGCATTACGAGTTTTTAGTGATGCCCTTTGGGCTCACCAATGCCCCTTCGACGTTCCAGGCTCTAATGAATCAGGTACTCAAACCTTATTTAAGGAAGTTTGTACTTGTATTTTTTGACGATATTCTGGTTTACAGTTCTGAGTGGGGAGAGCACTGGGACCACCTTCGCCTCATCTTTGATGTTCTGAGACAACACGGGTTGTTCTTAAATGGGAAGAAGTGTTACTTCGGGCAGGAAAAGATTGGGTATCTGGGACATATAATCTCAGCGGAGGGAGTAGCAGCTGATCCAGAGAAGGTCCGAGACATGGTTGATTGGCCAACACCAACGAATTTGAAGGGGTTGAGAGGATTTCTGGGGTTGACGGGATACTACAGGAGGTTTGTTAAAGATTACGGGAGAATAGCGGAGCCATTGACAGATTTATTGAAGAAAGATAGTTTCCTGTGGAGTGAGAGAGCCCAGCAAGCATTTGAGGCTCTTAAGAAGGCTATGGTGACAGTTCCGGTATTAGCAGTTCCCATTTTTTCAAAGCCCTTTGCTTTGGAAACCGTGCATCCGGGAAGGGGGTAGGGGCCGTGTTGCTTCAGGAAGGGAGACCCATATCCTACATGAGCATGAAGCTGTCAACTCGAGCTCAAGGAAAGTCGATCTATGAGAGGGAACTTATGGCGATCGTGTTGGTTGTTCAACGTTGGCGCCATTACCTAATGGGGCAACACTTTATAGTGTATACCGATCAAAAAAGTTTGAAGTTCTTATTGGAACAGCGGGTGGGCAGCGAGGAACAGCAGAAATGGTTGATGAAATTAATGGGTTATGACTTTGAGATTCGCTACAAGGCGGGGAAGGAGAATCGGGTGGCGGATGCGCTATCCCGAAAATTCCAGAATTTTTCTCTCTCAATGGCAACAGCAGCAGAATGGGCTGAATTGGAAAATGAGGTTCAACAAGACGAGAAATTAAAGGGGATCATGCAAGGACTCCTTCAGGGCAAAGAGGGTCTAGTAGGGTATGAACTCAGAAAAGGGAGATTGTACTACAAGGGAAGGCTAGTAATCAGTAGAAATTCCAAGGCCATTCCGAAAATTCTCAGAGAATTTCATGATTCCAAAACAGGGGGGCACTCTGGATATTTCAGAACCTACAAAAGAATTGCTGGCTTATTGTTTTGGGAAGGGATGAGGAAGCAAATCCAAGACTATGTGATGCGATGCGAGATCTGCCAAAAGACCAAACATTCCACTCTCCAACCAGCAGGACTGCTACAACCTTTACCTGTTCCAGAAAATGTGTGGGCAGATATCACAATGGACTTCATTGGAGGACTACCTAAGGCTGGAGGTAAGGATACAATCTTTGTTATTGTTGATAGGATGACTAAATATGCTCACTTCTTCCCCCTGTCTCACCCCTACACGGCTAAAGATGTGGCCGAATTGTTTGTTAAAGAAATAGTGAGGCTTCACGGGTTCCCGACATCAATTATCTCCGATAGAGATAAGGTGTTTATGAGTGCTTTCTGGGCAGAGTTGTTTAAGGCTGCGGGAACCACCCTCAAGATGAGTTCATCCTACCATCCTCAAACGGACGGTCAAAGTGAAGCGGTAAACAAGTGTGTGGAAACCTACTTGAGATGTTTTGTGGGTTCCAAACCAAAACAGTGACCAAGGTGGCTATCCTGGGCTGAATATTGGTATAACACCAATTATCATGGTTCGATAAAAATGACCCCTTTCAAGGCTCTTTATGGCAGGGAACCTCCACTTCTGTTGAGAGATAGTGGGACAGCCACGGTAGAGGAAGTTAGAGTGCTGCTGGAAGAGCGGAATCGCATGGTGGATGAATTGAAGTATCAATTAGATCGGGCCCAGGATCGGATGAAGTTGTACGCCGATAAGAAGACAAGAGAAGTGAGCTATGAAGTGGGGGATTTAGTATACTTGAAATTGCAACCTTACTGAATGAAGACACTAGCTAAAAGGATGAATCAGAAATTGAGTGCAAGATTTTATGGGCCTTTCGAAGTATTAGAACGGATAGGGCAGGTGGCCTATCGACTTAAACTCCCTGCTGATGCCAAAGTCCACCCGGTGTTCCATGTATCTTTACTCAAAAGATGCATAAGTCCTAGCGCTACTCCTCAACCCTTACCCGCTACCTTATCAGAGGGCTATGAACTACAGGTGCAACCTGAGAAAATTGTAGCAGTCAGGGAAAAAGAGGCGGGTCAGCTGGAAGTCTTGATTAAGTGGAAGAACCTGCCAGAATTCGAAAATTCTTGGGAAGATGCAGCGGAGATTCAAGAAGTTTTTCCTCAATTCCACCTTGAGGACAAGGTGGATCTTGAAGGGGAAGGTATTGTTAAGCACCCGGAAGCAGAAAATATAGCAGAACCAACAGCAGCAGGACCAAAAGGAAGAATTCAAACGCTGCCGTTTTATTTATAGACGGAAAAAGACAAAACAAGGACAAAAAGAAGATGAGGACCAGCTGCCACCTGGCAATGACGAGGGGACCAGCACATGATCCGAGAATGATTCTCTCAGGACAGCAGAGGGAGAACCTTCCTTTTAGAGGGTGTAAGGTCTTAGGAAAGAGTATTCTGAAATTGGAATCAGGACTAGGAAAGGAGAGGGGCAGGACTCTCGAAATTCTCTGCCATTGTCACTATCATTTCTGTTATTTTTCTTTCTTCATCTTGTTACTACTGTTATATTCCCCTTGGTTCAGGTTTTTAATATATTTCCCTAAGGAGTGAGTTACTCTGATTCACTCATTTCCCTATTACTGCTTGTGTTGGTGGTTTTATTTGCTTATTACTGGTACCAGTGTTACAGCAAGCCATTTTAAACTAAGTCTTCCTCAATAAATTTAAATCCGTCTATGGTCTTGGTCACATACTACCTTTAACTATTGGACTACCAACAAACAAAATATTGAATGTGACTACGAAATATTCTATGGTATGATTTCAGTAGAGACAAGAAAATGTAAAAATAAGCAAACTCAGTGAGAAATATAATGACATAAAACCTGATCTCATAGTATTTCCCATTTGGTGGCCCCTCTTCTCTCAGGTCATCCATAACCGCGAAATAAGAATGGAAACAAAGATCCCTTACATCCTTGACAACATCAAAAGTCTGTGACACGGTGCTCCTAATACCATCCTGTCAATGCAGTATGAAATTTTTGTACTGAACAACAGAACAGAAACAACAAGCATTTTACTAACTTAAAAATAAAAACTTACAGTGAAACAATGGGAAATTTTGTCTTCTTTTCCTTCCTCTACAGCTTTGAAAGTAGCAAATATTGGTGAAAGAAATCCAAAGGCTACTCCACCTACAATACTCCCAAAAATTCCAGCAACTGGCCACAAAATCAACAGCACTGGCAGCACAAATGTGCACAGAACAAGCTTCAGAATAGGTCCTAATTGTTTAGCTCTGTAAGTTAGGGAAACCAATATGAGGAAAGAATTGCAAATCGAAATCAATTAACGAGAACGTGAGAGGCATGAAGCCACGGAAAACACCTCACAACACAGTAATATGTCCAGATACAGTGTGCAGCCCACAGACCGATTATGAAAGTCGAGTTCCCAATCGCCATTATCAGGCATATCAAGGGGCAGAGAAGGGCACCTGAAAGTAATAGTGCAGTTTGAGCATCGGTGAGAAAGCTCAACAATCATACGCCTGAAGCAGAAATCTTGACTTAACTCTCCTCTGGTATAGTAGCAAGTTCAAATGGAGGAGCTATTAGCTGCTATGTAGTGAAAAATTAAACAGGCACACCAGTTGTGAAGTTCCTTGGATTTCCCTCAACATTTCATACCCTAAACTACTTTTTTTTTTTATCAAAAAAACTCCACGTACACCCATTATACATCCACCTATTGAAAATAGCAAGCGATCCCACTACTACAGTACTGAAACTACAATGGAGGTCGATGTAGAGGTCTGTTCTTTTTTATTGTCATTGAAATAGTTTTACCTCCCCACCCCCACCCCTTTATTCCTCCTTCTTTATCATGTTTCAGATTCAGCAGGATTCAATTAAATTTCTATGTTGTTCTTTACAATCAAATTTACAAGATTGATCATAAACTAAACAAACAAGCTAAAACTGTTTTTCCTAAACAATCATTTGGAAACATTATTTTACATTATCATTGATGAGCAGATGTCAAACAAATATTAATCAAAAGTTGAACACGTGCCTGAAACACCTATATCCACTCCATCACTACTAAAGAAAAACAAAAGACTCATAAACCCTAAAGATTAAAAAATAAAATAAAAATGAACGATTTTGTAATTAAGAGAAAAAAAACTACCTATAGATGGTCCATTATAGTACTACATTTTGTAAAGTAATCAACAAGAAATCCCCCTTGCATTTCTCAATTAAAACATAAAAAAATAATATGAAGCTCAAGACCAATGAAGAACGCGAAATATCCCAGAAGTCATTGAAATTTACCTTTGATGTTGCCTAGTAGCAAAAGGCCGATGAAATAAGGCAGAAAGCAGATGAAGCTCCATAATGAAGCCCAAATTCCCTTAGGAGGTTCCATTACTCCCTCATCCAAATCTCTGAAAAATCACTCACTTCAAAATCATCTTGCTTTCAGCACCATCGCCATAATCACTCCCTTCAAGCGTAAAATAATTAAATCCAAACTTTGGCCACTTTAACCTTCACTGAGAGAAAACAAAGACTGAAACTCATATACCCAGATGGTAAAACCCAGTTCTTTGAAAGCACCACCGTATAACTTCACACAAAAACACAAATTGCTCTTCATTCTGCGCCTAATGTCCACAAGTGTTGGAAAACAACAAGTGGGTCACTCTTTAAGGCCATAAACCCCATTATCTTTCTTTTATGGAACATTTTTTTGGACTATTAAAATATATTAGAAATAAAAGTGTACACTAGGATTGTGCTTTTTTATCTTCTTTTGGATAAAGCATTCAATTTATGAGCAAAGGATGAATGAACAATCATCACACGTTGCTAAGACAAATCGTCATGTCATAACATCAATTACGATGCATCCTTTCTTGTTGCCATGTATTGTTCTTTCAATAATCTTTTGTGCCCACCTTGAGCTTAAAGTAAAGCATGTGTGGGTAACTAATTGGTGGCTTGGGAGGTGTGATTTGTTTTGATATGAGGAAAGGAATAAGCATTGAATGTGAACAGAAGTATAGCAGTCTACGTTGCTGCAAGAATGCATATTCAAATCAAGGAGAAGACACGTATCACTTAGCTAATAATTTGCTAGACAAATCAAATAGCAACTTTTCCTTTTTTTCGGAAGGGTGAAGAATTAAAAAAGAACATTTTTTTTACTTATAAATCTAATTATTAAAGTTTTTTTTTTATAAAATATCTCATGAAAAATTGTTCAACAGAGACAAACTACATTATTCATAAGATTGAGTTAAAAGACATAACATTTCATCATATGATTGGTGCATTTTGTCGCACTTTAACAATTTTTCATAGATTATTTCGTTAAAATCATCTTTTATGATTGGATTTGTCAGCGATAAAATTTTTCATGTTCTTTTTTGTACTTCACCCTTTTTTAAAGGATATAAAGTCAAAGTCACTCATAAGATCAATCATCAGCCAAATTTATGCGCAAATATGGAAAGGAGAATGACAATAAGGATTTTATTGAGGAGCATAATAGATCACTCTCTTCTTTTTAATTTCATTTTTTATTTGAGTTAAACTTTAAATTTGTTTTTCTCTTTTTAATAGGACTTTAATATGAACCTTCACTTTATTTTTGAGTAAATACTCAGTTAGTTCTCAAATAAAATTTATCTCTTAATCTTTAGATTTGTATTCCATTATACAAATAATCATATATCATATATATAATACTAAAGTTGGGTTATGCACCTATGAGGTGGCACACCCAAAATACTTCTCATGATAAGTTTGATGATGTGTCATGTTTAGATTTTCTTACAAAATTCATTTTATACATAATTTTTTATTTTTATTCTAATTATTTTAATATTGTAATTATTATGAAATATGAAACATACAATATTCATTAAAACATTACAACTTTTGACCTTTCATATACATTGAGTTATACACATATGAAGTTACACACTCACATTTATTCTCATTTATACTTGATGATGGGATGCACTTGGATTTTTTATATTATTTTTTACTAAATTGTTCCACTTCTCAACACTTATATATATATATATATATATATATATATATATATATTAAAATTTTAGATCATGCACTAAAAAATTAAAAAAATCTTATATCTTTATCTTATATATAATACTAAAAAATAATGATGAAAATTAAGTGGTTGGGTTGGTTACATATTTAATTATTCTTTCTTTTATTTCATATCATATTCTTATTAATTTGATTTGATTAGTGACTACTTTAACAACAAAATTTTTTATTTCATTAACATTTATATTATAAATATAGTATAAATAAGTGAATAATTTTGACTATAAGAGCTTGCCTTTTCATTTTATTTCATTTGATAACTGAAAAATAATGATGAGAATTAAGTGGTGAATTGATTACATATATTTAATCTTCTTACTGTTATTATAAATAAGATTTAAAATTACATTTGTAAAAAATCATTCTACAAGAACTCTCTCTTTTTAATTACTTTCTCCCTGCAGTTTTAGATATATATTACGTTCTCTTTATTCTTCTTTTTGCGATTATTACTTTCTCCTCATTTGTAAAAAATCATTCTACAAGAACTCTCTCTTTTTGTAGGTTGTTGTAGTTTTAGATATATATATTACGTTCTCCCTTAATTCTGATTATTTTTTGTAAATTGGTGGTGAAAGTAGTGTTGGTGATGATGAATGAATGAGGTTGAAGATAAGGGTAATATTTTTGCTTCTCTACACTTTTTTTTAACGGTGATGGTAAATCATCTCTTTGTTCTTCTCTATTCTAGAATTTTTGTTTATTTATTTATTTTTATGTTCTTATTCTTTTTCTTTTTTTTAGGTTGGTGGTGAAAGTGGTGTTGATGATAATGAATGAAGGAGGTTGAATATGAGGGTGATACTGTTGCTTCTTTGTTTCTATCCTTTTTTTTTAGGTGATGGTGAGTTCTCTCTCTGTTCTTCTATATTTTTATTTTTGTTCAATTCTTTATTTTGTTCTAATTCTGATTATTTTTTGTAAATTGGTGGTGAAAGTAGTGTTGATGATGATGAATGAAGGAGGTTTTGATGAGGGTGATACTCTTGCTTCTCGACTCTTTTTTAATTTGTTATGTTCAATGGTGATAATGAGTTATGTTCTTCTCTATTTTTGTTTATGTTTATTTTGTTTTGTTTTGTTTTGATTATGGTTTTTGTTTTGATTATGGTGTTGATGATGACGAATGAAGGTGGTTAAAGAAGAATGTGGTACTTTTGAATCTCTGCTCTACTATTTTTTGTTATGTTTAATGGTGATGGTGAGTCATCTTTATGTTCTTCTCTAATTTTATTTTTGTTTATTTTATATTTTTTTAGTTTGAATTCATTTTTTTTAGATTAGTGGTGAAAGTAATCTTGATGATAATGAATGAAGATTGTGAAAGTGGTGTTGATGGACAGACAATCCAAAGTTAGTGTTAAAATATGTGCATATGATTTTGTGGGAGTGATTTTTTATTTGGAATTTTTTTATTTGTTGTATATGGCACGAGAGATGATGATAGATAAAGATGAAATGATTTACGATTGTTATTTTATGTTTTTTTTTTTGTTGACTTTGTAGAAGGTTGAACATATATTTGTGGTTTTGCTTCCAAGGTTATTTGTGCCACCTTTTTTTTTCTCTTTTATTCAGATTATAAAATATGTTCATTCAGAAAATTAAGTCTTCATAAGATATATTATTCTACAATCATGCTACGCGTACAACGAAATAAGCCAACAAGTTTGCCAACAATTAAATAATGTACATATAAAAAAAAGTGTAATTAATATGATAGTAATTAGTATCAGAAAATGGATCACACAATATTTTAATTTATTGTACAATTAATGGTGATTACAATTTATTTTGATACATTACTGAGATGATATTATAGAGATTTTTTTACACATTTAATGATTTCATCTATCTAAAAAAGGATTTATCATTGAGAATAAAATAAATTATTTTACCTCAAAATCATCTTGATATACACTATCACTACACAAATTCTATTCAAAATCTAGAAAAAAATGAATTGCACATATAAAATAAGGGAAATTATACATACTAATAAAGGAAATTACTCTATCAAGCATAAAACATTACACATATTATATAAAGGGTGTTACACATACCATAGAAAGCAAATTACACATATCTCATAATAGGTATTACACATCAGGGTATTGCACATACCAAATAGAGGGTATTACACATATTACATGAAAGATGTTACACATACCAAACAAAAGGATTACACATATCAATAAAAATATTACACATACAAAAGAAAATGGATTACACATGTCAAATAAATTGAATTACACATACCACATAAAATGGATTACACATACAGTGGACAAAGGATTACACATACTAAGTGATAGGGATTTCACAACCTAAATAAGATTATGACATCATTCTATACTAAATCAATTAAAATAAATACGTGTAAGAAAAAATTTGAACCATGCTCAATATATGAAATGTTGAGATCAATATTGTTATTAATATGGTATGCGCTAGACTCTTCCATTAGTATGAAAAATTGGATGATGCAGATTTGAAATTGAATAAAAATAATATTGGATGGTATATTGAATTTTTTGTAATAAAATAAATAAATAAATAAGTAAAGTAAACACCTTAATAGAAGAAAAAAAATAGGAATAGTGCATAATGAAAAAATAAGAGTAATTCATCTGCTTACCTATCACTTTGTTGCATTGGAGATGAAACAATGGTAATGGTGTGCCAGCGCGTGTATTTCGAAGAAAAAAAAACTTTGTTTAATAATATTTTTTATTTAATTTAGCACAATATCGGCTCATAATTGCACAATATCTCATGATTATCCAATAAAATATTGAAACATTTAAATCAGATTTAATCCTATGCAATTACACATTCTCTCATCATGATTACATAAGTTTATTTATGGAACATCATTAATTAAATTTAATTGATGGCTGATAGTTGGCTAATAGTTGATGTACGATGAGACTTTTTGATTATTCTATTTCCCCTCTTTTTTTAGATAAACTTCTTTTGATCCAAATGTAATGGTTTTATTATTGAATTTGTTGATTAATAAATTTGATGATGTGTCACACTCAAATTCATTTTTTATTTTTAATTTGTTAATTCTAATTGTTTTAATGTTATAATTACTATCAAATATGAAACAGACAATAGTTATTAAAACATTCTAATAACTCTTGACCTTTCATATGATGCATTGAGTTATGCACAAATAAATAAAATGATTTTAATGCTTAAAAGGATAGGTATAAACTTTAGAAGATAATTTAATTGAATTTATCACAATTTAGGAGGAGAACTAATATATAGGCTAGCAATATCATGACAATAGTTAAATAGTATTAACAGTTTTACTAAATATCGATAAGAAATAAAAAAAAATCTTATATACTGATTAGTAATAGAATTATAGTAACAAGTTTAAGAATAGAAAATAGAGTTAAATATAATTAATGAATGTTATCAATCTTTTTTAATATGTTATTTCTTAATTTTTATCACTATATGTTCAAACACTCACAAATAAGTATAAACATTTAGAAGAATAGACCTTAAATAATTGATGAACTTATTACTATTTTCGATTACATAGTAAGTAGAAAAACTAATAGGTTGATAATAAATGTGATGACATTATTCATTATAATAAGAGTAGTGGTGGTGCTGATAATTATAATAATTACAATGCACAAAAGGGAATTATGAATTTCATAAAAATAAAGGAAGAATTAAAAAATAGAGAATGAACCTAGATGTTACACTTCATCAAGCATAATTTAAGAATGAATTTAGGAGTAAAATAATATTAACAATTTTATTAAATATTGATGAAAAATATTTATATATTTATTAGTAATAAGATTATATCAATAATTTTAAAAATATAAAGTAGAACTAAATATAATCAACGAATATTACCAATATTTTTCCATACTTTAATTTTTAAAAACTTTTATCATTATTTTTTCAAACACTCACAAATATGTAGCAACATTTAGATAAATTCCATTATTTGATGCTAAATTTTAATTATTAGTCTTATAATTTTTTAGATAGACTTCTTTTGATCCAAATGTAATGGTTTTACTATTGAATTTGTTGATTAATGAGTTTGATGATGTATCACACTCAAATTCATTATTTTTAATTTTTTAATTCTAATTGCTTTAATATTATAATTACTGTCAAATATGAAACATACAATAGTTATTAAAACATTCTAATAACTTTTGACCTTTCATATGAAGCATTGAGTTATGCACAAATAAACAAAATAATTTTAATGTATAAAAGGACAGCTATAAACTTTAGAAGATAATTTAATTGAATTTATCACAATTTAGGAGGAGAACTAATATATAGGCTAGCAATAATATCATGACAATAGTAAAATAATATTAACAATTTTACTAAATATCGATAAGAAAAAAAATCTTATATACTGATTAGTAATAAAACTATATTAACAATTTTAAGAATAGAAAATAGAATTAAATATAATTAACGAATGTCATCAATTTTTCCATATTTTTTTTAAAAAAATTCTATCACTATGCTTTCAAACACTTACAAATAAGTAGACACATTTAAATGAATAGATCTTAAATAATTGATGAACTCATTACTATTTTTTGGTTACATAGTAAGTAGAAAAACTAATAAGTTGATGATAAATGTGATGACATTATTCATGACAATAAGAGTAGTGGTGCTAATAATTATAATGCATAAAAGGGGGTCATAAATTTATAGAATTAAAGAAAAAATTGAAAAATAGATAACGAAAGTACGATAGATTCTCGAATAAATCAATCATTTCACCAAATTTATTATGATTTTTAGAGTCATGATCAACATGAAACTAAAATATATAAAATTACTAAATAAATAATATATATTACATAGATAAATACCATTTTTCATCCGTGCACGGGTTCATACACTAGTCTCTCTATTAAGTTTCACCATTACTGACTAACAGAGCATTCTAGACCGTTACCAATATCACATTGCAGTTAAATTTCATGTCATCAATCAGGAACTTTAACAAGACAATTTGGTTCCCAACCCTAGCTACAACCGTGTTTATTAAGTTTGGATATTTATTGAACATATAGTATGTACGAATATCATTATTGATTTATACTAGCATTATTGTATAATATATACCGAATATTTTCAGTACTCCGTCCACCACCAACGTCCAACATAACTTTTCTCATCCTTACTCCAAACTCATCCACACCCCTCATTATTCCGTCCATCCAAATCCAACAAAAAAAGAAAAAATACCAATCGGAAAAACGAAATCCTGTACTGAAAATAGAAACTAGAAGCATAAAAAAGAATAGAAACTAGATGGCCACTGCAAACTTTATCTTGTTCCCTCTTGTGAGCTCAATCAACCTTCACAATCACAATCACACCCCATCACCGCAGCTTCTTCTACTTCCCTCTCGAAACAGGCTCTCCCTCTTCGCCGCTCGTTCTTTCACCAACGAATTCTTGGGCGATTTCGGGGCCAGGGACCCTTTCCCAGCTGAATTGGAGAGTGGGTTCGGTGAGAAAGTGCTTGGAAATGTCGATACCGAGCACAAGATCCTCATCCCATAAATTGCTGCCGAGCTGGGTCGCCCATCTCCCAATACCCGATCCGACCCGAACCATCTTTCTCTCTCCCTCCCTCTCCTCCACAAACACCATTTCCACCCATCAAAGCCATGCAAAGAACCTTCCTCCAAAACCTTAAAACCCTCAACTCCAATCCTCTTTTCACCGTAGTTTTCTCCGACCTTTTCCGTTTCACCACATTCCACGCGTTCTCTCCAACCGTCACAACCTCACCCCAACAACCTCGTCCCGAAACTTTTACCAAACTGGTCCAGTCATGCATCAAAACGGGGTCCCTCTTGCAAGCGAAACTCGCTCACGCGCACGTCATCAAGGGTTCCTTTCAATCCTCTCTCTTTTCCTTCAACAACCTTCTCCTTGCGTATGGCAAGTTCGGCGCGTTACGTGATGCTCATAACCTGTTCGATGAAATGCCGAAACGCAACGTCGTTTCGTATAACTCTCTGATTTCAGGGTATTCTCGATTGGGTTTGTATGACAAGGCGTTGCGTGCTTTCTGTGAGGCCAGAAGAAGTGTTGTTGTTAGGCCTGATGAGTATACCTATGCCGGGGTCTTGGGTGTTTGCGGCTACACTGGGGATTTGAAGTTGGGAAAAGTGGTTCATGGTTTGGTTGTTGTGGGTGGATTGGATGGGGTGGTTTTCGTGGTCAATTCCCTTATTGACATGTACTCAAAGTGCGGCCAGATCGAGCTGGCGAGGCTTCTGTTGGAGAATTCCAATGGGGTGGATGATGTTTCTTGGAATTCACTCATTGCTGGCTATGTTAGGTTAGGTTGTAGGGATGAGGTTTTTGAAATGCTCATGAGAATGCATCGAAATGGATTGGTGTTTAGTAGTTATACTTTAGGAAGTGTGCTTAAGGTGTGTTGCTCGAAGAATTGGAATTGTTTTGGGAAAATGGTACATGGGTATGCTGTCAAGATAGGTTTGGATTTGGATGTTGTTGTTGGGACTGCATTGCTTGATATGTATGCGAAGACGGATAATTTAATGGATGCAGTGCGGATTTTTATGCGTGTGCCTTACCAAAATGATGTCATGTATAATGCCATGATTGCTGGATTCCTGCAAATGCAGGTCAACTCTACTGAATATGTGCAGGAAGCACTTCATCTTTTCTGCAAGATGAGAAGGCAAGGACTGAAATTGTCAAAATTTACATTCTCTAGTATACTTAAGGCTTGCATTGCTGTTGAAGATTTTGAGGTTGGGAAGCAAATACATGCTCAAATTTGTAAGAACAATCTTCAGTCAGATGAGTTCATTGGCAGTTCGCTGGTAGACTTGTACTCCTTTTTTGGTTCAGTTGAAGGTGGATTAAGATGCTTTAACTCAACTCCTAAGCTGGATGTTGTCTCATGGACTTCCATGATTGCAGGCTACGTTCGACATGGACAGTTTGAGGATTCTTTGTCTTTGTTCCATCAATTTTTGGCTTATGGAAGAAAACCAGATGAATTCATTATGTCAATTGCTATGAGTGCTTGTGCAGATATGGCAGCAGCAAGATCTGGAGAGCAGATCCAAGGTTATGCATTAAAATCAGGCATTGAAAATTTTACTATTTTTCAAAATTCACAGATTTCCATGTATGCAAAGTCTGGGGACATAGATTCAGCCCAGCGGACCTTTCAAGAGACTGAGAACCCCGATGTGATATCCTGGTCTGTGATGATTTGTAGCTATGCACAACATGGTTTTGGTAAGGAAGCTCTAAGACTTTTCAAGTTGATGATTGCTTCTGGAATTGAACCGAACCAGGTCACATTACTTGGGGTCCTAACTGCTTGTAGCCATGGAGGTCTCATTGATGAAGGATTACAATACTTTGAAATGATGACCAAAAATCATGGCATAATAGCTACTGTAAAGCATAGTGCATGCATTGTTGACCTCCTAGGGCGAGCAGGAAGGCTAGAGGATGCCCACAAATTTATTTTTGATTCAGGTTTTGGGGATGACCCTGTAATATGGCGTGCCTTGCTTGGTGCTTGCAGGGTGCATAAGGACACTGTCATGGGTAAACGTGTTGCAGACAGATTAATAGAGCTTGAACCTCATGCAGCTTCATCGTATGTGCTTCTTTACAACATCTACAATGAGGCAGGGAAAGAGAAGCCTGCATTAGATGTTAGGAAGCTCATGCAAGTTCGAGGAGTTAAAAAGGAACCTGGTATAAGTTGGATTGAGGTAGGAGATAGGGTTCATACTTTTTTAGTGAATGATCATTCTCATCCAATGAGTCAAATAATTTACTCACGGTTGGAAGAAATGTTGGTGAAAATAAAGAAAACTATCTTTAACAACGAGATTCTTCCTTCAGACATTTCTGAAGCTGGACTCAGTGGCACCATAAGTATGAACCACCACAGTGAAAAGTTAGCTGTAACTTTTGGAATTATTGCTTTACCAAGATTAGCACCAGTGAGAGTGATGAAAAATTTGAGAGTTTGTGCTGACTGCCACAATACAATGAAGCTCATCTCCAAGGTTGAGAAGAGAGAAATAATCCTTCGAGATGCTATTCGTTTCCATCATTTCAAAGGCGGATTTTGTTCTTGTAAGGATTACTGGTAGCAAATGATCAATACCTTGAATAACATAGTTTGGACTAGTAATTCTGATAACCTTGGGGGAACCCCACCACAAACCTAGGCTAAGGCGGAGGTGGTGGCTCGATCTTGAGAAGGGAGGCGGATCCACTACGACTACTGTTGCCACTGCTACTAATGGTGAACGATGATGATGAGGTGATCCCTTCTTCCCTTCTACCTCTTTGATGTTCCACTTTTTTTGTGTTTAATCTTTTGTTATTTTGGTTGAGATGGATGAAAGGATGATAATGATGATGGGAGGATGATGATGATGGAAGGAGAAAATCCTCCCCTATGTTTCTAATTTTTTTCTTTTATTCTTGATTAAATTTTTTCATGTTTTTGGTGAAGTTATGACATGACGATTTGTCTTAGCAACGTGTAATGATTGTTCATTCATCCTTTGCTCATAAATTGAATGCTTTATCCAAAAGAAGATAAAAAAGCACAATCCTAGTGTACACTTTTATTTCTAATATATTTTAATAGTCCAAAAAAATGTTCCATAAAAGAAAGGTAATGGGGTTTATGGCCTTAAAAGGGTGACCCACTTGTTGTTTTCCAACACTTGTGGACATTAGGCGCAGAATGAAGAGCAATTTGTGTTTTTGTGTGAAGTTATACGTTGGTGCTTTCAAAGAACTGGGTTTTACCATCTGGGTATATGAGTTTCAGTCTTTGTTTTCTCTCAGTGAAGGTTAAAGTGGCCAAGGTTTGGATTTAATTATTTTACGCTTGAAGGGAGTGATTATGGCCATGGTGCTGAAAGCAAGATGATTTTGAAGTGAGTGATTTTTCAGAGATTTGGATGAGGGAGTAATGGAACCTCCTAAGGGAATTTGGGCCTCATTATGGAGCTTCATCTGCTTTCTGCCTTATTTCATCGGCCTTTTGCTACTAGGCAACATCAAAGGTAAATTTCAATGACTTCTGGGATATTTCGCGTTCTTCATTGGTCTTGAGCTTCATATTATTTTTTTATGTTTTAATTGAGAAGTGCAAGTGGGATTCCTTGTTGATTACTTTACAAAATGTAGTACTATAATGGACCATCTATAGGTAGTTTTTTTTCTCTTAATTACAAAATCGTTCATTTTTATTTTATTTTTTAATCTTTAGGGTTTATGAGTCTTTTGTTTTTCTTTAGCACTGATGGGGTGGATATAGGTGTTTCAGGGACGTGTTCAACTTTTGATTAATATTTGTTTGACATCTGCTCATCAATGATAATGTAAAATAATGTTTCCAAATGATTGTTAAGGAAAAACAGTTTTAGCTTGTTTGTTTAGTTTATGATCAATCTTGTAAATTTGGTTGTAAAGAACAACATAGAAATTTAATTTCTGAAACATGATAAAAGGAGGAAAAAGGGAGGAGGGGGTGATATAGCATTATTTTTATTGATTATTTTCCTCTTGTATGCATGTAATTTGACCACTTTTGAGATGAATGAGCTATTTTTGCATCATATTAGGCATTTGGTATTTGATTGGAACTTTGTTCATTTTCTCAGCATTTTGTGCTTTGTGACACTATTCTGTAATTTGTCTATAACTTGAGTTCTAGAAATTGGAATTTTGTGTTATTTGTCTTGTTGGAAAGCTTAGACACAGGTCTACAAAGTTGATGAAGAACTCGAAAGCTGATTCAGACCATAAGGATTCCAAATTGGAGCTTCAAGTTGAGTCAATCTTGCTGCAAAATTCTGGACAGCAACCCGGGACAGCAAGTGTTGCAGAAGTCATATCTGGAGCTACAGATGTTGAAAACACTCCATTTCAGTTGCATTGGAAAGCTAAGGCACAAGACTTCATTTCATCTTCAGAGCTCGAAAGCAATTGAAGTCTCTAAGAAGATAAAAGTTCACTCAAAGTTGCTGCAGCGAATGTGACAGCAATCTGGAGCAGCACTCAGTATTTTGCCTATATCTGGAGCTACACTTACTGGAATTGGATAATCTTGGTGGCTATGGAAAGCTGAAACATAGAGCTACAACTGTGCTTCAGGGCTCGAGGGCAGAAGCATCCATTATAGGCTTCAGAAATTGGCTGCAATATTTCGGGCAGAAGCTTAGTTTTGCTGAGTTGCCTTAAGTGTCATAATTTTGTGCATTGTCCATTGTACCCTTGCCTTATGTGTTGTATTTGTTTAGTGTATAGGCTTTTTAGACATTTCCACCTTCTTTTATGTCTATTTAAGTCCTACATCAGATTTGGAGGGAACACTTTACATTCATTTTTTACAATTCAAGTTTTAGAATTACATTTTTTCTCTCTTTTTTCTCTCATTTCGTTTTTCTCTCTTCTCCCATTTTCTTCTTGCTGATTTCTCCATGATCATGGAGAACTAAGCTCATAGCTAGCTTGAGGATGAAGGATTGTAAAAGATATTGAGATTAGCAATGTGATTGGGGTATTTCTTGTATTTCTTTCATGATTCATTCAAGAATTTCGAGTTCTCTCTTCTCACCTCTTCTTGATTTATGATTCAAGAATTATGAAGATTTTCTAATTCTTGAATTATGAATCCAGTTGATTAATAATTCTAGAGATTTCTGAGTTATTGATCAATAAATTTAAGTTGAGAGAACATCTAGATCTAGAGATTTCTGATCTAGAAAATTGAATTGTTGAGCTTCAATCTTGATACCTTGAGTTAGGTTTTGAGATTTTAGATTTAATTCAAGTGTATTAAGATGAATGTTTGAAGATTTTCATAAGAACTTGGATCTGAATTCATATTTGAATTTGGATTTGAAATTCAATTTAATTCTTGAAAGGATCATTGAGAGGATAATGAATCAATGATATATGTTTTATAATTCGAATTCCTTGAGCTAGTGTCTTCTACCTATTTGATTAAAATCCTGTTTGAATTTTCTCATTTCTGAAATTCTATGCTAAAATCCTCAAACCTAACCTTGCATAATCACCTTTCATTTCTTGAGTTCCTTGACCTAGGTATTCCACTTGTCTACAAGTTATCTAGTTTTTAATTTGATTCAATTCGGCAATTGATCAGGGGCTAAAGATATTTCAATGACAATAAAGAGAAAACAAACCTCTACATCGACCTCTATTGCAGTTTCAGTACGTGTAGTAGTGGGATTGCTTGCTATTTTCAATGGGTGGATGTATATTGGGTGTCCGTAGAGTCGTTTTGATACAAAACAAATAGTAGTTTAGGGTATGAAATGTTGAGGCCAATCCAAGGAACTTCACAAATGTTGAGGCCAATCCAAGGAACTTCACAACTGGTGTGCCTGTTTAATATTTCACTACATAGCATAGCAGCTAATAGCTCCTCCATTTGAACTTGCTACTATACCAGAGGAGAGTTAAGTCAAGATTTCTGCTTCAGGAGTATGATTGTCGAGCTTTCTCACCGATGCTCAAACTGCACTATTACTTTCAGGTGCCCTTCTCTGCCCCTTGATATGCCTGATAATGACGATTGGGAACTCGACTTTCATAATCGGTCTGTGGGCTGCACACTGTATCTGGACATATTACTGTGTTGTGAGGTGTTTTTCGTGGCTTCATGCCTCTCAAGTCCTCGTTAATTGATTTCGATTTGCAATTCTTTCCTCATATTGGTTTCCCTAACTTACAGAGCTAAACAATTAGGACCTATTCTGAAGCTTGTTCTGTGCACATTTGTGCTGCCAGTGCTGTTGATTTTGTGGCCAGTTGCTGGAATTTTTGGGAGTATTGTAGGTGGAGTAGCCTTTGGATTTCTTTCACCAATATTTGCTACTTTCAAAGCTGTAGAGGAAGGAAAAGAAGACAAAATTTCCCATTGTTTCACTGTAAGTTTTTATTTTTAAGTTACTAAAATGCTTGTTGTTTCTGTTCTGTTGTTCAGTACAAAAATTTCATACTGCATCGACAGGATGGTATGAGGAGCACCGTGTCACAGACTATTGATGTTGTCAAGGATGTAAGGGATCTTTGTTTCCATTCTTATTTCGCGGTTATGGATGACCTGAGAGAAGAGGGGCCACCAAATGGGAAATACTATGAGATCAGGTTTTATGTCATTATATTTCTCACTGAGTTTGCTTATTTTTACATTTTCTTGTCTCTACTGAAATCTTACCATAGAATATTTCGTAGTCACATTCAATATTTTGTTTGTTGGTAGTCCAATAGTTAAAGGTAGTATGTGACCAAGACCGTAGACGGATTTACATTTTCATTTTTTGTTTTCATTTTCTATTTTTATATAGGTATAGAAGTTGTTTACTTGTTCTAGTGAGTAATAGTCATGGTATTTTCATTCAACTCATTTTCTGTTTTCACACTTTTGACTGAAACCATAGAAAACAATAATTTGACATTTTCTTATTTTCAATTTTATTTTCATTGTAATTAGAAAACACAAGTGAAAATGTTAGGTTTTATTTCACTGAAAAATGAAAATAGAAAATGAAAACAGATAACAAACCAATCACGTCCAGTTTTAAATGGCTTGCCTGCAGACCTAATTATTGATAGGGTCATAGGATACAATGACGTCATTTGGGTAAATTGTGATTTGTGAGCATTAAATTGAAACCAATTAGAAATTTGTTATACACTCTAAACTCTGAAGAGGTACGATGGTTTCACAAACTACTGATTAGTTAAAGTTTTACATGCATATAATTATGTTCTGGACCATATAATCCTAAAGTTAATACACAGGACTACACGTTTGTATTTCATATTTGGAAATGCACTATAAGCTAAGCTTGAAAATGGTCAAGCTGGTATCTCTCTGATCAAACTTTAAGATGAAAGATGTGAGAACTGAGAACTTCTAAATAAAAAAGAAAATTGAAAAAATATAATATAACGGTGCAAAGGCTCAAGTGCACAGGTCTCAATCTTTCTGCAGCAACGTCCTTTCATATTTTACTTTTGTTGTGTTGGTCTGGTGTTTTTTAATCATTTGCATCAAACATCATTATTATAGTAAAATAAAAGTAGACTGGAATAGAAAATATTGACAAAAGGGGTTGTTATGAATAACATGTTTGAGAGCATATTTGAGAATGACAATTCTAGTTATGGTTATGCAGTTTTAATAAACAAGTAGAATCTGAGGTATAAAAACTTCTGTAATCAGCATGGTTCTGGCTTTTTTTTTTCTTTTTTAATGTTCTGCCTAAATTTTCCCCCTAACACTTTAGCTAAGCAGGTGAAACTAATTTTTTCTTTTTTCTTCTTTGTTGTGCATTTTGTGTTTTATTTACCAGTATCTTTGGTCTATGGTAGATTTAACCTGAGATTATTCAACCACACCTCTTGGATAGTTAAATATTCGATGGTTTTCAGAACTTTGAAGCAAAACAAAAGTTTTCCTTTGAAGCAAATGTTGTTTTCCGATGCACAGGTGTTTTGCTGTATGATAGAAACCTATGTTTACTTTCTCTGTTTTGATGCAGGCTGCTTTATTTTCTTGGTGCTGTTATTGCTGCAGTTCTTGGGATCATAGTGGATATGCCAGTTGTGTCGCTTGTTGCCATATGCAAAGGCCCTTACATGCTTTTTAAAGGGTGGAAACGTTTGTTTGATGATCTCATAGGCCGAGAAGGTCCTTTCTTGGAGACAATATGTGTGCCTGTCGCAGGGTTTGTTATCCTTTTGTGGCCATTAGCTGTCATTGGGGCAGTTCTGGCATCCATGATAGCCAGCATCTTTCTCGGTGCCTATGCTGGTGTTGTGACTTATCAGGTCAAGCCATACATAAAATTTTAGTATCTCTATTAATATCTTAGTTATGCCTGGGTTAGAGTTAGAGAGTTGTTCTCTAAATGGAATATATGGCATTTGATTGGAGAATGACTTATCAGCTCCTATGCTTTTATAGACTGATTGTGATTGAAAAGATAGGCGGTGGTAAATTGCCCAAGAGTTTGGGGATTAGGATAAAAATAAGTTCTCAACATTTACTCTTTTTGGAGCAGATATATCTCAGCATCTAATTCTCATTTCATCTCAGGCATGCCACCTGGGTAGCATTGTATGCTTTTCGGTTAGGCAAGATGTGTCATGTGAGCCTTAGGTTATGAGGCTTAACCATTTCTGTCATAAATTTTGGCTGTTATGACTTGTCTAACTATGTGGAGTCAGCTATATGGATCAAATATCGTCATTATACCATTTTTTTGCTTTAATAGATCCCAAAGGACTCGGCAAAGGTTTACGTTGACTGTCGAAGACCTAACACCACCCTCCAAACCCGGGCTATGTAAAAACATAGACAGAGTTATGATAAGTCTTTGTTAGTAACAACACCTCCCACAAGAAAGCCTTTTCTCACTAGTTAGTTTCATAGATCAAACAATGATGCCAAGTTTTATCAAAATACAAGGAAATATTAGTGGCTTCACTGATTGGTAGGTTCAAGGGAAATTTAATGTGTTCTATATTGCTCACATGCTGTGTCACTACCTTAACTTAAATCTGAAATTTAAACAACTTACCTTACCTTTTATGATTCTGAGTACTTCACCCATTTCATGCCATAAAACTGCACAGCAGTGCTTATCTAACCGAAATTATCCATACTTGGGTCTCATTTGGGGATTATAAGTGTTTTCTTGTTTTTTAAAATGCAGGAGTCTTTATTGTATGGCCTTCGGTACATTGTTGCGGCTTTATCCCTTTATGATGAATACAGCAATGATATTCTTGGCATGCCAGAAGGATCCTGCTTCCCAAGGTTTTACTCTGCTTCTCCACAATGTGTCATTATGAATTTATGAATTAATGTCTTTGTCGTGTATTCTCTAAAGTTTGATATTTGATAGGCCAAGGTATCGCAAGAAGGCTGAAATGATGCGGACATTTTCGCATTCAAATTCCTTCTCATCAAGACCGAATCCCTTACGAAAAGCCCCTTCTCGGACATTTTCGTTGAAAGATAACATAATCGAGTTGAAGCCACTTGAGGTATTGTGTCCAGTGATGCATAGCTGAAAAAGCATAACTAGTTTTTTTATTTTTTCCCAATGAATGTTCAAGTGATGCTTTTGTTCATGACTAGTATAGCTGTTTGATGGTTTCTTCAAGGATTGTCATCAAGTAGCTGAAACACTGGTTTCTGAAGGACTAATAACAAGGGATGACATTGAAGAGGCAAAATCTAGTAAAGGGAGTAGAGTCATTAGTATTGGTTTGCCAGCGTATTGCCTTCTCCAGGTACTCTTGCATTCTGCAAAAGCCAATTCCCCGGGTATTTTGTTAAGTAAGTCGTACACTTATTATTTGGTTTCAATTTTTGTTCTGTCTTTGGATTTTAAAGGAAATAGTAAAAACAATAAATGATAGAGTATTGCTAGAGGTACAACAAAAAACCAGCTAAAACAGCCAACGATAGGAAATTGAGCCTAAATCACTCAGCCTATTAAAAAAATACACATGGTTAATAATACTATTTGGACCAAAAGTGTTAAAATGGGCTTTGTGGGCTGTTTTGGCTGAAAAAAATGTTGTTCCCCAAGCATATATATATATATATATATATTATAAATGAAAATAGAAACAATATCCTTTTAGCCTTATCATTGCATTTAATGCTCCCTATCATCATGATTACTAGCCTATGCATCTTTATGTAGGCCCTTCATTTTTTCGATCCCTTTCGTCCCGTTCAGCTTTGGGTTTAATCACCAAACCCATCCGATTTCCCTTACTCATATACCCCTTCACATTTTGATCAATCATATCCCATTAACCACCATCACTCATACCTAAACCTCATTTCCAGTCTTTTTTTCCATTTTCATTTCCACCAAGCTTCACCCGCTATGTCCCTGCAAATTCAACCAATGGACACTCCCGAAGACCCAAAATTCCAAAAATTCTGGATGGAGCTGGTTCCTTATCGGGTAAGCTTTTATTTTCAATTCCCTGTTGTTTTATTTCTTCCTGCTATTTCATGAGGACACTTGCATAAATGGCCTGTTTTGTTATTTTTTTGTTCCAGGAAGTGTATCCATGCCCGAAGCTTTATATAACAATTTCAAACAGTCCCTCCTATCACCGCTTTTTTTCGTTGACACAGTTGGTAATGACTTTGAAATCCGCCTTCACAAAACGGACGATCATGGTTACATTATTGATGGTATTGATGACATAATACACACATATGGGCTGGACAATGGTGGTTGGCTAAAAGAACACTATATGAGTGCAGTGAAAAAGTCAAATCTCACTTTTATTTATTGGTATTGATTAATGGATAAATCTAATTTTAATTGTAATTGTTTTTGTAAAATTAATTATGATTGTTGTGGTAATTGTAATTGTACAATTACAATTGAAATATAATTTGGATTTGGAGTTTAATTATATGAGGGAAAGAATATGGAATTGGGTTTAATTTTTAATTGGTTAAAGGTTAACATTTTTAATTGATTTGAGATTAATTTTGGGTTTTGCGTTTATTAAAATTTGATTTTTCATGGATTAGAGGAATTGTCTGGTGATTTTTTTCTAACCGTTGCAAAATCTTAGGGTAGATGACTTAGTCTGAGACCGGTACTTGAACTCCAACAAATACTGACTGATGATTTTGTTTTTAACGTTGCAAAACTTTAGGGTATATGACTTAGTCTGGGACCGGTCCTTGAAATTCAGTAATACTAGTTGAGTAACTCTGAAACTAAATTAGAAGTCAAAATTGACCTAGTTTAAAACCAGTATGGTTTACAGCAGCAAGAACAATGTCTAGACTGGATCACTCATGGATGTATGATCAGTTACACGCACACCGAGCAAGGATAAAACAATTATTAGTTACGGGTATTCAAGAATTCATCGAGGGATGGATAGAGGAACCACCAAACTAGGATGATCAGGCTCCTAATCAACCGTTATGGCCAGGGTGCGTACACTCAGAATTGTCTTTAACCGTTCGAACGTTGAGCATTAAGTCGGTTGAGAATCAAAGTCAAAGTTCACTTGAACAGTGGAGTGCTACTATTAGTTCTACTAGGAATTGTATGCCGTTTTCGAGTATGTCATGTCAAGTTTATTTTCCCTCTTCTTTAAGAGTTGCGATCGACCCGTCCCACCCTACGGATTGGGGTGCATTGCAGGAAGGATTGAGACTTTTGAATCGTGCAAATTAGTTTGTTGAGGTAACTGTTTCTGGAAGAGGGGAGCATGTTCTTGTTGCTGTAGAGGAAGTTCATCTTGAAAGATGCATAAGGATTTAAACGAGCGGTTTGCGAAAGTGAGCTTGGAGGTATCGCCGACTCTCATGTCTTTCAAAGAGACCATTGAGGGAGATGTAATCTCCAAGAACTTTTACCAAGCTAAAAAACTGGTAACTAGCAACACGAACTGTATCTGTGATGTCATTAGGTATAGAATCATCACGACCATTGAAATCTGTATTGTCGAAAGAATTAACAGTATATAGTATGCATTGCCTCCATAAGTACTGGAGTGGTTGTAACTCTCGATTTCAGTTTCAAAGAAAGTGGTGAAATCTGCAAAAGCAGGGAATATTGTTCCATTATGAGACTAGGGTAACATATATTTTGAAGAGTGTTACTATTAGTTCTACCAGGGCAACATATATTTTGAAGAGTGCTACTATTAGTTCTACTAGGAATTGTTTCTGCAAGAAAGGAGCGTGTTATTGCTGCTGTAGGGGAAGTTCATCATTAAATATGCATAAAGAATTTAAACGAGCGGTATCAAAATATCCAATTAATGGTGACGAAGAAGATAATAAAATATTTGTCCTATATTATTAGTTTTTTTGTTTTATAGCATTGCACTACTTATCGAATATGTTTTATTAGTTACATTTCTTTGTCTTACATTGTAATGTGCATTTTTTGTTATTTTTTTTATAGATCATATGGCTGGTAGACGTGGTGTTTCACGACCACGAGGTAGGGGGTGGTCGTGGCAGCTCGGGTCATGGCCAGGATTCACCTACCTCGGCCCAGTCGAGCACCGCCCACCCTACCTTCACCACAGCTCCATTCACCACTACAGTGCTGGACATGACCCTAGCTACCCCCGCTACAGTCACCCCATCGCCGACGCTCGCGGCTCCCGGTGACCCCCACCTTCTTCTGATCAGCAGCATGTGGAGGCCGCCGCCCCAGAGACGGACCCATTCCCAGCCGGTTCCCAGTATCGGCTCAGATACGACAGGAGTAATGGGTAAGTAAATTGTATTTCATCTATATATTTGCATGTTGATTAATCTTTGTATTTAATGATGTGTTTATTATTACATTGACATATCTATTTCTCTTCTTCTGTTGTAGGTGGCTCCCCGCCAATCGGGGGATGAAGAGGATCACAGAGGTGATCTAGAAGCATTATGATCATCCATACCACAACTTCACTGAGGTCCCCGCCCACGTCAAGGAAATGTGTTGCCAGGAGTTGCGGGTACGTTTTGTATATATACGTTATGTTGTTTTTCGAACCATAATTAAATTTTATAAAATAAACTTAACACATTTTTTATTGTTTGTGTGTAGCGAGCGTTCTTGATCGCCCCCGAGGAGGAGCTCGCCAACAGGAACACCTGGTGGTTCCGGACCGGGAAGCGGATGCGGGAGCTATTGCACAACGCCCAATCTGGACGCGGGGGTAGTGCATGGATCCCCAAGGCACACTGCCGCGTCTTTGACCAGTATTGGGCTTCAGAGGAGTTCCAGAAGAAGTCTCGGCACAACACATTTAACCAGACTTCTTTGAAAGGCAAATCCCTCCACTTAGGTGGTTCCAACATAGTTGAGTCGACCCATGCTCATCTTGTATAGACAATATTATTACATTTATTCTTTGTCATTTTTGCTCCTAACATTTCTAACAAAAGTACATAATTAATATTTGTTCTTTATGATTATGTAGTGAATGGAGCCGATGCGCCCTCTACTCAGTGCGAGCTTTTTCAGGCGATGCACATGAGGAGGACCAAGAGGCGTCGTGAGTGGGTTGACCAGCGAAATTTTGTAAGTAATTTTAATGTACTTAAAATTAAAAGAAATTTAAATTTACTCTATTAAGTAACTGATTCAGTTTATGTCGATAATTTTTGCAGAATGAGTTCTGTTACCGGCTACGGCCTACCGAGGCTGATCGCCAAGCCCAGACAGAAGCAAGGGAGCAGGTGTTGACACATTGATAATAGATAAGAGAGAGTAGTGATAGTAAGGTCATTTCCTATACATTTAAACTTTAGTTGGAATAAGAGTGATATGTTTATTAATTGCTTCAAGGATAAAGATGAAAGAAAAATTGAAGATTAAAATTTACTAATTCTCAAAAAATTCTCCTTTATACTGACATGTTCATCATCAATTGGTTCCTGATTCAAATCAATTTCACATGCATCATCATGACTGCTCTCATATTCGTCTTCAACTTCTTCATCATCATTTTCACTATTTTCTTCCACTTCATTGTTTCCTTGGGTAGTGTTTGTTTTCAGTGACTCTGGAGTAAGAGCCAAGGGAGTAAGAGCCAAGGGAGTCAGAGTCACAGTGACTCCAAAATTGACTTCGAATACATCCTCACATATTTGTGTCTTCTTTCCAGTACATAAGTGACTCCAAAAGTGGAGTGAATTAAAAATTAACAATTTTGTTCACTGAGTCAATGTGACCCTTGCACTAAACACTTGACAGAGTCAGTTTTTCACTGACTCTCTGACTCTGACCCTAGAGTAAAAAAAAACAAACACAGCCTTGATGTTAGACAGATGGGGCGAGTTCTTTGAAATTGATGTACACCTCTAGTGTTGTGACATGTTGATTATGAGATATATGAAACATTTGTTGAAGATGAGCGTCACAGTTTATTACAAATGGTACATACTTCATAACTCCTTCAATACAAAAAATTGGACACTGATATATTATTTTTTCCACCAACTTTGGAGTGTTGGGATTTATCCACCAACAAAGAGCACTCTATAACTCAGCAAACGACATTGTTAATGGAATAGAAAAAGATAAAGGATTCTCACAAAAAAATTTCACACCATCACTTATATTAGTGATAATACTACCGTTAAAATAAACTATAATATTTGTTTCCATTTTCACACTCAAAGAAAGAACACTCTTAAAAATATAGAAGAAATGTAAAGAATAAAAAAAAACAACTCTCTGGACGGAATATGGTGTGCCACCGGCGATGGTCGATTATATAGGGCACCTAAAATAATGGTTAGACCGATTTTTGATGAAAAATACCCAGACGATTTTTATGTGCCTCAAAGCCTTGTTTCATCATTGCAGACGTTGCGTGAGAATCTGCACAAAGGAAAAAATGCTCTGGCTGATTTTTCAGTTACCTCATAGATTTGTCACATCAGTGCAGGCTTTGCATTGTTGTTTGTACCAAGTGAAAAATCGGCTAAGACAATTTTTAAGAAAAAAATGCTTTAGCCGATTTTTTACATTATTTCCATATATCCGAACATTCTGCCCAATATTCATAATAGGGTATTTTGAATGTTACTTTTCCATATTGTAGTGGACTAGTATTATGAACTCGGCCAATAGATCTGGAAGGTCGGTCATACAGAAACACACTTGACTAGAGAACTCGGCTAGTCGGCTTTTACCGGAACTCGGCCGGAGACCTAGAACTCGGCCTTAAAGGGGCCATACTTCCTAATTCTCTGCCAACGTTACTATCTCTCAATTATGAATAGTAATGAGTAACGGTAACTCTTTATGATATTTATAAGACTTGATGTATAGGGAATCTACAGTTACAAGGAACATCTCTTTCTTATTAAGAGGGACCTATATAAAGGGGCTCAAGGCCCCTAGGTAGAACTAACTTATATTCTTGTCTCCATACTCATATTTTGCCTAGTACTAACTTGGGCGTCAGAATCCATTTTCAGGTACTACCCCAACCTGTGTCTGTGGAGCTTGGCGCTTGGAAGAGTGACTCGGCTCGATCAACTCGGCGAGGTCAGCCAACAACTCGGCGAGTCGGCCAATCAGTTAGCAAGGCAAGAACATTGGCGCCCACCATGGGGGCTCGAAGTAAATCATTACCCCACCCCGCTTTTTTATCACAAAAAACCAAATCGAGGACATGACTGGAGAAAATCCTACTTTGGCTGATCTGTCGTCTGCCGTACAAAAAATAGGTGAACAGTCCACTGAGGTAATGGAAGATAATCAAAGACTAGCTGAGGAAATCAGATTGCTTCATGAAGAGAGAGCTCAGAAGGATCAAGATTATCATGAAGAACCTCATGAAAGAAGGCGTGAAGGGGTCTCAAAAGTTCAAACTGGCCCTTTCTCAACGGAACTAATGGAGGAACCCTTGCCGCTTCACCTCAATCTTCCACCAACTTTGAAGCCATATGACGGAACTGGAGACCCTCATCGATTCATATCTAAGTACAAGCATGCAATGTTTACTAACCATGCTTCTGATCGCGTTTTATGCAGGGTTTTTCCCACATTCTTGGATGGAGTAGCCGAAGTGTGGTTCGCGTCGTTACCCCCAAAATCTATCTACAATTTCGAGGAATTAACAACCGCTTTCACAACTCAGTTTTCATCCTCTAAGATTTACACAAAGAATGAAGAAGCTTTGGCAAAATTTCACCAAGGAGCGAATAAATCATTAAGAGAATATTTAACCCGTTTTAATGCTGAAGTTATGCAGATACCAGATCTAGATCCGGTCGTCGAGTTGTTCACAGTGAAAGTCGGATTGAGACTTGGACCTTTCGCAAAAAGTATAGCAATCCAACGACCCGAAACTATGGCCGGATTCCGAAAACGTGCAGTCGGATATATCAATGCAGAAGAACTCGGCAATAAGAGATACCACTCTCATCTCCTTGACGAGTAAGAGGTAGAAGATCAGGTTGACTAAGAAGGACTCTACTAAGTTCAATTCCAAAGCACGTTAAATGTGATATCACCCAAGCAGGTTCTCAACATTTGTGAACTGATGCAAAATAACCTACTATGTTATAAATACTATGGCCGAATTCCGAGAACGTGCAGTCGGATACATCAATGCAGAAGAACTCGACAATAAGAGATACCACTCTCATCTCCTTGACGAGTAAGAGGTAGAAGATGAGGTTGACTAAGAAGGACTCTACTAAGTTCAATTCCAAAACACGTAAAATGTGATATCACCCAAGCAGGACCTCAACATTTGTGAACTGATGCAAAATAACCTACTATGTTATAAATTTATAATAAGATCTAATGTTTTTCTTTTGTAACACATTTCTCCTTCAACTATATTAATAATACATTATCAAATGTTTATGTTAAGCAATCAGGCGTACAAGTCGGCCATCAATGAACTCCAACCTTGGCATTAAGCTGACATGCAGGGGGCTTGTAAAAAATATTGAGCTCGGCCCAAGTCCTACTCGACTAGGCATAAACTCGACCTCATGCTCTACGCAGCTAATCGATTACACTCCGCTCTCACACTCGGTCGGATGAAAAGTAAAACGCTATGCCTACACTCGGCTAGCTTAAAAATAAACTCCGCTCCCACTCGTTCGGATGAAAAGTAAGCTATGCCTACACTCGGCTAGCTTAAAAATAAACTCCGCTCCCACACTCAGTCGGATGAAAAGTAAAACGCTATCCCTACACCCGACTAGCTTAAAAATAAACTTTGCTCCCACACTGGGTCGGATGAAAAGTAAAACGCTATGCTTACACTCGGCTAGCTTAAAAATAAAGTCCGCTCCCACTCGGTCGGATAAAAAGTAAAACGCTATGCCTACACTCGACTAGCTTAAAAATAAACTCCGCTCCCACACTCGGTCGGATGAAAAGTAAAACGCTATGCCTACACTCGACTAGCTTAAAAATAAACTCCCCGCCCACACTCGGTCGGATGAAAAGTAAAACGCTATGCCTACACTCGATTAGCTTAAAACTAAACTCCGCTCCCACACTCGGTCGGATGAAAAAACAAAACGCTATGCCTACACTCGGCTAGCTTAAAAATAAACTCCCCGCCCACACTCGGTCAGATGAAAAGTAAAACACTATGCCTACACTCGGCTAGCTTAAAAATAAACTCCGCTCCCACACTCGATCGGATGAAAAACAAAATGCTATGCCTACACTCGGCTAGCTTAAAAATACACTCGACTCCCACACTCGGTCGGATGAAAAGTAAAATGCTATGCCTACACTTGGCTAGCTTTAAAATAAACTCAGCTCCCTCAATCGGCTGGATGAAAAGTAAAGCACTATGCCCACACTTGGCTAGCTTAAAAACAAACTTTGCACACATACTCGGTCGGGTGACAATCTTAAACTCTACAACATAGTACAAATAGCCGAGTACTCATCGTTCCGTAACACAGGCGAATAAAATTTAAATATTACACATTACACGATCGACCTATTACACACTCATGTAGAGCTTAGCTACCCACCTCGCTATGCTCAGTTTGCAACTAAGCTCGGGGGCAGTGTAGTGGACTAGTATTATGAACTCGGCCAATAGATCTGAAGGTCGGTCATACAGAAACACACTTGACTAGAGAACTCGGCTAGTGAGCTTTTACCGGAACTCGGTCGGAGATCTAGAACTCGGCCTTAAAGGGGTCCTACTTCCTGATTCTCTGCCAACGTTACTATCTCTCAATTATGAATAGTAATGAGTAACGGTAACTCTTTATGACATTTATATGACTTGATGTATAGGGAATCTACAGTTACAAGGAACATCTCTCTCTTATTAAGAGGGACCTATATAAAGGGGCTCAAGGCCCCTAGGTAGAACTAACTTATATTCTTATCCATACTTATATTTTGCCTAGTACTAACTTAGGCGTCGGAGTCCTTTTTCAGGTACCACCCCAACCTATGTCTGTGGAGCTCGGTGCTTGAAAGAGTAACTCGGCTCAATCAACTCGGCGAGGTCAGCCAACAACTCGGCGAGTCGGCCAATCAGTTAGCGAGGCAAGAACACATATAAAAAAAAATGGACCCACTCTTGTACATGTGTCCTTTCTAAGAAGAAAAGTGCTATTGATATATAGTACAATACCCCTTCACCTATTTTTTATTCATTAAAATATTGGCAACATTGATAATTATGTTGGCAAGTTAAAGTTATGAGGTAGAAAATAATTTGAGAGATTATAAGTACATTTAGCATTTTCCTTCCCAGAATTTAACCACACGGCAGTGCTCTTGCATCCGTTTCGAAGTCTTACGTTACACCCAAACCCGGTGACGGGAAGCTCCCTCAGCGACTGTTTATTTCCCACATCAGACCGTGACTTACCCCTAACGCTAAATTGATCTCTCTCACTCATATCCCAAGTTGCAGACGCTGACCCCGACCTTATCCGACGAGTCCGCGACCATCTTCTCATCTCCGGCCTCCTATCTCGCCCTTTTCTCGCAGCCGTGGAGTACGTTGGCCCAACCCCCGCCTTCTTCCTCGGTTCTCTTTCTCACCTAAATCTGTCAGGCTCATCGATGGAGGTTTGCGGCTGCCTCTGCTGGTGGTTGAAGAAGGAGGAGATCTCCGACTTTCAGGCTAAACGAAGCTGTAGATCGTGGAAGCAAGTGTGAAGCTTCAGGAACACAAAACCCTATGCCATCGCGCCGCTTCGCCGAGACGCATCGCTCCGTAGTCCGTCCAACTCCGTCGCTCCATCCATCTTCGGAACTGTCTCAACCACCATCTCCAAGATTTTGAGGGTAAGGGTTTGTATGCTCTTGCTGCAAAAAACAAGCTTTAGTTGAACTTAAATCCATGGCATTGTCATCATGTTTGTTAGATTCTCTGGATTGTTAAATTCTTCCATTAAAATTAATACCTAAAACATGTTATCTTCTACAAAGGGATATTGATTGAACAAACTAGAGTTTCGTGTTTCTATTTATTTCTGTTTGCTGAATGTTGAGTAGTAAAAACAAAATATTGGCTATTTAGTTTGATATAAAATAGCTTGGAATTTACTTTAACAATTGATGTACTGGTTTATATAAAGTTTTTTTACATTAAATTAAAAATATATCCATAGTTTGATTATATATAGCATATTGATTGTCCATTGATTGATGTTACTCGATCAACCAAAGAGAATAAGAGAGTGGAAAGAGAAGTATAGTGAAGTGAAGTTGGAAATAAGAGAAACAAAAATTAAGGGAGGGATGGCCAAGTATTTAAAGGGGTAAAACAGAGAGGAATGGGAATGAAAAAAAAAAAAGAATAGGAGTTCTATCAGAATTTGCAGCACAAAGAAAGGCAGGTTGATTAGAAAGAAACAATTACTGAGAAGTCAGTAAATAGTATGTGGTCGAGTGATATTGGTAGCACACTACACTATAATAAAATTTAAATATCACCATATGGTATGGGTAGTGGCTCACTCACGGATATATATATATATATATATATATTAATTAAGAAAAGTTGATGTATGTGTTATATATATGTGTTAATCCTTGGATGATGAAAGATTAATATAATATTATAACTGAAGCTTCACTACTTGTTGTATATATCTGGTGTGACCTTTATCATAATTAATTTTTGAGTTTCTAAATTTAGCTGATTGCCTGGTTTGCACTTTTTCCATTTTCCTATTTAGGAAAACATCAGAGTTGAAATAAAAAAGCAAAAACATAGGATATTGAATGAGGATTGATATGATAAAGAGGATTGTGCATGATCATCTTTTCTAATTAATAGATGCATGGTGTACTAATTAAGAAATGTGTATATATCCTCAGGTTTACCCAAATAATACAAACTCAAATCTATTTGTGAAGTATTGGCTATGCTACTGTTGGTTTTGCTATTTCTGTTCTGCTTTACTGCTGGTTTTGTTGTTCTGTTTTTGCTGGTGTTTCCTTTAATTTCTGTTTTGCTGGTTACTAATGGAATTTAGAAATGCAGGTTTCTTTGGTTCAATATAAAGTTAGTAAAATAAAATCCAGGAATATATCATAAAGTTAGTATAGTGTAGCTAGAAGGGAATATCATAAATTCAGATTTTGACTAGTAAGGAACACCTTATTCAATACATTGTTTGAGCTCTTTCAATTACTATTATTGCATTCCTTTTCCTAGAATCTTTTAACACTAGAACAAATGTTTGAGCAACAAAATAGTAAGTCCAAATAATCATTTTACTGAAGGACTAAGTGAGTTAGCGATGTACTTGTATACAAACAAGAGAAATAGAAATAAACAAATCAGTAAATGGCAAAACACCATTTAGTTAATATATGCTCATAAGCGGTCAAAAGGGAACAAAACAAAAAGGATAGTGTGGTTTTCACTATTTAGTTACAAATTAAACTCCTTTTAACAATGTGAAGATTGATATTTGGTGGACAAAAAGGGGTTCTTCCAAATCATTTATACAATGTAATTTCTCATAACTAGATTTATTTATCATGACTTTCACTTCCTTTTTTTTAATTAATCTTTTATATGTCCCTTCCTCTTTCTAACCTTCTATGATTACTCTCTCTTGTCCTTAAAGTTTCTAAGTGCATAATAAATAGTATAGTGGTTAGTGTTAATGTTTATGTTATTTATTTATTTTTTATACAATGGGAGAAAGTCTTATTATTAGTTTAATCATTTAAACAAACACTTGTACTACTCTAATTACAATGTCAGATTTTTTTTAATCATTAAAAAATTGTAGCAATCTTCCCTATTTCTTGTAGTGACTCTTCTATTTTGTTTTCTCTGCTAATGTGTTTCTTAAACTATTATCTACTAGTTGATAGGAAGCTAAAAAGTTCATCAAGTCATACATCGAGAAGATTGCCTTTGCTAAACCTCATGTTGATTAGGTAGAAGAAATTTTGCTGACCTAGACAAAGCATGTTCACCATTATGGAAGGTTCTTGGAATCAGTCACTCATAGAAGATGCAGAGCACCTATCAACTACTACAAAGATGTGATGGATAGAATAATAATAGGTGTTAATTACAATATATAAATGGATTTTGAATTATGTTTTGGTTACTTAAGACTATAGATAATTTTGATTACTTTTGAATTATATCTTTATGTTCTTGTTGTAAGTACAATTTTCTAGGATATGATGTAATGAGAGTTTATTGTATATTTGATTTTCAATGAATTGATTATTAGTTGAATTTTATTCCTATTAAATAAAGTAAAGTTTGATATAAGTAATATATGTAAAATAATTAATAAAATCAATAAAAATTATAAAGGTGAATATATACATCAAAGGCCATGTTATAGTTTGTCATGCTTCAAAACTGTAACCATAGATATATCTTGTCACATTTAAAAACCGTGACCATAGTCGTAACTTGTCACACTTAATAACCGTGACCACAGCTCTCTATTGTCACGGTTTAAAACCGTGACCTAAAAGTGTAGGGAAAAAATGTGACCATAGCTCTATGGTCACGATTTTCAATCTCAAATCAATCAACCGTGACTATTGTTCCAATAACCGTGACCATAGACCTATAGCCCAAAAACCGTGATTATAGGTCAAATGTCACGGTTTTTAATACCTGTTGTCACGGTTTTCAAACGTGACTTAAAGCCTAAAATGTTGTAGTGTATTTTCAATTGTGGACTCGTTGGTTTTATCTGAAAATTTTGACAAATGTTTAGGGTTTTTCCAATCCCTAGGCACTTCAGCCTGTTGAATATAATCAGGCGATGCCGAAACAAACCCATGTTTATTCGGTATCCCAACGTTGAACCCATATCGCCTGAGAACTTATTCAACAGTTTGAACAATTTTTGGATTTTGATTTTGAGGAAATATGTTTGGAAAGTTATGATATTAATTATGTAGATGTCCCTAAGCCTAATTTTTTGTAATTCTTCATCTGCATTTTGACCTTAATGCACTACATGAGGGATCCTAATCTAGTTCAGGTGCACTGCACGCTGATTAGGTATGTAGTTTAAGTTTGGATATTACAATTTATTGGTGTAGGGTTACCCAAACGGTTGTTTATAGCTTCAACTATGGAATTAAGCACAATCGCCATTTGATGGGTCATGTGATTAACTGAGTCATTATAGCTTTCATTAATATGTTGTTAAAACAAAGCCAGAGTTTCAACATTACTGTGTATTTTCAGTTCTGGCCTTGCTCTGGACATCTCTAGGAAAATCAGTCCAGTGACGTGTCTCGGGATCGGTGTGAGATTTGTTGAGTTTGGACAATATTTAGAAATGGTTTATTGCCTAGGATCTACAACTAGAAGGCCATTATTCCTAAAATTTGGCTCTGACAGATTGACTCCATATTTCAACCCTGAACCTAGGGCAAACGGTGGATAATTGTATGAGCTTGTGTGAGGAATGAAATTTGGCTAAAGGTTAGTGCTTGGAACTTTGTTTTCTACCTTTTAGGGAAGAATATAACCCAGGTGGTTTGTATCCTACCGACAATACATATGATGGCCATACTAAGTTCTGTTGTGATGTTGGGTTTCAATTTTCTACATTGGGTTGTGGTGATCTAACCGAACCCCTATCATTCTGCTAAGAGTTAGTATTACTAGAGGAATCACTACTAGAAGAACTATTTCCATTTGACTTAACCCCATTACCCTCAGACGATGATGGTTGAGACATTTTAGAAACTTCGGTTCCACTTCTTAATTTCATAAACTCTCTGACCCTTGATCCCATCAAGCATGCCAGTTTTGTTTGGTCATAGTTTGATTTCGTCGAAATGAAATGCTACGAGTTTATTTCGCAATCTCAATTTGGGGAGCAGAAATCGACTCATCTTGAGTTCATAAGTGATTTTCAAAAACGAAGGGACCAATTCGAAAGAGAGTACTGTGATGAAATTAAAAACGAAATGAAATTATATTTAATTGATTAATTGCTTGTGAAAGTAATAAAATACATGCAAAACGACAATCTACATTATAATATAAGTACATGAAAAATAATCTGATCCTAATCCAAATTCTAAAAGAGCAATTGAGACATACTCAAAGATCTTGGTGTTTCGGCAATGTATTTGAGAATATGCATGTTTTGAGTGAATGCTCAATGCCTTTATCTACCATGCTACCTTATATTTATAGACTTCTTGACTTCGTTTGATTTAGCCATGTTATTTCGAAGGTTACACGATCCTTCTGTGTGAATGTGTGTCACTTGCATGGATAATACCTGTCGAATGCCACTTGATATTTGACACGTCAAATATGACAGTTGCCTTTAAGAGAAATGCTTACACCTTGTCGACGGTTATTTGGATGATTTTGTCATTTGACATGTGTTACCAATGATATGCCGCTCTAATAACGTGTGTCACTCACATCATCTCTTCTCGATGACGTGGTGTTTCTCCTTGAACAACTTAAATGATATCCTTATGTTCATTTTCAATGAGAAAATTACTCACTTTTTGAATAGTAATTATTCTTGTCACATTGATGTATTCGTCGACGAAATCTCCAGCTTCAAACTCCGACACATTATTCATTCAACTTTGCCAATCGAACCCATCGATCAACGTCAAAATGAAACTTGACAAATTTAAGTGTCAACAATATTGTTTATCTACTTTCTGTATGCACCTATTTTTTCCATTAGACTTTCTAACACTGACATGAGAACGAGAGAACAATTTACAAACAACATATCCAACCTTGTGCTACAGATCAAACTATAGACCAATAAATTATCGAGAACAATTTTCATTAGAAGTTCTGATACTATGTTGAGCAACCATTTTTTTTTTTCAAAAGTTAATAATGGATTGAGGGTACTTGAATGATTTTATTTATACTATTATATAAGATTTTTGAAAAGGGTAATGCTATGCACAATACAAAAACGTACAACATAACATCCATTATACAATAAGGCAAGAAAAAAGTGAAAAATGTACATTTTACATATCTACTCTCACATATCCACACGTGAATAGTATGCACATTAGCGAATACATTTCAACACATAAAATGAACACATATTTCAATAGCAAACGGACACATGTGACTATCCGAAATTAACACATTTATTTGTTAAAACGAATACACATAAGTATTAGAAGTGAACAAATTTATTTAAAAAACATCTCAAGCTGATAAATTTTATCATCTTTGATGTTGCGAAAATTGTGGACTAAATAAATACAGTGTGTTCACCAATGAATAAATAATGCGTTCATTGATAAATAAATTATGTGTTCACCAATGCATAAATATTTTGTTCACACCTCGGATTGTGGCCCAATCCGGCGGCCCAATTCAAGACTTCAGTAATGAGCCCAAAGAAGGCCCAAGGTCGGACCTCGGACCCCGCGATGGGCGAGTCCAGATCGAGGCCCATTAAACCCTCAAGGCCCAATAACCATTGGAGGCCCAAAGGACTTGGATCCGGAGCAGGACCCGGGAACCGGCCTGAGACCCGACCCGAGGTCGGATAAGATTGAGCCCCCGATTAGGGCGGCGATCGGAAGCGAGCGGATAGCGACGCCGAGAAATCCGGAGCCACGATCGACACAACGCGGGACGCCTCAACGCGCCACAGAAAGCGGGAAGGCCGTTATCCCGAGTCGTGCGGCGTGAGCGGCGCGAAAATGGCTCCAAACCCCCTCTATAAATAGGGTGTCCCATCATAGTATCAGGGACGCTTTCAGTTGAGTTCTCACGCCTAAACTGATACTGACTTAAGCTTCGGAGTCCTTTCAGGGAAAACCCCCCAAGCGCCTTGGAGAGTTGCTGTGCGAGGAGTCAGATTCCGGTGACAGTTCATACCTCGGTCAAAGGTACGGAACATATTTTTTCTTCATTCAAATAGTTATATGTTGTAACACCTTACTAGATAGCCCATAACGCTTAAGTCATTTTAGGAAATTTCATAAGGGTTACCTCATGTTATCATGTTTTATGTTTATATTTAAAATATCATACGCGGAAAATAGCCGGGAGTAAAATTTTCGCAATTCATTACGATACAAAAATAAGGACTTTGCGTAATACGTAATCGATAAAATAAAGCGATATAACAAGTCATACATTAAATAAACATGGTCATATCATATAAACTCCCATAAGGTACTAAAACATAAATAGATACTAGGTGTAATCCCACGAGCTCAGAATCAAGACTCATGAGACTCCACAATGAATACAAGTAAAATAAATAGCTGTCGGCTAACACAGGTCCTGTCTCAGAAAACATAAATAAACAAATATAGTGGAAGCATAATAACCATCGTATACGCATAAATAAATCATGTCTGTGTGCATGGGGAACTATATCATAACTAAGTCTGTGCGGGCTCCTCGGGTGCTCCAACATCCTGCTCGATCAGATCCTCTAAAATGTGGGGGAAAAACATAGGGTGAGTACATAATGTATCTCAGTAGAGGAAGCTGCCCCGAGTTTAATTACGAAGTAGGTGAAGTATGAATGTGTTCAATTTAGATATAAGTTTAAAAAGAATTTTTTCCCAGAACGTCTTACCTAAGTGCGTCTTGTTCATTTTACTGAATACATATAACATATCATAATTAAAGGTCTCTGTGTAGTGCGCTATGTGCTTCTAAACATCAATAAGGAAAATATAACATAACAGACCATATATCAGAGCTTTCTTTCATAGCATCTTATCATTAACTTTAACTTTGAATCTGCCAGACATGGCAAAGCCTCCCTCCCATCCTTACTCCTACAATCCAGCCCCTAGGCATGAGCTCATCCTAAAACATACGGGGAAGAGGGGATACAGTTCACCTTCCTCAAGTGAAGGAGTTGCAGCCGAGGATGCCACCCTTCCCCACAACACTCATCACAAGTTGAAGGCTACATAGTATTTTAATCTTTCAGAGTATCAGAGATCTTTCAGAACGTCTTTTGATTATCACAAATCTTCCAGAGTTAACAGAGATCCTTCAGAGCATCAGAGTATCTTTCATAACATCTTTTAACTTTAACCGAGTTACAGAGTTAATTCATTCAGAGCATTTCATCATAATATATATCATTACATAGCATATTTAACAATCAACATGGCATAATAACATAATATCATATAATTGACATATAATTAGCCCATAATATTGCATACAATTCATAAACAAATCATATATAACATCCATCTAATTCGTAGAACACATTAGAGCACATAAAGGGTCAAAACAGTTAATTTTTGTAAAATCTGCAGTGCTGTAATCGATTACAGCTTCGGTGTAATCGATTACGGATTCTATGTAATCGATTACGGTAATCGATTATGTAATACCCCAATTTTCCAAAATAAATATGTTAGCATATCTTCATAAAATAAAAATGTATCATATTTATAAATTTCTACCAATAGTTATTTATATTTACTATGCATAATATTATTATTCATGATAGTATTATTATTTTAACATTCATGATAATATTAGCTTAAATAATATTTTAGTATTCATAATAAGTAATATTATTTTATTTTTAAAATCTTTTACTATTCATGATAGTAGTATTATTTAATTTTTAATATCTTTTACTATTCATGATATTAGTATTATTTTATTTTTAATATCTTTTTACTATTTATGATATTAGTATTATTTTATTAAATAGTATTTTACTATTCATGATATTATTATTATTTTATTACTAATATCTCAAATAGTGTTTTACTATTCATGATATTATTATTATTTTATCTTAAATAGTATTTTACTATTCATGATATTATTATTATTTTATTAGAAAATTTTTTCTATAAATAGGGGTGGGGGAAACCTTGGGAGGCATAAGGGAATGAGAAGAAAATTTAGAGAAGAGAAAGAGAGGAGAGAAAAAGAGTAAGAAATAATAGTGAGAAATATTTTAGTAAAATAATTTCTTAGTATGCTCTGTGGTTGCAGCTCTGTCTGATCTTTCACATCAGAAAAGAATTATTCTTAGTCACATAAATAAGTGTCCAGAGTGTCATACTGAAATTCTGTCGGTTTCTATTCACGCGTTGTTGTTCTTCAAAATATAATAATTAAGGTAGGGATTTACTTAATATTGTTACAATGTTCATACTATGCATATATATATATAATGCTACTATGTAACTTACTAATCATCTACATACATTGCTATTTACCATTTACTATTCACCATTTATTTTTACTATTCACTATTTACCATTTACTATTTACTATTTACTTTTACTATTCACTATTTACTATTTACCATTTACTATTTACTATTCACCATTTACTATTTACTATCTACCATTTACTATTTACCTTTCACAAATTACTATTTACTTTTACTATTTACTATTTACTTTTACTGTTTACTATTCACTATTTATGTTCATTATTTACTATTCATCACTTACCTTTATAATGTTCACTATTTATCATGTATTAATTGCTAATTATTATTTACTATTTATTGTTCACTATTTATCGTTTACTATTTACTATTCACCATTTACTATTTACTATCTACCATTTACTATTTACCTTTCACAAATTACTATTTACTTTTACTATTTACTATTTACTTTTACTGTTTACTATTCACTATTTATGTTCATTATTTACTATTCATCACTTACCTTTATAATGTTCACTATTTATCATGTATTAATTGCTAATTATTATTTACTATTTATTGTTCACTATTTATCGTTTACTATTTACTATTCACTACTTATCACTATTCATGAGTTACTATTTACGAATTACTGTTTAATCATTCACCGTCTAGTATGTATATTACTATTCATGCATGACATCATTCATATATGTTATATCATATTATGGTTGTGGTTGATTATGTTTAAGTATCATATTAATGATGTTATGATGTGATTGATGCATAAGACTAAAAGAAATAAAATTAATAGTACCCTTCGAGCCCCAATCGGATTGGCCAGTGAAGTATTGGTGGCTTCGAGACCCAATCTGATTGGACAGTGAAGGTGAACTATACCCCCTCTACCCCATTTTATGTTCTAGCGACGACTAGCAGGTATGAGCTCATAGCCTAGGGGTCTGGTGATTTGGAGGTGAAGTAAGGGAGGGTGGTAACGCCAAAAGATATTAAAGTAAATTGAGAATGAAAGTTAAAAATTTAATGTATGTATGTGTATGATTTATTTAATTGTCTGTGCATATGCATTTATATAAATTATGATGTGATGCATATTCATGATTAATGCATACATAGAAGCATATAAAATCGATGTCACTCCGGGAATTCCACGATTTCGAACTTAATTAAATGAATTAATAATTATCTCACTTATTTCAAAAAGAAACCCGGAGGGCCTGGAACGAAAACGATGACACCTGCATTTTACCCCTACTGAGTTACTTTCGAGTTACTCACCCCTTTCCGTTTTTGTCTCCAGACGAATCTGCAGGTATGGGTGCTGATGAAGCAGTAATCCTTGATCTTGAAGATTTTTAGTATTTGTATTATGAACTAGTATAAGTGTTGTATTAAAGTCCGAATCTTAATGATCGGCAGTACTATATCTTATATATTTGTGTTGTATTATGGTAGACGGGATATTTGTTTGTGATGACATTATGATCCGCTATTATCAATATTATAATGCGATGCCCATTTTCATAAAATATTAAATATCCCGATTATTTTTAGTTTAATATATTTAGCTATGAGACTGATGTGAGACGACTGATTAATTAACTAAGTATGACTTAAGCATATAAGGTTAATTAATTAGGGTGTTACATTTTGGTATCAGAGCAAGTCGATCTTCATGGGCATGAGGATTGGACTTTCTATGCTTTGCTGCATAGTACGGTAGAAATTTCATGCTTGAAGTCTGATCTGTATGATAGACTTTAGATAGATACGCATGAATTGCTTGTTTGATCATCTAAGGTGTCTACTGCACACTTAATATGATTATTGAGCCTGATCACCTCAGTGGTTGTGTTTGTGCGCATAGGTACCGACGATGTCAAACATGCAGACTAGGCAATCGACTAACGGGAACCAATCCAACGATGGACTTTTGGAAATGGCTCGAGCAATGAACCGATTGGTGGATCAAATTGGACTCCAGAATCAGCAATTTCATCAATGGCAACAACGACAAGAGGAGGTTCGTGGTACAACTTCGATAGGTGCCGATGCAGAGAATGCTCGCTTTGCAGAATTCAGAAGGTCTAACCCTCCTGCATTCCTTGGCACCATCGATCCCACCGAAGCTGAGGAATGGATACAAGAAATAGAGAATATATTTACAGTGGTGCAATGCTCAGAGGTTCAAAAGACCGTGTTTGCGACATATATGCTACAGAGTGACGCTAGAGCTTGGTGGAAGGTCGCACGGAGAGTGCCTGATGCAACCGCTACCCCTATCACTTGGACTATCTTTAAGGAACTCTTTTATGATAAATATTTCCCGGAATCAGTCAAAGAAGCCAAGGAGATTGAATTCTTTCTCTCAAACAAGGCAGCATGACTGTGCCCGAGTACACAGCAAGATTTGAAAAGCTGATCAAGTTTGCTAGCAATTACCAGGGCACCCAAATGAGGCTTGGAAGTGCGCAAGGTACCGCAACGACTTGAGGAATGAAATACAGAAGGCAGTAAACCATCTGAAGATAAAGAATTTGCGGAGCTGGATGATATGTGTCGCATTGTGGAGGAAACCCACAAAAAGAGTGAAACCCGAAATTTTGATGGCTTTAAAAGAGGACTGGCACCTCAAGGTCAACAGTTCAAACAACAAGTCCCTCCAAAACGACAATTCCATACCCCAACCCCAAAGGCTACCTCACAACAATATAACTCAATGACTAAAAGTCTCATTCCATGCAATACGTGTGGCAAACTACATAAGGTCAGTGCCTGAAAGGGCAGAATGTTTGCTACTCATGCGGAAAGTCTGGTCATCACTTCAAGGACTGCCAACTAAGGAATCAAGCTCAACCACTTCCTTCTTCTCTAGGCCCCAACATCAAGGACGAGTTTTTATTGTGAGTGCTGAAGACGCCTCTCATTCAAATCTCATACAAGGTAAGGTGTGAAGTTAATGGTCATCCTTTAATAGTTTTGTTCGACTCTGGTGCTACACATTCATTCATTTCACATGACATAGTTAAACTCTTTCTTTGTGCATATCTGAACTTCCTTTCGACCTAGTTGTATCCACCCCTACATCTGCACCCATTAGAACAAGCCGAATTTGTAAAAACTGTTCATTTTAGTATAGGAAGTAGGACCTTTGTTTTTGACCTTATTTGTTTGCCAATGTCAGGATTAGGAGTAATTCTTGGAATGGATTGGATGTCTAAAAATCGAGTTTTTCTTGATTGTCATTCCAAAACCGTTATTTTTCCTGACTACGAAGAGTCAGTGAAACTCTTTTTAAACGCCATAGATGTTAACCTTTGTGGGATGTAAGTAGAGGCTTCGTGCTCCTAGCTGCGAGCGAGGTGTCTCGTGAACAAACCCTTGAAAACATACCAATAGTAAGAGAGTATCCTGAAGTCTTTCCTGAGGAAATACCCGAGTTTCCCCGCCAAGGGAAGTAGAATTCTCCATAGACTTAGTTCCCGGAACAGGTCCGATTTCTATTGCCCCTTACAGGATGTCCTCTACTGAATTAGCGGAACTTAAGACTCAGATAGAGGACTTGATGGAGAAGAAGTTCATTAGGCCGAGCACATCACCTTGGGGAGCTCCAGTGTTGTTCGTCAAAAGAAGGACGGAAGCATGAGGCTTTGTGTGGATTACCGACAACTTAACAAAGTGACAGTAAAGAATAAGTGTCCTTTACCTAGGATTGACGACTTGATGGACCAGCTAGCCGGAGCAGAAGTGTTTTCAAAGATCGATCTTAGGTCAGGTTATCATCAGATTCAGGTTAGAGAAGAGGATATTCCTAAGACAGCCTTTAGAACTCGTTATGGTCATTTCGAGTTCACGGTTATGTCATTTGGACTAACCAACGCCCCTGCAATCTTCATGGATTACATGAATAGGATTTTTAGGCAATACTTGGACAAATTCGTGGTAGTCTTTATAGATGATATTCTCATCTGTTCAAAGAACGAAGTAGAGCATGAAAAACATTTAAGGTTGGTGTTAGAGATCCTGAGGGAAAATAAATTGTTTGCAAAACTCTCTAAATGTGAGTTCTGAGAGAATTATGTAAGCTCCAGAACCCTTCTGAGAGAATTATGTAAGCTCCAGAACCCTTCTGAGAGAATTAAGCATAATTCTCTTAGAGTCATGAAAGTTTTAATGATAACAAGGTAAGCCATAAGTATAAAATTTTACTTAAGGTTTTGCTAATATGTGCGCTAAGTGTCTCAGAAAGCTATAAATTATTGCAATACCATGAGCATAGACCAAGACAAAACATCAAGTAACCTCGAGATCAATTGATAAAAGCATAGCGCCAAAGATATCAGAAAGGATATCTCAGAAGCGCAGAAGGTGAAAACATGTTTCTGAGGAAAGAACGCTGTCGCCTCAGAAGGGTCTCAGAAGACCTCGCGACTAGGAGTTCTCAGAAGGGTCTTCCCTCAGAAGGTTAGCCTCAGAAGTCCGTACAACTCTTAGAAGGTTGGACTCAGAAGCAACCAAGTGTCTGGACTCAAGGAAGTGCAAACAGACTCAGAAAGCTCGCTACAACTAGCCAAGGAAGTGGAACACGCGCACTGTGAAGTTCTGAAAAGTTCCTCATTTTGCGCTGACTGTAGCAGGGAGCCGTTCTGAAAAGGACACAGCCACATAAGCAAAGTGAAAGTCTCTAATTTCGCGGCCCTTTGATGCCTATATATATGAGTTCAATTCCAGAGCAATGTGACGAAACTCTTGCGCAAAAACTCTTGATTAAACGTGCCAAAACTCTGTTGAATTGAAAATCATTTTGCGAAAACTTAGAACTTTCTCAGAAGACAATTTTACGAAATTGTTTTTCTAACTTTGCAAAATCTTCTAGTTCTGAATTGGTGTAAATTCTTACATTTGTAAGTTAATCCTAGAAGTCTACTAAGTGTAAAACTAGGTTTGTAACTTAGTCTTGGTAGTTGTTTTCGATCAAAACAACTTTCTGAAAAACGCTAAGTCCTTCGTTGTTTGAAGGCAGTTGTAAAGTCCTCTAGTGTTTGAGGCAAGGAAGTCCTCTAGTGTGAGGCAATGAAGTCCTTAATTGTTTAAGGCAAGGAAGTCCTCTAGTGTGAGGCAAGGAAGTCCTCTAGTGTGAGGCAAGGAAATCCACTTCGGGTTGTGAAGTGGTGGAAGTCCTTTACTTGGTAAGGCAGTGTTGTCTGGGAAGGCACATTAAGAAGAATATCTAAGAACTCTCAACTGAAGGTTGAGGACTGGAGTAGGTTGGTTATAACCGAACCAGTATAAAATCCCTTGTGTTAAGCTTTTCTCCCTAACTCATTACGTGTCCAAATCTTTGAGAAAAACTCTATCACAACTTTAATTAAGAGGTCTCGTGAAAACCTTATTGATCAAAATCAGAAAGCTTTTAGAAACTCAAACCTTAAGTCGTTTTCTTAAATCTCTCAGAAAGGAACTTTCCTAGAAAGACTAAGTTCTCAGAATTTAATCTTCTCAGAAAGCATTTTCCGCTGCAAACTCTTAATCATACCTTCTGAGTAAAAACAGCTTTCTAAGTAAAAGTTTTAACAAGCAATTTTAAAACTTGCACGATTCAACCCCCCTTCTCGTGCACACATACACTTTCAATTGGTATCAGAGCTCGGTCCTTAAGGGGTTGAGCACTTCGCAGTGTCAAGGAAAAAGATCCACGAAGGGAAATATGAACTCACCAGCTGCATTCATATCAGATGGGGCTTCAATAAACAGACCTCCGATGTTTCTCGGAGACAGCTTCGACTACTGGCGTGACAGGATGACGCTGTTCATCAAGCACACCAGTTTGGACTTATGGGATAAGATCGAGAATGGAGACTATCAGCCTCTGCAGACAATTACAGAGGATGCTGTAGTTGCAACAGACGCTGAGCCAGGAGTGGCACCTCCAGCACTCAGAACCTATACAAGACGGGTCCCTAAGGATGAATGGACTCAAGAGATGAAGGAGAAAATACAACTCAACTTCAAAGCCAAGTATATTCTCCTCTGTGCTTTACCCAAAGTAGAATATGACAAAATTGTGTCATGTGATACTGCACAAGAGATTTGGGAAAGACTTCATATGCTGCACGAAGGTAATGACGAAGTCAAGGAAACAAAAATCTCAATGCTCGTACACAAATACGAATCCTTTAGCATGCAGCCTGAGGAAACTATTGACAGCATGTCAATAAGATTTCTCCATATCATCAATCAGCTGAAGTCTTGGAAAGACCTATTCAAACGCTGAGATGGTAAGAAAAATCCTCAGAAGCCTTTCTGCAAAATGGCGTCCTAAGGTCACAGCAATCCAGGAAGCCAAGGATCTAACCAGCTAGGTTTGGATGTACTATTTGGTTCGCTCAGAACGCATGAGATCGAACTGGAAGGGTTGCTCGGAGGACCATCCGCTTCCTCCAGACCTCAGAAGGGATTGGCTCTGAACAGTCAAGTCAGAAAGTCTTCCAAAGCTTTCAAAGCTGAAGAAGCTTCTGAGTCTGACAATGATGAAGGCTCAGAATCCGACGAAGACGACATCTCTCTCCTAGTAAAGAAATGAAGAAAGCCTGGAGAAAGAGACCAAACAAAAGCAAGGAATTCACTCCTAAGAAAGGAAAGTCAAAGTCCTCAGATGCACATGCTTTGGATGTGGAGAAAAGGGCCACTTCAAAACGGAGTGTCCACAAAACAAAGGGAAGAAGAAATTCATTCCCAGAAAGAAAAAGAAGGCAATGGCTGCAACCTGGAGTGATTCAGAAGACGAAGCTTCTGAAGCAGCAAGTGAGGAAGAAGAAGCCAATGTGTGCTTCATGGCAGGAACTGACTACATTCTGGAAACAGAATCTGAGTCAGAGAGGTACAAATTCCCTCCTCTTCATACTCATACGATGAGCTTTCAGAACTCTATTATGATCTTCTGAAAGACTCAAACGAGTTAGCTAACAGTTTCAGCGACCTAAAAAAATCTTTTAAAAACACAGAAGCTGAAAATGCAAGACTAACTCAAGAAGTTCAGAACCTAAGGCTTGAAAGAGACGACTTCAAGGTAGATACCTTGAAAGTCATAACATGTATCAAGCATTAGAAGTTTGTCTTCAATCACAGTAGAAAAGGCTGAAAAGGCCATGATCGAACTGCAAAGACAAATGAACTTCTAACCTCTGACTTAGTTAAGATGGTAAATGGTGAAAGATGCTAAGTCTTTTGCTTGGGGGTCAAAGACCCTATAAGACAAAAGCGGTCTTGGATATGAAGAAGTCTTTGAACCACATAATCTTGATCCACTCTTAACTAAATCACCCCGCATGTGCATTGCATGTTTTAAGAGTGGTCATGGTTCTGAAAATGCCCTATGTTGAAAAAGGGAAAAATCTCTAAGCCTCAGAAGGCTAAGAAGAAAACTCAGAAAGCAAATCTTCTAAGAAGACTGACCCCTCTCAGAAGGGTAACACTTCTCAGAAAGCAAGTGCTTCTGAAAAGGGCAAACAAAAGTCTCTGACTCTCAAAACCATGACCCTTCTAAGAAAAGAAGGCAAAATCCAGAAGCTAACAAGCAAGGACCCAACAAAGAATGGGTACCTAAATCTGTTAACTTTGTGACTGCAGGTGCATCATCAAGCGCTGCTCCACCACCACGATGAGCAGTGGTACCTTGACAGTGGCTGCTCAAGGCACATGACTGGAAGCAAGCACTGGTTCAGAAGTCTCAAGCCCAAGAAAGGCGGAACAATGCGATTCGGTGATGGCGCTAAGGGGAGAGTCACTGCAATCGGAGATGTTGGTAAGGATTCCTCTCACCAAATCTCAGATGTACTTTTGGTCGATGGCTTAACTCACAATCTATTAAGCATTAGTCAATTTTGTGACAAAGGCTTAAAGGTTGAGTTTTATGCCAAGTATTGTCATGTGATTAATCTCACAAATGACAAGATCATTCTGGAAGGAAAACGTGTTGGTAACATTTATGTTATCCATCTGGATGATCTAAAGGATCAAAATGTGGAATGCCTTGTCTCTGTCCAAGAAGACAAATGGCTATGGCATAAGAAACTTGGTCATGCTCACATGAGACTTCTTTCTGAACTCTCTCAGAAAGGACTTGTAAAGGGCCTTCCAGAATTAAGTATCAGAAGGATGCAACCTGCGACTTCTGTGAAAAAGGGAAACAGACCAAGGCTTCCTTTCCCAGTAAAAGTGGTATTTCTACTCAGAACCACTGGAACTGCTCCACATGGATCTATTCGGACCAACCAGAACAGCTTCCCTTTCTGGAAAACGCTATGGTCTTGTCATAGTGGATGATTACTCCAGATTCACTTGGGTTTTCTTTCTAGCTTCTAAGGAAGAAACTTTTGAGAAGTTCAAAGCATTTGCGAAAAGAGTTTCAACAGAAAAAGATTCGCACATTCATACCATTAGATCAGATCATGGTGGTGAATTTGAGAATCATGCTTTTGAAAAGCTTTGTGAAAATCTGGGCATTGCTCACGAGTTCTCTTCTCCCAGAACTCCTCAACAAAATGGAGTAGCTGAGAGAAAGAACCGAAGCCTTCAAGAGATGGCAAGAACAATGCTCTTAGAAAGTGGACTTTCAAAAGGTTTCTGGGCTGAAGCAGTAAATACTTCATGCTACATTCAGAATCGAGTCTTTCTAAGACCAATTCTGAAAAAGACACCTTACGAGCTATGGAAGAATAAAATACCAAACATTTCTTATTTCCATATATTTGGTTCTTCTTGTTTTATTCTCAACACAAAGGACAAACTCTCCAAGTTTGATCCTAAGTCCGATGATGGATACTTCCTAGGATACTCCTCAGCCTCTAAAGCTTACAGAGTATATAACAAAAGGAGTAAATGTGTTGAAGAGACAATCCATATTAAGTTCAAAGAACTTAGTAAGGACCTGTCTCAGAAAGGTGCTGACTTAGAAGATGAATTTGAGAAACTCAACATCTCTTCTGAGAAAGCCAAAAGGAAAATTCTTATAGATGATGAGACTGACTTCCAACCCATGGAACAATCATCTTCATCTAAAGAAAAATCTAGTAACATCATCAAAGCTCCAGAACCTAGAGAATCTACTTTTCAAAATACAATGGAACCTAGATTCTCAGAAGGACAAGCTTCTGATGACTCAGAAAGAGAACCATCTGTGTCTCGTTCTCAGAACCCTACTCCTAAAGGGATCAGAGGTTCAAGAGACTTGAAGAACATCTCTCAGAATGAAGTCTTGGGCAATCCAGAAAGTGGCGTGAGAACCAGAAGGAACTATACAAATCTTGCTATGGTCTCTGAACTTGAACCAGATTCCATAGAAGAGGCGTTAGATGATCCTAGCTGGGTAAATGCCATGCAGGATGAACTTGACCAATTCGAGAGAAATCAAGTTTGGAAACTGACTCAGAAACCCAAAGGCAAAAGTGTCATTGGGACTAAATGGGTGTTTCGAAACAAACTTGATGAAAACGGTCAAGTCGTGAGAAACAAGGCAAGATTGGTTGCTCAAGGGTACAACCAACAAGAAGGGATAGACT
>CM024267.1:22754164-22769815 GCA_013621005.1 Aeschynomene evenia
TCTGTTTGGTACATTAGTGACTGTGTACGCCTAATGTGATTATTGAGACTGATCACCTCAGTGATTGTGTTGGTGTGTACAGGTACAAATGGCACCTAAAAGACGCACGACGGGGGCGACAGGAGTAGCAGCGACAGTGGGAACATGACTAATGAGGCTCTGGCCGGGATGGCTAGAGCGGTGCAGCAACTGGCAGAATGTATGGGACGTCAGACGCCTCCCACACCACAGCCGGAGGCAGAAAGGGAGAATGCACGTTTTGCGGAGTTTCGGGGAGTAAATCCCCAGTTTTTACAGGTTCTACGGATCCAGCAATAGCAGGGGAATGGGTTGAAAAGATGGAAAAGATTTCACTGTGGTGCACTGTTCAGATCTACAACGTACCGCTTTTGCCACCTTTATGTTAGAAAGAGATGCCGGAGACTGGTGGAGAGGAGAAAAGGCCCGCATGGAGGCTGCAGGGATTCCTATTCCTTGGAACAGGTTTAAGGAGCTCTTCTATGAGAAATATTTTCCCAGATCAGTGAGGGAAGCTAAGGAACGAGAATTCCTAAATCTGACCCAAGGGCGAATGACTATTCCTGAGTATACTGCACAGTTCGAACATCTTATCAAGTTTTCAGAGATGTTTCAAGGAAACCCCATGGAGCCGTGGAAATGTATGAAGTATCGAAATGGGTTGACACAGGAGATGCAGAAAACAATGAACCATCTTCATTTTGACAGTTATGCACAGCTAGTTGAGGCATGTAGAGTTCATGAACAGGCATGCCATTTGGGAGGGAGTACTTCATCAGAGACTTTCAAGAGGAGTTTGGCACCACAAGCTCCTCAGTTCAAGAGACAGCACCCTCCACCTCGTCAGTTCCCATCCGACATTTTAGGGGCCCTAATCGTACCCGGCCTCAACAGGGACCACCTCAACCCCGTTCAGTAGTGGCCCCCAGAGTTCCGGAGACACCCACCTGCCCACAATGTCATAAGGCCCACCGAGGAGTTTGTTTTGCGGGCCAGAATGTGTGCTATAGATGTGGTAAGCCAGGCATATAGCAAGAGAGTGTCGTCAGTCTTCCCGCCACAAATCAAGCTTCGACCCCCTCCAGGCCTCAGCACCAGGGAAGAGTCTTCAGTGAATGCAGAGGATGTAACTCGGTCCGAAGATTTAATCAAGGGTAAGTGTAAGGTTAAGAATCAAGAGTTAGTTGTACTTTTTGATTCTGGAGCCACTCATTCATTCATATCACATAAGCATGCTAGAGAATTGCATTTAGCTATGTGTGAGTTACCATATGACCTGTGTGTCTCCACACCCACAGCTAAACCCATAAAGACTAGTATTGTCTGTACCAAATGTCCATTCTTTTTAGGTGATAGGTCATTCGTTTTTGATCTCATATGCTTACCTATGTCTGGTTTAGGAATAATTTTGGGTATGGATTGGTTGTCTGCGAATAAGGTTTTGTTAGATTGTCATGCTAAGTCTGTCATATTTTTGAATTCTCTTAGTACCTCTATTCTGAGCCTTCTATTGTTTCCTTTAGTTTGTTGGTACATCCTGTGGAAGTAGGTCAGAGTGGGGTTGCAAATAAAGGTCTTGTATTTCTTGCCTCAAACAATGTGGAAGCCAAGCCGAGTCTAGATGCCATACCAGTAGTGAGAGATTTCCCTGAGGTATTCCCTGATGATATACCAGATTTCCCTCCACCAAGAGAGATAGAGTTTACCATTGATCTTGTTCCGGGAACAGGGCCTGTCTCTATGGCCCCTTATCGTATGTCACCTAGTGAGTTAAAGGAACTTAAGACACAGTTGGGGGAGTTGTTGGAAAAAGGGTTTATTAGACCAAGTGCCTCACCATGGGAGCCCCAGTGTTGTTTGTTAAGAAGAAGGATGGAAGTATGAGGCTCTGTATAGATTATAGGCAGTTGAATAAAGTGACAGTGAAGAACAAGTATCCCCTCCCTAGGATAGATGACTTAATGGATCAGTTGAGAGGGGCCAGAGTGTTTTCCAAGATGTATTTAAGGTCAGGATACCATCAGATTAGAGTCAGAGGGGAAGATATACCAAAGACGGCTTTCCGAACTCGCTATGGGCATTATGAGTTCACAGTTATGTCCTTTGGACTAACTAATGCTCCGGCGGTGTTTATGGATTATATGAATAGAATTTTCCGACCGTTCTTGGATAAGTTTGTGGTTGTTTTCATTGATGACATCTTAATCTATTCCAAGACAGAGGAGGAGCATGAAAGTCATCTTAGGTTAGTGTTGGAAGTGTTAAAGGATAAGAAGTTGTATGCCAAGTTGAGTAAATGTGAGTTTTGGATGAAGGAAGTTAAGTTTCTAGGCCATGTGGTTTCGGCAGAGGGAATAGCTGTAGATCCTAGTAAGATTGAAGCAGTAGTAAACTAGGAGAGACCTACTACGGTTACGGAAGTACGAAGTTTCTTAGGTTTGGCATGTTATTACCGTAGGTTTATTAAGGGATTCTCACAGCTTGCTCTACCTTTGACCAAACTTACTAGGAAGAACTCTCCTTTTGTATGGTCAACGAAATGTGAAAAGAGTTTTGTAGAATTAAAAGAAAGATTGACCACTACACCTGTATTAGTTGTGCTCGATCCTAATGAACCTTTTGAAGTTTACTGCGATGCTTCAGGGAAAGGTTTGGGTTGCGTGTTGATGCAACATCACCAAGTTGTGGCATATGCTTCACGGCAATTAAAACCACATGAGGTGAATTATCCTACCCATGATTTGGAGCTCGCTGTTGTGGTTTTTGCTTTAAGGATTTGGAGGCACTACTTGTATGGGGTGAGATTTGAGGTTTTCTCTGATCATAAGAGTTTGAAGTATCTCTTTGATCAAAAAGAGTTAAACATGAGGCAACAACGGTGGATGGAGTTTTTAAAAGACTATGATTTCGGGTTGAACTACCATCCTGGAAAGGCAAATGCGGTGGCGGATGCCTTGTGTCGTAAGATGCTTCATGTGTCTCATATGATGGTAAAGGAGACAGAGCTTTTAGAGGAGTTTAGAAACCTTAACCTAGGAGTATCCTTCACCCCTGTGAGTATGAGAGTTAGCCACCTCGTAGTCTCAAGTAAGTTTAAGGAGGACATTGCACAAGCCCAAGTGATGGATGAGGAGTTTAAAGGAATATTGAAGGCAATGGAAGAAGGGAGAGTAAAGGAGATTAATAAGGATGGAGATGGTTTGTGGAGATGTAAAGGTAGGATTTGTGTACCTGCTCATGGTGACCTCCGAACTAGCATTCTGGAGGAGGCTCATAAGAGCCACTTCACCATTCATCCTGGGGCTACCAAGATGTACCATGATTTAAAGAGAATGTTTTGGTGGCCCGGCATGAAGAAAGATGTATCAGAGTGGGTAAACCGGTGCTTAGTGTGTCAGAAAGTGAAAATAGTACATCAGAAAGAACCTAGCATGCTACAACCACTACAAATCCCTCATTGGAAATGGGAAAGTATAGCTATGGATTTTGTAGTGGGGTTACCAAGGACACAAGCCGACAATGATGCCATATGGGTGATAGTGGACCGATTGACTAAGTCGGCTCACTTCTTACCCATTAAGGCGACGTACCCCTTGGAAAGGTTAGCAAGTTTATACATACGGGAGGTAGTGAAGTTGCATGGGGTACCCGAGAGTATTATCTCAGATCGAGATCCGAGATTTACCTCTCGTTTTTGGGAGGCTTTACAAAAGGCATTTGGGACTGAGCTTCGTATGAGTACGGCTTACCATCCTCAAACCGATGGACAGTCCGAGAGGACAATCCAAACCTTAGAGGATATGTTAAGGTCTTGTGTCTTGGATGAAAAGGATAGTTGGGATAAGATCTTACCTCTAGTTGAGTTTTCTTACAACAACAGTTTCCATACTAGCATAGGAATGGCTCCTTTTGAAGCACTGTATGGTAGGAAATGTCGTTCTCCATTATGTTGGTATGATTCGGGTGAGAAAAGTACTCTAGGACCTGATCTAGTGAGGGAGACTACCGAACAGATCAAAAGAATTAGGGAAAAGCTCTTGACGGCTCAAAGTCGTCAAAAGAGCTAAGCAGACCATCAACGTAGGCCATTAGAATTTGAGGCAGGAGATCATGTGTTTTTATGTGTGACCCCCACAACAGGTATAGGCCGAGCAATTAAAGTTAAAAAGTTGAGTCCTAGATACCTTGGTCCCTTCCAGATTTTGAGTCGTGTAGGTCCTGTTGCATATCGCATTGCCTTACCTCCCAATCTATCCAACCTCCACAATGTCTTCCACGTGTCACAACTCCGAAAGTACAATTCTGATCCAAGTCACGTTTTAGAGATAGAAGAAGTACAACTAAAGGATGATTTAACCATTCCCTTACCACCCACACGAATAGTGGACCAAGGCATCAAGAACCTAAGAAATAAGACTATTTCGTTGGTCAAGGTGGCCTGGGGGCGGGGGAAAGCGGAGGACTTTACTTGGGAGAGAGAAGAGGATATGAGGAAACTGCATCCGGATCTTTTTACAGGTATTGAATTTCGAGGACGAAATTCTTTTTAAGGGGGGGAGAATGTAAGACCCCAAATTTCAATTATATCTTAGTTAAGGGTAGTTAGCAATAATTAGTCTTAGTTAGGATATAATTGATTTATATGTGTATTGTATGTGTAACACCCCGCTTTTCAATTACGTCTTAATTAAGGGTAATTAATGATAATTAACCTTGATTAGGGCCCAATTGGTTTATGTGTATATGTATGCAAGGTGTACTATGTGCATTGTTTGACCTATGTGATTGATGTGAACCATGCATGTTCTATGTATTATAAGTTTATGAAATGAAAATAAAGTTTTATGTGTTAAGGATGTATGAAGAAAATGATTTTAAAGTGTTAAATAGTTTAATTATGATTAGAAACATTAGAGCAATTTTAGGATTAATGAAAGTGATTTTGAGCATATCGGGTGATTTAAAAGTAATCATAAAGTATTTATGCCTTAAGATGTGAAAATGTATTTTGGGTGAGAGTGAAAAATATTTATGTTTGAGAGATTAGTAAAATGAGGATTAGGAGTGAAAGAAATGATTTTGGGGAAAATTTCATAAGTTTTGTAAAATTGCTTATAGGTCCCTCCCTCAATGTCGGAATTTGGTCCCTAGACTTTCTAAATTGCAAAATAGTCCCCCATCACTCTTACAACACTCACCACCCTCATAACACTCAAACACTCTCCAAAATCCTAATTTCTAACCCTAACCCGTAGCTCTCTCTCCTCCCCATTTCTTCATCAAAATCAACCCAAACCACCACTTAATCACCAAACTCACCACCCATACCATATACTATCACCATAGGCTCATTTCCCACAAGTTGCAGCCCCAAAACACTCAAGAAACTCATCCATTAACCCCTTCAAAGAGGCTACCCGAGATTGAGAGAGAGTTGAAGAATTTGTTGAAGTTTGTTCAACCTTGAAGCAATTTGAGGTAGGGTTAGATATTTTTTGCATGAAATTTGGGTGTTCTTGAGGGTTTTGAACCCTAATTGAAGATTTTATGAAATTATAATTTATGTTATGATTATTGACTGATTAGTATGCTTATGTGAGTGTTTAAGTGATTAAGAATGAGGATTAAGTTGGTTTTGATGATTTAAAGTTATAAGGAGATTATATACCCAAACTTTAAGAGAGAATCGTATAGACAGCTGTTACAAAATAATTCGATTCTTTTACACAGATGGTATTTTTCGTTCATTTCAATTTTATCTGTAAGTTAACTCAATTATGAAGGGTTTCCAAAAGAAATCACTTAATTTGGCTGTATATTTTGGGAGTTATGAATTTTCAAAGTTGACAAACAGAATTAGGCTCCTAGACAGGACAGTCAGTGTTTAAAAATTCATAATTAAAAATATGCTTAATGAAATTTAAAGAAATAAAAATTTTTTGAAAGCTAAGAGATCTAGGATGTTGGGTAAAAATTTTCAGAACTTAATTAATTCTAGATTAGTACAGAAAAATATGTAATTATAAGTTTCAATTTAGACGTGCAGTGCTGAATTCTTTACGGTGTGTGATATTTCGAGATTTATTTCTCTCTCTGTATAATTTATTTTTGAATTTCGTTTGTTTGGAATATTAGAATGATCAGTTTAGTTCATCTCATAAAAATATTATGGTCAGATTCATTATTTTATAATTATATTGATTTTATTGGTAAAACATGTTGAATCTGCCTCAAAATTCTGCAATTGTTTAGATTGTTGAAGTTGATGATGATTATGTTATGATGTTAATTCTAAAATGAGCTTGTGATTATGATAGTGTATTATGGAATTAAATTATATGTTTCAAGTTTGAAATCATGTATATAATAGATGTTTGAAAAGAATATGTATAGACATTTCTACATGCATGCCAAGTACGTAAAGAATAATATGAGATTGTCATGTGAAATGATAAATGAGATTCTTAAGTAGCTTTCTTCGACAAATTGGGTTGGCAAGGGAGGGTTGGCACACCCTCAGTGTCCATCACCAATTCGTGAGTGAAAGTGAATAAACCCCTCTTCCCCACCAGTATCCTAGTATAGACTAGAGAGGTATGAGCTCATAGCCTTGGGGCCGGAGATGCGGAGGTTAGATAGAAAAGAGGGTGGTGCCATTTAAAGTAAAGAGATCACGACACATGACAAATGAGTGAATTTATGTTATTTCATCTTAACTTATGTTTGAATGAAGGATATTGAGCATGTAATTGATGCATCATTTATGTAGTAAATAAGACGCATATAGATTAAGACACTCCGGATTAAAGCTATGCTTGCGAAAACACCAGTAATACGGAAATTGCATGTCTCACTTATTTCATAATAAGCCGGAGTGATCCCCTATTGAGTCCGTGGAGCTCACCCCAATTCCACACTATTTGTTTTAGATTCAGATCGGGATACAGGTACCTCCACTAGGTGAGCGAACCGAAACTACGGGAGACGGAGACTCGGACATTCTGAAGATTTATGCATTGGAGTCTCGTTCCTATGTTACTCTTTGTATTGTTATGTTATGTATTGTCTGACACTTAGCTGAGTTTATAAGGGAATCATAAGGGATTGTACAAGCTTATGGTTTTCTTAGAAACTTTAATATTCTACTATTGTAATATCTAGTCTATGCTCACACTTATGTGTGTAACATTTGTGTATGTGAAACTATATGTACGTATTGGCCACTTTTGTGTGTTATTATACTATGAATGGTTGTTTTATTCAGGTTCTCAGATAGCTGTGAAAGATTATACCTCATCACGCACAAGCCACGATTTTAAAATTTGCGTATTTTATCTTGAAAAAACTTTGGCCCTATTTTCCGCGTATCTTTATTTTCAAACATGAGTTCTGAAACAGGATGATAAATGACAATAATTAACTCGATATGACTTAAGCATAAAGAGATAATTATTAGGGTGTTACAATTTTTTTTATTAATTTTTTACTTCACTAAAAGAATTAAATAATGTTTTAGCAATAATTATATACATAATAATTTAGTAACTCGATTATATAATTTTAAAAGAAACAAAAGAGCATCTGAACAAATTTAGGCTAAAATAACACATGATTAAAATATTATTATAGTATGATCAAAATAACACTTGAGACTACACTTCGATACATGTATACAGTATTACCATATTGTAATTTGTTTCTCTGAGCTAAAATAATTAATTTGATAAAATGACAAGGATATTTCTTTATGATAAAGTGTTTAATTTTATAACAAATTAGAAAATGAGAAAGTGAGTGAGAGGGGAAAATTTTTTAATTTTCTCCCCTCATTCAAATTAAATGACATGTTTTTTGATGTACTGAAAGTATAGAGGTATTTTACACTGTTGTCCAATCAAAAAGTTTGGTACACTATCAGTAAATGAAAATTAAATCATATTTTAATTTAAAAAAACAGTTTCAGAAAACTAAATCAATAATATTAAGTAACTAATATTGGTTAAGAAAATTTTAATTAATAAAATAATTAGAATAATTATTTATATTAATTAATTTATAATCAGAATAAACTTTGCGGCGGTTTATATAACTGCCGCTAAGTTTAACGCATTTAGCGGCGGGTGACACAAAACGCCGCTAACTAGGTGAAATATTGCGGCGGTTCAGGCAAAGTGTCGCAAATCAGCTTCTTAGCGGCGGTTACATAACCGCTGGGAAAACCGCCACGATGTTATGAAATTGCGGCGGTTTTTCATAACTGCCGCAAACACAGTGTCGCAATTCAGCATTTTGGCGTAGTATTTCGAGGGTACACCGCAGGGTTAGGATTAGGGTATGGGATTTCCATCACCTGTCAGAAGACCCTCAGAACGTAATAATATGTTCTGGCGGTCTTTCGAGGGTCCACCGCAGGGTTAGGGTTAGGGTATGGGATTTTCATGACCCGTCGGAAGACCCTCGGAACATCATAATATGTTCCGACGGGCTTTCGAGGGCCACCGCAGGGTTAGGGTTACGGTATGAGATTTCATCACCCGTCGGAAGACCCTCGGAACATCATAATATGTTCCGGCGGTCTTTTGAGGGTTTACCGCAGGGTTAAGGTTAGGGTATGGCTTTCAATGTGCCGACGGAAGACCCTCGAAAGCATAATATTTTCCAGCGGGCTTTCGAGGGTTCTTGATGCATTTCATACTTAACTTCTATAATTGCATTTTAGGTCGTATTAAACAGATTTAAATGTCCGGATTGTTTCTATTAGTAAAAAAATAGTAATAAATGATATTTCGTCCAATAAAATCTTTAATTGGTGGAACAATGTGTTCGAAGTATCCAACAACATTGACTACCGACTTGGGAGCCAAGGAGACTCCCAAGTACTTATATATAAGACAACACCAAGATAACTCATCAATTGAGTTCATCAGGACAATGCGCCTCATGACAACAACAATATATGACGGATCGTTTGTTATATATTAACTGTTGAATTGATTATATTAACTTATTAGTATAAATTAAACTAAGTTAGTAAATATTTCATAAACCGCCGTCGGAATACCCTCGGAACTTGATAAGTTTCGGCGGGTTTCTGAGGGCATGTAGGCACCGTTTGGATTGAGATTCCTTACGCACGTCACTGGAACGCTGCGTTTCAATTTAGTCCGTCGGAAGCCTATCGGAAATTCAAATTTTGAATCTCCGACGGTCTGCCGACGGGTTTAGGCCCATTAGGGTTAGGGCACCATTAGACGGTTTAATGGAACAGTTCGTTTCGGTTAACCGTCGGAAGCCCATCGGAAACCCCTCGATAGGGTTGAACTTAAACACAACAACACGTCTCCTTCCTCCCTCAGCGCCGTAACACTCTCTCACTCTCGCTCTCTCTCGCCCGACATGCCTTCACGTCTTCGTCGACAGTAGTTTCCAAAAAAGGAGACAACCATCTTGCTCACGGTGAATAGACCTACATTTCTAACCGATTGGATTTTTTGTTTGGATAATATGTTAAATTTCTTTTTCTGCCAACAGATCCGCCGCCGCCGCCACTGCTGCCCCACCACCACCGCCCCTACCCCACCTCCGCACCACCACCACTGCCTCTGCCCCACCACCACCGCCCCTACCCCACCTCTTCTGCCCCACAGCCACCGCTGTCACCACCACTGCCGCCCCTGCATAGACTTTTGTCGCCGCTGCCAAAACTACCGTCGCCGCTGCCTTTACTGCTTTGTCAAGGTAAGTGTTGTTAATTTTTTAATTTGTTAATTTTTTTTAAGTTAAAATTGATAAATTGATAATTAGCATAACATTAAAATTTGATAAATTAAAATTGAAAAATCTTTATTTGATAAAATATAATTGAGTGAGTTTTGGTAAACTAATTTCATAAAATATATTCCATACAGTACGATACATGATGAATAAGAGATTTAGTGGAGGAGGAATGTGAGAAGATGAGAGAGTTTCATAACTCACCCATTAATACATCATAATCATCATTGATAAAGTAAAATTGATAAATTAAAATTAAAATTGATAAATTTCATATAATTGAGTGAGTTTTGGTAAAATAATTTAAAGTTAATCTAAAGTTCAGAACAAACCATACTACTAAGTCCACAAACATAGTATAAATAAGTACATCACAGCAACGAGAAAAATTAAGAAAGTTAGATCAATTAATTAAGCAAAGATCTATTAAAATGTGTACGTATACCTGATCACAAGCATACACAATTTCCCGTCTCTTGTGACATTGGAACAGGTCCCATCGCTGGTTTGAGGCAGTGATTAGACTTGTTCCAATCTCATAAGAGACGGGAAAAGTGTTAGGTCCTCATCAATCAACATATATAGTGGTATAATATGAATTGTTATTTGTTGAAAAACTTGACCAAAATGATTGATATTTGTTGATTGTTATGTTTGATGATAACTATGTTGATATAATAAATCTCTCTCACGATGATATATGATTGTTGTATAAGATGATTGGTATATGTTATGATATTGATGTTCAAATTACATATGTTGCAAAGAACCTTAGGGTAGATGACTTTGACTGATCCCTTTCAAAAGAATCTTTCCTATAATAGAAAAGTTCTCCCAGCCTTTCTGCGAATCGTCAGTCTTGGTAGTTTTCATACGCCCTCAATCCAGCTCAACTACAGCAGTGGAGGCACGGTAATAAAATTCTCCCGACATGTCCTTATCTCCGGCAATTGATATTTATTGGTTGACTTTAACTGAGACTGGTCCTTATCTCCAGCAATTGATGAGTTATTGGTTATATATAGGTGCAATATGTCGAAATTAGGTTAACTGAATTTTTTTATACTAAAAATGTGTTTAATAAAACTTATATAATAAAGATATAATAATTAAAAATTGTTAAAAGAAGTAATATGAAATTCCTACAATGCATAGGTTGCTACACTGTAAAACACAGTATAATATCTCGCGCGGATCGATCGTGGATGTACAATAGGCTTCATCATAATAGAGGCGGAATTAAACCATCGTTCATTAGAGGTCTCGATGCGTTTATGGATGTTGCATGTAGAACTGAAGAGTACCTTGCAGAGGGTAAGATAAGGTGTCCGTGTGCCAAGTGTAGGTGTCGGAATCTTTCAGAGATTGATAATGTAAAGGTTCACCTTATGCAGCATGGTTTTAAAGCAGACTATTATGTGTAGACCCAACATGGGGAGGAAATTACGGTAGAGGAACATGGTGGACCGGGAGTGGGTGACAGTAGTAATCCTGTTGCATGGCAAGAAATTTTGAATTGTTACGAGGAGATGATTTTTGACGGATACTTCCCTAAGTTGAGGAATTCCTGAACCGATTGAGGAAGTCCCTAATCAAGATGCACAAAACCTTTTCAGACTACTGGATGCTGCACATCAACCTTTCTGGGAAGGTTGTGTTCATTCAGAACTATCCTTAGCGGTTCGAATGCTTAGTATTAAGTCTGAGGATAACCATAGTCATAGTTGATTTGACCAGTGGGCAGATTTGATACGTGAGCTTAGTGTTCAACCAGATTGTATCCCATAAGACTTTTATCAAGCTAAGAAGTTGGTAAGTAAATTAGGATTGTGCGAGGTGAAGATTGAATGTTGCGTCAATGGGTGTATGTTGTACTACAAAGATGATTCAGAGCTTACAGAATGCATGTTTTGTGGTGAACCTAGGTATAAACCCAAACATCATGGCTGTCATATGTCTAAGGAGGTTCCTCAAAAAAGAATGCATTATTTGCCTCTTATACCTAGGCTAAAGCGATTGTATGCCTCCATGAGTTCTGCTCTGCATATGAGATGGCATTTTGATAATCAAAGGATTGACGATGTGATCACTCATCCGTCGCATGGGGAAGCATGGGGACATTTTGATCAAACGCATCCTGAATTGCCCTGGAGCCTCGAAATGTTCGCTTAGGTTTGTGTTCTGACGGATTTACTCCCAACAGACAGTTTCGTAAGCCTTACTTTTGTTGGTCGGTTGTGATAACACTGTATAACCTACCTCCTGAAATGTGTATGAAAGACCCATACTTGTTCCTAACATGTATAATCCCCGGTCCAAATACCCAAAAAAGAAAATTGATGTGTACCTTCAACCGTTGATTGATGAAATGATTGAGTTATGGAATGAGGGTGTTATGGAGTACGACATTTCTTCCAAGCAAAACTTTTTTATGAGAGCAGCATTAATGTGGACTATCAACAACTTCCCCGCATATGGGATGTTGTCTGGGTGGATGATACAAGGAAAATTAGCGTGCCCGGTTTGCATGGTTGACACCAAGGCATTTACCTTGAAGTATGGAGGAAAGAACTCATGGTTTGATTGTCACCGAGATTTTTAGCAGATGATCATCCATATAGGCGTAACAATTACGGTTTTAAAAAGCACACAATTGAAAGAGATCCGCCACGAGTAAGAATTACTGGTGAAGATTTATGGGAGGATGTAAAATATATACCCAAGATCACAGAAGTTGGTCAGCAAGTGAAACCGCAGGGCTATGGGAGAGATCATAACTGGACCAAACAAAGCATATTTTGGGAGCTTCCATATTGGAAGGATCTTTTGGTCCGTCATTGTCTAGATGTGATGCACATAGAAAAGAACGTTTGGGACAACATAATGCACACAGTCAAGGATACTGATCGGACCAAAGACAATATAAAGGCAAGAATAGATGTGGCTGAGTACTACAGACGACCTGAGTTAAATTTGCAGGATCTAAGGGATGGACATGTTTGTAAACCGAAGGCATTATATTCATTAACCAAGACTCAAAGAGAATCAGTTTGCAAATGGGTGATGGAGCTCAAAATGCCTGAGAGTTATGCCACTAACTTTGGGAGATGTGTCAACCTTGGTCAAAGTAAGTTTGTCGGCCTTAAGAGTCACGATTGTCATGTCCTTCTGGAGAGCTTGCTTCTTATAATGTTTAGGGAGCTGCCCGACCATGTTTGAAAGCCATTGACGGAGTTGAGTGAATATTTCAGAAACTTGTGTGCGACAACACTCAAGGTAGATGATCTTATCACCATGGAGGCGAATATCCCCATGATTCTGTGCAAATTAGAGAGGATTTTTCTGCATGGATTCTTTAACTCGATGGAACATATCTTCCAATTCATCTGGAATATGAAGCGAGAGTTTGTAGGCCGATACAATATAGGTGGATGTACCCATTTGAAAGAGAAATGGGAGTCTATAAGCGGACTGTGAAGAACAAAGCACAAGTGGAGGGTTCAATTTGACACGCTTACTTGGCAAAAGAGATATCAAATTTCTGCTCATATTACTTCCAGCATAATGTCCAGTCTCACATAACAAGGGTTCCCCGCAACGATGACGGAGGAGAGAGTGAAATGTACCCACCTCTGTCAGTCTTCATTCAACCAGGCCGAGCTAGTGGTCAATCTATGGATCGATGGTTGACGGTTGAGGAGTGGAATTCCGCACACCTCCACGTGTTGCTAAATTGTGACGAGGCCGCACCGTATCGAAGGTAAAATAACAATCTTTACAACCTAATTCTAAAACAATGTAAATAAAAGTTCATCTAATCTAGTGTTATTAATAAATGACAGGTACTATGAACAAATTCATGGGGAGGATTCTCTTCAACAATTTCCGGCATGGTTCAAGGGCTATGTAAGTGACCATAATAAATCATTTAAATGTATTGAAATTTTCTTCATCACCTCGGGTAACAAATCATTTGTTTTTGTGAACAATATACGTAGGTACAAGATCCCTCACATTGGGTAACTGACCAATTTTTTCAAGATATAGCTTGGGGACCAAAAAATAAAGTGCACAGTTGGTCAATATATTATGTGAATGGATTCAAATTTCACACTATAGATTGGGGCAGGGAAAGGAACTCATATAATTGTGGGGTTTTTGTCAAAGGAGATCCTAGAGAAGAGGAACGAGATTGGTATGGTACAATTAAAGAGATCTTAGAGTTTGAATATGTTGGGTTACCAATTAAAAGAATTATGTTATTATATTGTGATTGGTATGACCCACAACGCCCAACTGGAACTTGATCTCACACTCAGTACAAAATAACTGAGAGACGAGAGCAGCGCTTTGATCCCTTTATCATTGCTCAAAATACTCGTCAAGTGTATTATTTATCTTACCCTGGAAAGTGTAAGTCGAAATGGAGAGTCGTAAGAAGGACAAAACCAAGAGGGCGAGTTGAATATGATAACGAATTGGTTTTCGACGACCAAGCTTATCAAGTGGATGACCAGTTCCCACAAAGGTTGATTACTAACACAGCCATGCCTCCCAACCTTTTATCCGAACTATGTTATTAAACCTTTTGTTTTACCATAAATACTAACATAAACTCACTTCAACACAGGCCCGAGAGTTGAGGCGCACCCCCACTCATAGTGAGGTCTTCGAGCAGACCCACATGAAGAAGACTGAGAGGGGGAAGGAATGGGTGAATGAGCGCTCCAGGACCACCTACGTGAGTATACATATAAAAATTGTCTCTGTATAATTTGGTTTCGATGTTAATCTTTATTTACAATAGCACTTACCTTTTTTAAAATTGTTTTGATACGTTGCAGGCAGAGTTCAGGCAGAAGTTTGATGAGGCAACGCAGGCCTATCAGACTCAGCTTGATGTAGGAGAGACAGTCGAACCTCCTAGTGAGGATAGTATTTTGCTGGAGACTGTTGGTGGGCCATATAAGGGCCGTGTTTATGGTACCAGCATTCTTGGGTTCCGACACTCCATCTCCTGCATCGGCCTCAGTGTGTGGTTCTACTGTTGGAGATGACGCTCTTAGGGATCGTGTGCATGTCATGAATGCAGAGCTCCAGCAGCAGGTGCAGACCATCCAGGAGCTACAGCAGAGGTTGCAGACCCATGAGTCAGACAAGAAGAAGAGCAAGAGCAAGATGTCGAAGTTGAAGAAGAATATGAAAATGTTATTCAAGATGTTTGCGTCTTCTAGCTCTTCTACCATGCCATCGGGTCTGATCGATGATGATGATGATACTAGTGGTGATGAAGGCCACCAGGACTATGAGTAGTCCTTTTCTTTATTTGTATACTCTTTTATTTTTATGTTCTCTGATACATTCTCATACATTTAATTTCTCTGTATTGTTAAACTATTTTACTGTAATTCAATTTTTCATACATTTTTTTATGTAATATTGGTTTAAATACTAAATATATAAATATATCGATAAAGAAATTCGATTATTTTGTTCCAATTTATGCATATTTTATTATTCAATTTTATATGTTAATCAGGTCATAAAGAAAAATTTACACATTAAGATTTTAGGAAAAAACTTTCTTTCTGTAATGTCCGTCGGAAATCCCTCGGATTCCATAACAAAAAACAACCGTCGGAAATCCCCCGGTAATGGCAAAAAATTACTGAAATTATCATACTGCTGATTAACCCTAAACCCTCGGAAACCCGTCGGTAATTTCCGGCGGCTATCATGAAACCTAGCCGACGAAAAACCCTCGTAAATTTATGACGGTTTTTCTAACCCTAACCGTCGGAACTCAATCGGAAACTTCCGACGGACTGTTAAATTTTAACCATCGATAATATTCCGATG